>PELC01000265.1:0-10167 GCA_005212705.1 Curvularia lunata | reverse complement strand
GGGGGGGGGGGGGGGGGGGGGGGGGGGGGGGGCGAGTATATCCTTACTAGCTCTCTTTGTTGAGACTGCTTCTTTTTATATACGCTTTCTTTTGCACTGTCTACGCGCAGACAATGCCTTATTTGCCTTCTTAAGGCTAGCGATCTGATCCTGCGTCAGCTCAGCAGACAGCATTATCACCTCTGCCCCCTTCTTAAGCTGATCCATTGCTTTAATAATTGACCTAGTGACAAGCTCTTGTGCTTGCGTACACGCTTACGTATAGACGTTAACTAAGTGTGAAGGATATTGCAGACAGGAATCAGATAGTAGCACTTGGTTGTATTTGAGACGAATCCTTACGGAGTAGCTATGGACGAGTCCCTCAAAATATACCTACAGGCATGTCACGTGCCCGGTGGCTGGCCGTGGGGGAGGAGAAAAGCTCTTAGCAGAATAGCTCAGGTGGTCTGGTATTGGACCACTGCCCTCCATATGAGAGGAGCAGTTCGGGTATATATACATGAGCATCAGTCACTAGGCTCAGGTGTGCCTAGGCTTTGAAAAAATGAAATAGCTGCCAAAGGAGCTTGGCAGTGCTGTATCAGCCATGCTCGATATCATTCACTATCTTTATATATAGCTATAATAATTTCTCTAAACATTATATATAATTAGTTATGAAGGAGCGAAGCCAAGTACTCTTTAAAAGAGCTTATATGGGGTGCATAGTCAGTTAAATCAACAATACTACTATTTGAAATGGACTTGTATAAGCTTCTAGCGTGGCCTTTGTGTGCGATAAGAGCTTTGAATATAGCGCCGTGAGGGCGAGTGTCCATTTCACATATCTCCTGAAGCCCAGACACAAAGCATTGGACTAACTGAGCGAGACCGGGCCTGTCGTCCGCACAGTTAGTGTCAAGCCCATCCACAATAAGCAAGACCGGCATATCGCTATTTTCTAGAACGTCTCGGAGGAGCTTGAGAAAGATCTCGATAAGCTGCTGTATCGTGAAGTTGTCCACTCCCTGATTCTCCATCTCAGTAATGCTGATTGGTAAGGAGAGGCCGTTGAGAGGTTTGTTTCCTCGTAATGAGATAAGACTTTGGAAGAATGTCTTTAGCATGTCCAGGAGTTGGAGGAAAGGCTCCTTGCTGGATTGCGCGTCAAACATAAATATGAGTCGGCAGCACTTTACAAGGTAATATACCAACACGCAGGTTAACGTTCCTGTTGCATCGTCCATATCGTCGGAAAGCTCGAGGAGAAGAAGGTCTGAGCGTGTGCCATTCCACCACGCTGCAACTATCTCAGGCACTCGACTGTCGCCATGGTAGTCAAGCGCAATATCTATCCGCTGCAGGATGCGTTCTCGTTGTCTGCTCGGCATGATCGGGTCAATGGCATAGCACGCCAAAGTTTGATCATCTATGGTGTCAATGTCCTGTGGGGTGGATGCTGCACTAAGTAGGTTGGTAGACGTAATGACCTTCGGGTTATATCGCTTCACGCGGTCTTCCATGGTCGCTAGGCTACATTCTAACGGCGGAGCAGCGCGTGAACTATTGATATGCGTACTGAGGAACTTGACTGACATATATGTCAGTCGGTCGAGATAGCCGTGCAACCGCATCGTCTCTTCTACTAGCGATTCCACTAAGTCCTTGTCCCCCATGAGCCATAGTGTCTTCAACTTGCTTTTCTTGGTCGTAGTGACAAAACTTTCCACCATTCTTGAAAGTCGACCTTCAGTCGGTTCTGACTTGAAGTTTGATTCTTCATCGAATTTGTGGTACCTCCTCAACCGCTTGATTGCGCGCTCTCTTGAGTCTCGGAGCTGAAATATGATCTTGACGATCAAGTCTTTCTTTTCACGGGCCAGGTTATGGAAGCGACCATTTGCGCGACCCACTCCCCAATGGTCCCCCCATTCTATGAGAAGACATTGAGAAACTTCGAGGGGAAGTGCCAGGACTTCTCGCTTCCGATCGTCATCATCAGTCATTTTGCTGATAAGCTGTCCAAAATCAAGTATGCCCTTCCATGCTAACGCTACCCCGAGGATTGCTAATGCCAGCTCAGCGGGCATGATCCAGTATTGTCAATGGTAAAAAAAAGCCTATGAGATAGCCAAGTAGAATAGTGATCAAGCAACTGCATGGGTGACCAAATACAGGATGCATGTAACCGCTGAAAGATATACTCAGTATGCTTTTGCGAAAGACGCATATTTAGAAGTTCATGTAGGGGCTGTACACGAGGCGAAGCCAGGCGATTGGATATCCATGAGCGTGGCGCAGATCCCGGCAAGTGCATCCAGCTACGTGTCTAACATTTACAGGTCATGGCGGCCGCATGCCTACGAAGGAGCTCGTATCTAGTGAGTCACTCAACAAGCTAATGCCAACTATTTCTTATCAACATTAATCATGGTTGTCGAATATTGATTGGGGGTGCCCCACATACCGAATCGCGTATCGGGTGACTGACAATTCGAGCTCCTTTGTACTGTAGACACACTTTGTTTAATAGACCGAAGACACTAGACTTGAATAGACAACGCCATCAGAGTTAAATGAAAGTCCATCGGCACCACACTCTGCGTATTACAAAACAATACTAACACCCTAAAGTCACCTTTACTCTTGATAGTGCCATACCTCACTTGCAGCTGAAAACGGCTGGGCAATGCTAACAACATCAGGCGTTGAGCCTTGTCAGAGCGCCTGGTGCTGCATAAGCTTCAGAGTCCTGCCACCACCACCACCAACACCACCAAGGCTGAGGACAATGGTGTAGGACGTCGCAATGCGATTCGTAGTGATGCCCGGTGGGCTGCCTCACCGGACGTTATCACTCAAGAAGACTCGCCAACTACATACTCTCATCGCTTGGCGACCGGAGACGGGGCGCAGCCTTCTTATTCCGGTGGGCCTGCTGGGTTGGCTATTTATCCACTCGGTGCCATGTCAACTAGAGACTGCACATTGGTCGGCTTAAGATGTCCGCTCAGCACAGGCGGGGCTGTTACCTAAAAACCGCAAGGACTAAAAATTTCACTATAAGAGGCATACCATAATAGCCTAGAACTTGGTGTATCTCTATATTCCAGCACACTGGGACAATTCTTACAAGCTTCTGTATGTATAGCCTCAATCTTTTTCGTCTATGATTTACAAGAGAGGTATAACCGCAAATAAACGTGGTATTTGATTGACATATGACCAATTACTCCCAGCAACACCACCGCCATGGATGAATTCACGGACACAGTATCCGCCAGAGTTCAGAGCTCGTCAAGCGATGCCAATGATACTGGAGTTCACATATGCGGCACTCCAGGCACGGGCTCAAGATTACCGAAATTACCGTCGTTCACCTGTGTTTCGCCCCAAAATGAGTCCTCAAATGCAAAGAGTCTCCCAGAACGTCCAGACGTCTTGTGGTGCTTGGAGGTCAATCAGAATGGCAAGCCGCAGCGAACATTTTACCAGGACAAGCCATGGAGGGGAATCAACAACGGTCTCCCAGACTCTGATCCCGATGAAGACATGGACTCAAGGGCTGTTCTCACATATACTGTCCGTGCTGAAGTCATTGACATAACCGGGAAGGAATCAAATACCTCAACTACATGGAAAGATCGACCTGTCGACTTCCAGTTTGGGCGAGACGCAGTGCTCTTTACACGAATGAGACCAACTATAACGATTCACTCCAAGAGACTGATCAAGGTAATCACCACGACACTAAATTACTACCCATATCGAACCAATGAAAACCTCTTCGTAGCGGACCTCGATGAGAGCTTTCACGAGCTTATGTATTGTTACCAAGAGCTCAAGTCCCACTTCAGTTCGTATCTGAAGATGTTGTCGAAAGAGAAGAGGGATCATACAAAGCTGAATATCGGTAGTTGCGGCGACGAAAAGCTCATTGAACTCATGTACCCACGCTTGCAGTTGGATGTGCTCCATGAGCTCGCTAATCTATGTGATGAAGCTACTGCTCAGGAACTCGCAGTTTTATTACGCCTGCTAGCGGGGATGTACCGCACCAAAGTAGTACCCACTTTGACATCCATATACTTCGACAAGAACCCGGTGGCAGCATATAACAGCATATGGATACTTTTCAGACCGGGTACAACTGTATATGTCAAGCAAACAGCCTTGAGGATACACGCGGATGCATTGGAGAACCTTGACTTTACTCCGCGTAAAAGGCACCCGCTGAAGGACGCAGATCATGAATACGCTGCCTATGTTGTCGCTGCTTGTAAGTACATTGATCCCAACCTTGGTTTTATCGGAACCCAACAAGATCATTTCGAGTGCCTGGAGCTCACACTATGGAGCATTGGCTGGACTGGTGTGGCATTCCAGCGCATTGCGCACGACGCTGTGATTGCGAAATTCGATGGCTCTAGACAGCTCAGAGATCTCCCTGTAGTACCTGCTCTCATCTACGACACCTTCGACAAAGGCGCTCTTCGAGACAAACTAGAGAAACGTGGTCGAAAGTACGTTACCTTGCTGGAAGGACTTGCTGCACATCGATTGTATAGCCATAAGAATACCGGATACAACGGTCCAATTATAGTTGACCCCGAGGCGTATCAACAGCATATATTGGACGACCAGGATCCGTACCGATTTCCAGGCGCACTTCCATTACCCTAT
Source organism: Curvularia lunata (assembly GCA_005212705.1). NCBI lineage: Eukaryota > Fungi > Ascomycota > Dothideomycetes > Pleosporales > Pleosporaceae > Curvularia > Curvularia lunata. The sequence goes on along the minus strand of PELC01000265.1, from coordinate 5,502 downwards.
GTTGCGCCCAGTCCGTTCTCAATTGATGATGGCGGAGGTGGTACTCGATTTGAAGGCCTAATTGACGTTCTTCCAAGCAATATCGACACCTTCGACCGCTCCCAGGAACTTTGTTTACTTTTACCTCGTCGAACTGAAGGCTTCGCTCTCAGGACGAAAAAATGGATGGTCTTCGAAGTAGATGGAATTAGCGATAAGCTACCCATGCGTTTACATGACCAACTCGATTCAGAACTGGTTCTAGCCCCCGACACAGACAGAGAATCCTTCCAAACAATACTTCCAAGGGGCGAGCGTTCTCTAACTACGGCCTCCGACTTCGTGGAAGGAAAGGGGGAGGGAACTATCTTCCTACTCTATGGTGGGCCTGGCACTGGCAAGACTCTGACAGTGGAATGCGTCGCCAATGACAAGTGCCGACCACTTATCCGTATAACAGCTCAAGACCTCGGGCTGGAAAACCGCATAGAGTCGCAACTTCGAACTTGGTTCACGCTTGCAGCAAAATGGGAAGCCATCCTTCTCATCGATGAAGCCGATCTGTTTCTCGAGCAACGCAGAGCAGGCGATCTCCAGCGAAATAGCCTATCTACGGTCTTCTTGAGAACCATGGAGTACTACCAAGGAGTATTGTTTCTTACCACAAACCGGCCAGGCCACATTGACGATTCTTTCATTTCCAGGATAACATATCCTATCTATTATCCTCCTCTTTCGGCAGACGCAAAAGGCAGGATAGTCAAGAAATTTGTCAAGCGCTTTGAAGAGACGGGCAATATCTTGATTGAGAAGCAAGCAGCAACATACTTGATTGACCATTGTCAAGAACTGAATGGCCGTGAGCTTCGAAATGTGTTGAAAAATGCTGTCGAAGCCGCGGAGGCCAAATTGCGAGAAATTCGTCCCTCTACGTCTAGTTCCAGCAACACAATGCATCCATTCATGATAGAAGTGGAGGTCCGCCACGTCAAGGCGGCTGTAGAGCGGCAAGCAGGATTTCAAGCTTATCTCGAGGAACTGAGGAAGAAGAGTATGGTTGAACGGGCACGTAATAAGGGTGACTGGAAATAGGTCTTAGCTATAATGGATTCGGCACTACGGACCTGCCAAGAAAAAAGCTGCGTTCATCATTAGCTAGAACATTCGATTCGCACCGCTTCCAGTATCAAGTAGCGTAACGTGCGCCACCAGTCATCCGGCCACACCAGTCATCCGGCCACCCCACCAAACTTGACACAACTCTCTCCATAACCACCACCATGCCGCGACGAAAACGCTCTATATCGCCTCAAAGGCAAGGTTGACTTTGTCTTGCATCTCAATCAGTTCAACAGCATTAAATTAAGAGCTAACGTAAGGCTGCGAAGCTATTTAATATTCCTCGTTCAACACTTTATGACCGCCTTTAAGGTAGAGAGCCTCAAGCTACTACCAATACTAGAAAAAGAAAGCTATTACCTATCGAAGAGCAGTCTCTCGTACAATGGATCCTAGAGCTTGATCGACGAGGATTTCCGCCCCATATCATCGACGTGCGACGGATGGCAGACGCGTTACTTGCCGCGCGTGGCCAAGATCCACCTCCACAGCCCGTTGGCAAGAACTGGGTATCGCGCTTTATCTAAAGTCAGCTAGAGCTTCAGACAAAGTGGACTAGACGATTTAATAGCCAGCGCGCCTAATATGAAGATCCTACTATAATCGTAGCGTGGTTTAAGCTGGTAGAGGAGACGCGTTAGACATACGGCGTCTTAGACCGCGATATTTACAATTTTGATAAGACAGGCTTCATGATGGGCGTCACTGCAACGTCAAAAGTAGTCACTAGCGCTGATAGAGTTGGTAGAGCAGTCGTCGTCCAGCCAGGCAATCGCGAGTGGGTGACAGCCATCGAGTGCGTCAACGCGTCTGGCTGGTCTCTCCCACCGTTCATAATACTATCTGGTAAGGTCCACTAGAGTAGCTGGTACCAAAATCTTCCACTAGACTGGGCTATCAGCCTCTCAGAAAATGGCTGGACGACAGACGAGCTTGGCGTAGCGTGGGTGAAGCATTTCAACCAGCATACAGCTGCTCGTACGGCCGGAGTCTATCGACTTCTTATCCTAGACGGCCATAGCAGCCACGCCACGCCAGAGTTTGACCAGTACTGTACTGAGAACAAGATTATCACTCTCTGCATGCCAGCCCATACCTCCCATCTCCTCCAGCCACTCGATGTAAGCTGCTTCTCCCCACTTAAGCGCGCGTACGGACGTAAGGTTGAGGAGCTCGCCCGTCAGGGCGTCTACCATATCGACAAAGTAGACTTCCTCGCAGTCTATACACAAATCCGGCCAGCAGTCTTCACGCAGCAGAATATCCAGGCAGGCTTTCGGGCGACAGGCCTTATTCCCCCTTGCCCAGATCGTGTTCTGTCGTCGCTTACAGTAGCCAGAACACCATCTCCACCACAGACGACTATAGATAACAATGCTATAGCGCAGGTAGCAGCGCAGACAGAGACACCACATACAGTAGCAGAGCTTCAGCAGTAGGTACGCTATCTCCAAGAGCGACTACGCCGGCAGCCAGAGAGTCTAACAAGCGTTGCGATACAGCAGCTTGCGAAAAGCGCTCAGCTTGCGATGCAATTAGCAACGATACTCGCAGAGGAGAATAAGAAGCTACGTGAAGAGAACTAGCGTTAGCAATAAAAGCAAGACCAGCAACGTTATTATATTACTTCTAGTAGAGTGCTCTAAGTCTCACAAGCGAGGCAGATAGCTAGAGAGGCAGAAAGGGTGGTTATGGAGGCTAACCAGAGCCAGGGTGGTGAGCGACGTCAGCGCGCGCCGCCAACATGCATAAAGTGTCACGTTGAAGGATATACACGGACTTAATGTAGAACTAGATAATTAATATTATTTCTTAATTTTATCTTATTTTATTACGTTGTTGTGGCTCAATTGCGCAGAGAGTTGTGTTAAGTTTGGTGGGGTGGCCGGATGACTGGTGTGGCCGGATGACTGGTGATGCACGTTAGTGCTTAATATTAAGTAAGCTATATTTACTAAGTATATAGTAATAGGTATTAAACTCTTATAGCTTAATATATTTAACTTAAGTTATGATGATAAGTATAATATATGAGTTACTCAGGAGCTTTTATTTATAACACACTATTGCTTTATCTATAAAAATTACCCTCTAGATGTAACGACGTTACAGTTCTGCCCAGTACCGGACCCTTACCGGAGTTAGATCGGAACGAGTATCCGCCGCCCTCCTTTCAGCAGTCCAGTATTCTTGGTGTCGGATCCGATTCGGACCCGACTAAAATAGGTATATATTGAGACTCTGCCTATAGCTAGTTCTGTAGACTTTTGATATCCTTTCGTATAAGGCCTCTAGGTGTCTATTTGAATCAAGGCTCGTTTGCTGTCCCACGCACTTCCATATGCCTCTGAGTGACACTACTGCCGATACTGATCCGAGTAGTTTTGCCTGCGCCGTTACACTAAAGTCTTATATTACTTCTACTCAAGGCCCTTACTCTTAACACCTTGTTACACGGGGTCAGCTATACTTCTCTACTAGTTCTCGATCCGGGTTAGGGCGAGTCAGTTTAGCCAGCGGTCGTCCGTGAGATTGCCAAGTAATTCTAATAGAAAAGAGTTATAGATATTTAACTAGTTAATAGTAAAGATAATTAATTCTATACTAAAGATAGAATAATAAAGTATTAATCTTATTAAGTAAATAACTTTTAAGAAAGTATAATTTAAGTTAACTATAACGTGGTTCACAAGCGAGTCGCTCACCTAAGTGAGTCGCTCACGCCCCACCAGCGTGACGACGTCGACACGTTATTACGCACTTTTATTATAGTTAATAAACTATTATGATATACTAAATTAATTACTAGAATTACTACTATTATTTATACTATCTATCTTAACTATGTAGGTGCGAGTGTTATATCCAGTCTCTCTACAACGCCCACATCGCCTCTCTCCTCGCACCTGTGAGAGATTTGGCAGATAGGAATGGAGATATCAAGAATAGCATTAGACGAATCCTTGGGGTTCAGTCCCAGGTTCGGAGGAAGTATTTATACAGTACATGTCCTTATCCCTATTAGCCTAAGGGATGCCTGATAGGGGTCTAAGGGATCTCCTTAGGGACCTTTCCTAAGTTACGTAATAATAACCTCCCCCCTTCTTAGAGAGTTGTTCTAGCTCTCTAATTAATTTACTATACTATTTAGATATTATCTATTGTATCTAAGTTATACCTTTATAACCTATCTTTCTTACTTTATATCTGTTATGGGCGGAGAGGCCTAGCGAACGAGTATACTTCTACCTATCGTACAGAAGCTAAAAGATAAGGAAAAGAGAAGATAACTAAGTATAAACTTCTCTTATACCTACTCGCTTCTAATCACGTGTCTATATAGAAGGTATATCACGTAGTTAAGGATCACATAATATCTTTAGTAGAGATTATAGGCGCAGCCCTTTATAATACTCCTCTCCTCCACTCGTACGGACATGTTTTTGTTAAAGTAGGCAGCTGCCTAACTTGCGGTGAAGCAGCGGCGTCTATTTACTCTAGTGAAGGAGGATTTCCATAAGAGTAAACGCTCCCTCCATACGATATATAGAGCTGCCGTCTCTCTCCTCTAGCTTTTCTTCCTTTATGCTAATTCAATTTGACTCCACTACTATAAGTTTCTTCTCTCCTTCTGACCACACTCGTACGATGCCGCCTAAAGCGCAGCCACCCCCTCGCGGTGTCTAGGCTAACGCAAACACCAATAGTTTGCAGTTTTGCACTAGCGGTGGCCCTAATGACACTATTAATAACGTGGCCAACCAAATCTTCGACGCTGCCCACCAGGCTCTAACTCGTACGACGCCAGGCGCTGTGCTGCCAACTTTCAACATGCCAGGTGCTGTCGACTTGAACGAGTATCGTGTCTGGTTTGTCTTCGATCAGCGCGTCGCAGATGAGCTACGCCGTGTTTACGCGGTCGCTCCCGTACGTAATACTCCTCTAACTTCTCGTACGGCTGGTATTAACTTCTGTAGGAGGACATTCGCCGTGTGTTTGACTACTTCTGTCGCCCTCGTGGCAACAGTCCGTACGATGCCGTCTTCGGTCTGGGCCCTCGCGACTACTCGCCTGTGATCGCACGTACGACTATCACTGCTCGGCAGATCCTCACCGGCCGTCCGTCCTATCTTAAAGCCTTTGTTGTGCATAGCCGCGGCGCTCTTAACGCGGCTTTTTGTACGAACAATTGCGCTGCTGTCCTGCGAGGCGAGAAGGAGTTTACTGCATTCGCTGGCTGCGTGTCTATCGCTGGTGAGTGGGGCGGGGCCTGCTCTAACTGCGTCTGGCAAGATCATGGAGCTCGTTGCAGTGTCACTCAGCAGGCACTCTCTCGTACGGGAGGTGGGCGCAAGAGGCTCCCTAGCGGTCCTAGCAGTGGCAGCCAGCGTGGTCGTCCGGCTG
>PELC01000264.1:0-10316 GCA_005212705.1 Curvularia lunata | reverse complement strand
ACGTAGTGCCTAATTAATTTTTTATAAATTAGATATTTAATTTACTCTTTTTAATATTAAATTCTAATATATTTAAAGTATAAAACGTGCTATAGAGATATAAAATATCTCTTAAATAATAATTTAATAGCGACGCGCTAGAACGCGCCTATAACGCGACTACGAGCTAAAGGTAAAGCGTCTTAATAAGCTAGAAGAGGAGGCTATAGTTAGGCGTGTTCTTAAAGAGTCTACGAGAGGATTTACGCCTATAAAGGCTAATATTCGCGTAATAGCTAATAAACTATTATATAAGTAGGAGGGTAACCCTATTAGTAAGAACTAGATTAATAACTTTATTAAGCGAACTCCTAAGCTCCGTACGCGCTGGAGCCGTCCTTATAATTAGCAGCGAGCCGCCTATAAGGACCTAGTGGCTATCCAGCGCTAGTTCGACTTAGTCTAGGTAATAAAGTAGAAGTAGGGTATTATAGACGACGATATCTATAACTTTAATAAAACTAGCTTTATAATAGGTAAGATTTTATTATAGTTAGTTATTATAGCTTTAGAAGGATATAGTAAAAAGAAGTAGATATAGCTAGGCAACTATAAGTAGGTTACTATAATCTAAGGCGTAGGCGTATTAGATTACTAGCTACCCCCCTTCGTTATCTTTATAGGTAAGATGCTAATCAATATATAGTTTAAAAACCTACCTACTAACTAGGTCCTTAAAGTTAGTCCTAACGGCTAGACGAATAATTAGCTTACTTTTACCTAGTTAGAGCACTTTAAAAACCTATATAAAGAAGCAGACTATAGGTAGGTATTAACTACTTATTATTAATAGCTATAAGAGCTACTACTCTATCGAATTTTAAGATCTTTATAAGGAGAAGAATATTATCTTTCTCTATATACCTACGCACTCATCTCACCTATTATAGCCCCTTAATATCGCCTACTTCTCGCCGTTAAAGCGCAGGTATGGCGACGTTGTTTTGGGCTTAGTACGCAACCGTACTAACTATATTAGTAAGGAGACCTTCCTACTAGCCTTTAAGACTACTTTTAAGCAGTCTATGACGAAAGAGAATATCTAAGCTGGCTTTAGAGGCGCTAGGCTCGTCCTATATAACCCACAGGCTATGCTATCAAAGCTTAATATGGTAGTATAGACACCAAAATAGTCGCCGTAATAGGCAGCTATCTAGGAGGCTTAGACACCGCGTAACGCGCGCGAAGTTGAGGCTCAAAGTACTCTTATTTAATAGAGAGTAAGAAACCGCCCTAGGTCTTCTATAAGCTCTCTTAATAAAAAGGTCGCGTAGTTAAGTAAAGGAGCTTAGTAAATCGCATATAAGATAACGCTTATAAGGGAAGAAGTAGCTACTTTTTAAGAGGCTCTAGATATAGTAAATAAGCATAAGAGCTATAAGAGACAATACGTATAGATAGACGAGACTCTTACTATAGGCAACGTCTAAGAAGTATTAGCTAAATAGATAGGTAGTAGTCGTGGTGGTAGGGAGAGTGCGTCGAAGAGGGTGCGAGGAGAGAGGCGATGCGGGCGTTGTAAGTAGACTAGATACAACGCTCGTACCTACGTAGTTAAGATAGATAGTATAAGTAATAGTAGTAATTCTAGTAATTAATTTAGTATATTATAATAGTTTATTAACTATATTAAAAATCTATAATAATGTATTAAAGTCGTCGCGCTAGTAGGGAGGTGGCCACTCACTTGGGGTGGCCGCTCACTTGTGAACCACGTTATTCTAGTATTTATTTTATTCTTTCTATCTAGCTATCTACTTTAGAGTATATTAGAATTAATTAGGACTCAACTTTGAGTCCTACTAATCCGCGACACTAATTAGTCAACACGGGCATTAGTAGAGGTATTATTACCGCCTATTAGCCCATATATATAAGAGCTATAGATACTTAATATAGTAGTAGCTACTAGATAATTAATCTACTTCCTTACTATAGTATTATAGCTATAAGTTAATTTACCTTATATACTTTTATTATACTAATACTAATTAGTAATTATATAAATACTATAGATTAATAAAGAATATCTAATAGAAGGGATAGCCTAGAGTTAAATAGGCTATCCTAATAAAGAAGCGACTATTACTTATTAATCTACCCCCTAGGGCGCGGAAGATCGTAGTAGTGCGAAGTATAGGATCTTAATATTAGGCTCCCTTCTAAGGATAGGCCTAATAGATAGTCCTAAAGGAAATTTTAATATTAAGCTCCCTTCTAAGGATAGGCTTAATAGATAGATCTATATCCACCACGTAGTTTATCTAAAGAAGATCTTAATATTAAGCTCCCTCCTAAGGATAGGCTTAAGAGATAGATCTATAACTACTACGTACTATAACTTTAAGGTAATACTACCTAATTATCTTATAAGCGTAGGACTAAGCGTAGTAGGTAATTAATATATTAAAATATACTAGTATTAAGAATTACGCCTAGTTTATAGAATACTATAAGTAAAAGTATACTAATAAGAATATAAACTAAGATAATATAGCCTTGTTGGGACATATATTAGGATCGAGCTGACGATAGCAAGCTTACCTCGGTCATGCTACGGGCATACAGGTCTCAGCAAGGGCATACAGGTCTTAGCAGGGGCGTACGAGTCTCAGCAAGGGGAGCACACGTCTCAGCAGTGGCAGGCCTGCCTGCTACTACTAAGTATATAGCTACGTCGATAGACTAGTAGTAGTAAATTAGTTAAGTCTTCATCTAGTGTTTTATACAACTATAGTTATTTTAACTTAACCCCACCTTTATCGTGCTAACACTAATTAGTGGTTATATAAATACTATAGATCGGCAAGGAACATCTAATAGGAGGGATAGCCTAGAGTCAAATAGGCTATCCTAATAAAGAAGCGACTACTGCTATCAACCCACCCCCTAGGGCGCGGAAGAGCGTAGTAGTGCGAAGTATAGGATCTTAAAATTAAGCTCCCTTCTAAGGATAGGCCTAATAGATAGACCTAAAGAAGATCTTGATATTAAGCTCCCTCCTAAGGATAGGCTTAATAGATAGATCTACGTCCACTATGCATTTCACCTAAAGACAACACTACCTACTATCTCGTAAGCGCAAGACTAAGCGCATAGCGATTGAAATGCTAGGGTATACTAGCGTCTAGAATCGCGCCTAGTTCGAAGAATGTTACTAAAAAGAACACGCCAACGAGGATATCAACTAAGGCGCCCTAGTACCTACCAAACTAGTTAATACCTACACTCTCGACTGGGTAATCTTAGTCGAAGAAAGCCCACTAATTAATAACTTTCTCCTTAAGGACTTTAAGGAGAGCTTTAAGGGCTAGAAATATAAGAGATTTAATTAGATTAATAAGCGTATTAAGAAGGCGATGAAGATACTCTTTATAGAGCGAGGAGTCTATATTAAGCTATACTACTAGCATACTCTTACTAAGTAATACGCCAACCTCTTAATATTAAGTACCTACCTAAGGTGGCTAGAGAAAGAGCTCTATCTCGCGATAACTAACCCTAAATTTAGGAACCTATAGGCGATAGAGATACGTAAAAGAACTACTAGTAATAGCGTAAAGGCTTAAACTCCTTTACCCTTAATAGTAGCCGCTAAGATAGGTTAGCGCTAGGTAACACTAGTTTAGACACTATAGAGAGGAGTTAGTTACCCCACGATACCTCTCCTAGCCTTGCCGACTGAGTTCTACGAAGCTTAACCTCGCCTACTAAGGCAGGATGAAACTAGATGGAGGCGCGAAGAGACATCGCAATTTGCTCCCTATGAGGGAGCGCGACAGACTCAGACAGAGCTGACAGTACAACTATCCTACACTAGAGCACTCACAGACCTCGCGAAGCTCTACAATGACGAGATGAAGTTCTCTAGTAGCCTGTACGATATCCTTACTGTCAAGCTTAGGATATTTTACGATACCTGCGTGAAAGTTGGCATAGCTCCTACTTAATACCATCTAGCCTTCAGTACTATGCTAAGTGGTAGAGCTTAGAGCTATTACTATTAATACCTCGCGTAGAGTAGCATGCCCTTCGAGACAATAGTAGAAAGAATAAGATTATATTTCTATACGCCCAAAAACCACCAGCTCTTCTTAAATAAGTGGCGATCGATTATGCTTAAGGACATCGTCGTAGTAAACCTAGATAAGGATCTAGCGTAGTGCCTTAAGATCGTGATTGAACGTCTCTAATGGATATATTAAGGCCTTATGCAGAACTTTAGAAATAGCGAGGGCAGCCTCGCAGGCCAGCTAGTCTCCGCCTGTCAAGGTGTACCAGCCTGCAGCAGCGTCTTGATACAGCCTGCCTCGACATTCGAAGGAGTAGCTGCCAACCTGCGCAGCGCTGTAGGCATATGGATGCGCTGCCACGCGAACAGGCAGTACATGCAAGGCGAGCAGCTCGTGGACGAGCAAGCCTTCTACACAGATCGGCGATACAACCGCCATGACACCCGTCGTCCATTGAATAGTAGGCTAGACCGCTATAACAAGGACAGGCCTCACCCAAGCCGAGCGGGCAGCAACCGCTTAGGAAGTAACACTAGCAAGAAATACTTTATCTATAATAAGATTAGCTGCTAGTTAATACGCCACCTAATTAAGGAGCATAGAAGATCGCGACAACGCTTCTAGAACTACGTCTAAGATAAAGGCATTAACTCTAACTATAAGGCATTCCTAATAAGCTTTGAAGGCATTAATATCAATAATAATAATAACGACAAAGATAACAAGGACCTAGACGTATACTTCTAGAGCTATAATAAGTAGTTCCTAACGTCAGCCTATGGAGCTATTAATGGGCGTCTCATCACTACGCGTCTCAACAACGCAGCAATAGTCTACGCGGCCATAAGCACGGACCTATATAGTAATAACTCGCACCTAGGAGAGACTTACCTATTTACCTTCTATAGCCGCTACGGCGAGAATATCTTTTAAGGTATTATGCTAGACATAGGCGCCGCGGGCATATCGATAGCTAGTGAGACCTAAGTTAGAGTGCTACAACGCCTAATACCATCAGTCTATATTAATAAGATGAAGGTGGGTAGCCACTATATTAAATTTAGAGATAACCTAGAATGTGTCTCACTAGGCGACGTTAAAGTGAGCACGCCTGTTGGCGAGATCGACTTCGCCATAATGCCTACTAACACGCCCTTCCTACTATGCCTAGCGGACATAGATCGCCATGGCATCTACCTTAATAATGTCAATAATGTCCTCGTCCACTAAGGAAAGGAGTACCCTATCGTCCGCAAGTGGGGCCACCCATGGCTACTACTTGACGAGGAGCAAACTGCTGCACATTACCTTACTAAGACTAAGCTGCGCCAGCTACACCGAAGGTTTAGACACCTAGTAGCAGATCGTCTCTATAAGCTGCTTGAGAAAATAGAATACAAAGACGTTAATAAGGCCATCCTTAAGAGGATTAAGAAGTATTATCACTAGTGCTAGCTATACAGCAAGGCACCTAGCCGCTTTAAGTTCACCGTCCAAGACAATATTAACTTCAATTTTTAAGTAATCGTCGACATCATGTACCTTAACCAGAAACCCGTCCTACACGTGGTAGACGAGGCAACTGCATTTTAGGCCGCGAGGTTCCTACGTGATATGAAGGCAAGTACGACCTAGGACACGCTGCGAGCTATATAGATAGACATGTACATTAGACCTCCAGACATCATCGCGACAGACGCAGGTAAGAACTTTATCAGCAAGGATTTTGTAAACAGCGCGAACTCTATAGCGATAGAAGTCTAGGAAGTCCCTATCAAAGCCTATAACTTAATTAGCAAGGTTAAGTAATATTACGTAGTAATTCGCCGCGCGTACGAAATTATCGTGGAGGAGCTAAGTAGTATAACCTTAATAGAGCATATATTATAGATAGCTATTAAGGCCGCCAACAACACGGTAGGGCCTAATAGCCTCGTCCCAACGCTCTTAGTGTTCAGCACCTACCCTAGGCTATCGAAGACATCTCCTCCATCGCTATTAATTACCATGAGAGTAGTAGCGATTAGAAAAGCTACTACGGAAATCCAATAAATTAAGGCAACCTAGTAGATTATAGACGCTCTAGCTACCTATAATAGACCTAATATAATAGCTACAATTAAGCTACCACTATAGAGTAGCGTTAAGGTATGGCGAGAAGGAAGAGGCTAGACTGGCCCACATACACTGCTTACATTTAGTGATAATTAGGCAGCTGCTGTCGTTGACGTTAATAGCAGATAGGCAACTTTTCAAATAACTACTATATAGCCATATCACTAGGACGAGTCTACTATAATAAGTCGACCTATGTAGCTAGACGAGGATCTTAGAGACGAGGCGTAGGCAGCTAGCGACCGCGTAGATGGCGATTTTTAGCTAGAGCTAGAAGCACCAGCGCCACCACGACGCGGCTATAGCCACCTAAAAGGCTCTAAAAATAAGCTAAAGTAGACCTTCCTAACATAGAAGGAATAAGAGAATTACAATCTAGCTATTAGGCTATAGCTTAATAGAAAGATTATAACGCTAGGTAAGCCTTTTAAGGAGTTAATAAAGGCTAAGATTAATATATTAATCGCCTAAGGCGTCTTCTACTTTAAGCGATATAATACTAATAAGTATAGTAGCGTATATATCTTTAAATTACGTATTATTAATAAGGTTAAAGGCAAGATAATAGATTACCTCTATAAGAAATCGCGGCTAGTTATCTAAGGCTATAATAATAGGAATAAGAAGGTAATCTTAACCTAAAGCCCCATAATCCAGCGAGCCAGCTAGCGACTTATTATTACTATAGCCCTATCATTAATTACGTAGAGAATAATCCTCTAGCTACAAGATATCACGCAGGCCTACACACAGTCTAACGACCACCTATAGCGCAAAATCGTCACTAAACTCCCTACCTAGCTTCAGCAGGCCTATCCTAAGGACACCGTTATGGTTATTATTAAACCACTCTACGGGATCGCTAAAGTAGGTGCCTACTAGTGGTCTACCTACTTTAAGCACCACACTAATAAGCTAGAGATAGAGACGTCAACCTACGATCTATACCTACTCATCTTAAAAGCTATAGTAGTAGGCTTTAGTATTATAGGCATATAGATAGACGACACGCTAGGTCTATCTAATTAGAAATTCGCTAGTAAAGAAAATAAGTAACTACGATTTAAGGCGAAAGAGAGATAAAAACTTAGCTAAGAGACGCCTATTACCTTTAATAGATATATTATTATGATTAACTAGAATTAAATAATTAGGCTATAATAGAAGTAGTAAGGTAAGAAGCTTAAGTAGGTCTACGATTAGAAAACCTATGTACGACAACGAGCTCGAGGTGCATATATCGCGACAATCTGTCAGCCTGAGGCAGTATTCGACTTAGCTGCTGCAGCCTAGGCAGCCACACTATTAAAAGAAGAAATATCTAGATTAAATAAGCGAATTAAATAGTAGAAGAATAATCTTAGTAGAGGCCTCACCTACGTTAAACTAGATATAGAGAAGCTTAAGCTATTTACCTTCGTTAATACCTTATTCGCTAATAATAAGGATATAAGCTCGTAGATAGGCTATATTATTATTATAGGAAACGAGACCCTAGTAGGTAGTAGCTATAGCGTTAAGATTTAAGGCAATATCTTATACTAGTCCTTAATTAAGTACAAACAAATCATACGAAGCGTGCTAGCGTTAGAGATCTACATAATAGCACACGGCGTCGATATTACGATAGCTATCTAGGGCACTATTAACATAATCATAAAGCGCCTAGAGCTTCCCTAGGTCCCTATCGTCGTGTGTACTAACTCACTATCGTTATACAAGTGCCTTATTAAGCTAGGTACTATAAAAGAGAAGCGACTTATAATTAATATTATAGCATTACAATAAGCCTACGAGCAAGGCGAACTAAAGGACATCCACTAGATCAATGGGCGTGATAACCCTATAGATACTATAACGAAGGAAAGGCTAAATCTAGCCTTAATAACTTTAATTAATACGAACGAGCTAGAACTTCAAATATAAGGATAGGTTGACTGAAAGAGCCCTATAACACCTTACTAAAAAGAAAAAGATAGCTAGTATTAGGATATATATTAGGATTAAGCTGACGATAGCAAGCTTACCTCGGTCATGCTACGGGCATATAGGTCTCAGCAAGGGCATACAGGTCTTAGTAGGGGCGTACGAGTCTTAGCAAGGGGAGCACACGTCTTAGTAGTGGCAGGCCTGCCTGCTACTGCTGAGTATATAGCTACGTCGATAGACTAGTGGCAGTGAATTAGTTAAGTCTTCATCTAGTGTTTTATGCAACTGCAGTTGTTTTGACTCAACCCCACCTTTATCGTGCCAACAAGCCTCTATTAAGTTAATTAATATCTATACTTTTAACTAGGTTATCTCTATTAAAGAAAGCCCAATATTTAATAACTTTCTTCTTAATAATTTTAAGAATAACGTGGTTCACAAGCGAGTCAGCCACCCAAGCGAGTCGGCCACTTTGCTCCGACGCGTCAACGTCAACACTATAACACGTAATAACTCAACAACGCGCCTCTCTAACTTTATATCCTAAATCAGATCTTCAAATTACTCTTCTTAATATCTAATTAAAACGTATTTAGAGCTAAAGACGTGCTGCTTCTATCTATAACGTGCCTTAAACTACTCTTTAAGACCAACGCGCTAGAAAGCGCTCCCGACGCGATTATAAAGCGAACTTAAAACGACTAAATAAGCTAGAAGAGGAGGCTATAGTTAGGCGTATTCTTAAGGAGTCTACACGAGGATTTGCGCCTACAAAGGCTGACGTTCGAGCAATAGCTAATAAAGTATTACATGAGCGGGAGAGCAACCCTACTAGCAAGAACTAGGTTAATAACTTTGTTAAGCGAACTCCTAAGCTCCGTACGCGCTAGAGCCGTCCCTATAATCACCAGCAAGCTATCTACGAAGACCTAGCGGCTATCCAGCGCTAGTTTAATCTAGTTAAGGCGATAAAGTAGAAGTAGGGTATTATAGACGATAATATTTACAACTTTAATAAAACTAGCTTTATAATAGGCAAGATTTTATTATAGTTAATTATTATAGCCTTAGAAGGATATAGTAAAAATAAGTAGATACAGCTAGGCAACCGTAAGTAGGTTACTATGATCTAAGGCGTAGGCGCGTCTAGTCGCTAGCTACCACCCTTTATTATCTTTGCGGGCAAGGTGCTTATTAATGTCTAGTTTAAAAATCTACCTACTAACTAGGTACTTAAAGTTAGCCCTAATAGCTAGACGAATAATTAGCTCGCTCTTATATAGCTAGAGTACTTTAATACCTATATAAAGAGGCATACTATAGGTGAGTATCAACTACTTATTATCGACAGCTATAAGAGCCACTACTCTATCGAATTTTAAGATCTTTATAAGGAGAAGAATATAGTTCTTCTCTATATACCTATACACTTATCTTATCTATTACAGCCTCTTAATATCGCCTGCTTCGGGCCATTAAAGCGCAAGTATGGCGACGTAGTTTTAGCCTTAGCACGCAACCGCACCAACTATATCAGTAAGGAGACCTTCCTACCAGCCTTTAAGGCTGCTTTTGAGCAGTCTATCACGAAGGAGAATATCTAAGCTGGCTTTAGAGGCGCTAGGCTAGTCCTACATGACCCACAGGCTGTGCTATCAAAGCTTGACGTGGTGGTGCAGACACCAAAACAGTCACCGCGACGGGCGGACGCTTGGGAAGCGCAGACGCCGCACAACGCCCGCGAGGTTAAGGCTTAAAGTACTCTTATTCAATAGAGAGTAAGAAACCACCCTAGGTCTTCTATAAGCTCTTTAGACGAAAAGATCGCGTAGCTTAGTAAAGGGGCGTAATAGATAGCACATAAGATGGTGTTACTACGTAAGAAAGTAGATAGCCTTAAAGTAGCTCTAGATATAGTAATAAAGCGTAAGAGCCGCAAGAGGCGATACGTACGGATAGGGGAGACTCTTACTATAGGCGAGGTGCAAGAAGTATTAGCTAAATAGGCGGGTAGTAGTCGTGGCGATGGTGAGAGTGCGTCGAAGAGGGTGCGAGGAGAGAGGCGGTGCGGGCGTTGTAAGCAGACTAGACACAACGCTCGTACCTACGTAGTTAAGATAGATAGTATAAGCGATAGTAGTAATTCTAATAATTAATTTAGTATATTATAATAGTTTATTAACTATAATAAAAGTCTATAATAATATCTTAAAGTTAACG
>PELC01000263.1:0-10528 GCA_005212705.1 Curvularia lunata | reverse complement strand
AGTCTTAATCTAGATTAGGGCGAGCTAGTATAACTAAGTATAGCTATATGATTATTTAGCTAGAGGTTTAGGTAGAAAAGAGTTATAGATATAACTAAAGTAAATAATAATTAATTCTATTTAGAATAGAATAACTAAGTATTAATTTATATAAGAGAGGAACTTATAAGAGTTAACTATAATAAGTATAATAATAAAATCTAACCTATTCTTATACCTATTATATTCTAGCCCTACTATCCTATCTATCCTATCTTTCTAGTCTTTAGTAGGATGTTTAGGATAGTATACTATCCTAAGACCCACTACCATCCTAGTCTTAGTAGGATAGCTATCCTTAGTGGGATAGTATATCACGTTGTTAAGAGTAAGGATCCTGAGCAGAAGTAATATAAGACTTCAGTGTCAAGAACTCTAGAGGTTAGTTTTCGCGGATGAAGTAATAGTGTGTTATAAACAAAGGTTTCTTAAGTAACTTATATATTGTACTTATACTTATAACTTAAGTTAAACACATTGAGCTATAAGGGTTCGATATCTATTACTATATACTAGTTCTTTATGCAATATGCTCAGTTGCTTAGTAGTGCTAAGCAATACTAATTACTAAGCAGGTTGCAGGTCGATATGCGGAGTGCTCAGTTGCTTAGTAGTGCCAAGCAATACTGATTACTAAGCGCGTCACGTGATACTTCTATTTCCGGCGTCGTTCCCACTAGTTCCTAAATAACCGAATATATATAAGTGATAGTGCGTGGTCTGGAGGCATATCATAGTTTGGGTACTAGTGTGTGTCTGGGGACTGCTCTTAGTCTGGAGACTTAGCTTGTTCTGGAGACAGCTTCTTGTCTAGGGACTGTATCTTATCTGGAGACTAGTTCATGTCTAGGGACACTAGGTGTCTCCGGACATATCGTAACACCATCTCCCCCCTGCCAGGGTTCGTCCCCGAGCCCGTCACGTAGGGTGTCCGCAGTGGTGGGGTCCCATATTTAGGCGTTCGTCATGTGACTACTTGTTATAGCTTATAACCAGTATTTGCCCCCCGTCATAAGTAGTGTTAGCCAACGTTCGTTCATCATGCCCAAACAACCATCTTTGTCTAGTACCGTTCGTCGTTAGAATCTCGCGGAATTTATCGAGTCCTTTAGGAAAGTTATAGTGCAAAAGTGTTCTACGTGTGCGAAGAATAGTCGGGTGTGCAAGGTGCACACTTGTTCTAGGAAATACAGCGAGTGTCTTCGTCGAGGTCAACGATGCGACGTCCGAGTTACGGAGTCTGAGTTCAAGCGTTTGGCTGCTAAGAAAGAGAAATTGGAAGGTCATATTAAAGAGAGTCGCGAGGCACAGGATGCTGCGATGAAGGCGCACGAGGCTGCCTTGGAGCAGTTGCGGGTTCACAGGGCTCGTGAACAGCGGTTGCGTCTTCAGATGGATTTGTTGGAGAAGCGTGCGGAAGAGGCGATTGCTGTGGAGAGTCGAGAGCTCGAAGAGTTGGAACATGAGGAGGTTATAGAGTTTAGCGAGTCCGATCCTTCGATTCATTTATCTCCTAGTATCTAGGGCGCTTTCGAGGGCCTTCCCTTAGATTACTAGGAGCCCTTAGACTTAAGTTCGCTTGTTGGTGGTACTAGATCAGGCGTTAGCGGCAGTTTATAAGATTTGTTTCTTGTTCCTACGTATTTTCGCTATTAGGGTATCCTAACTACTTAATTAGGTATTCTATTCCCTTGCGCGTCGCTCGATGCTTTAAGATTCTCTCGACTTCGAATTCGTCTTCTTCTTCTGGTTTGAAGTGAAATGTTTTTTGTAATAGTGTTTCTAGGTTGGCTAGTTTTAATAGTTTCATATAAAACCTTAGGTGTATCTTTATATCTAGTGGTAGATCCAATATATAGGTGACTAGTCCGTTTTATACGGAAATTAAAAATGGTCCAATATAAACGTTGTCTAGTCCTTTGCTTAGTCGTGTCATGCGAAGATTTTTGGTTACTAGATAGACTTTATCCCCCTTCTTTAGCTAAGGTGCTATTTTTCTTTTCTAATTGACATATAAAATACTTTATTATTGCGCTTTTTTAAGTGATTTTCGTAATTATTCGTGTATTTTCTTTATTTCTTTAGCTGTTATGATAGCTGCTTTAGTTTTTAAACTTAGTAATGTCCTAGTAAAGAGATTTAGGTGTTTCCCGTGGTTTGCGTAAAACAGTGTCTATTTTATTAATTCTAATACTTTATTATTATATGCTAACTATGCTATAGGTAGTAGTTATAGCTAGTTGCTTTATTAGTTATCGCAATATATTCTTAGATATGTTTTTATTATGCAATTTATTCTTTCTATTTGTCCGTCAGTTTCCGGGTGGTATGCTATAGATAGCTTTCTTTTCGTTCCTATTTCTGCCGTGAGTGTGGTCCAGAAGTTAGATGTGAAGAGCTTATCTCTATCGCTAATGATTGATCTTAGTATCCCGAAATGTCTGATGACTCTGTCAATAAATATATATGCTAGTTGAGTTGCCGTGTAGTCCTTTCTAAATGGTATGTATATAGCATACTTAGTAAGGAGTTCCACTACAACTAGTATTGCGTTGTAGATGATTCTAGTGATAGGGTCTCTTAAGTCAGGTAGTCCTGTGACAAAATCCATTAATATATTAGTCCAAGGTTCTTCTAGTATTTCTTATGCTTACATTTCTCCGTATGGTGCGTGCGTGCTGTATTTATTCTTTTAACATTATTCGTATTTAGTAATGAAGCTTATAACTTTATCTTTCATCTTGTTAAATTCGTAGTTTCTGCGAATTAGTTCTATTGTTCTGGCGATTCCTAGGTGTCCATGTACAGGATCGTCGTGGTGTTGTCAAATAATTTCTTCTTACTAGTCTTCTAGTATGTCGTTACCAATTCTGAAGATTCCGTTAAGTGATACTATAGGTTCTAGTAATCCGTCCTTATTTTCCTTGAGTAAGATACCTATGATGACTTCTTTTTCTCCTATAATATCACTTCTTCGGCTGAGAGCGTCGGCTCTGCCGTTTTCTTTTCCTAGGGTATATATGATTTTGAACTTAAATTGTCCTAATTTCTCTGACTATCGTGTGTGTCGTGGTGTGAGAACCTTAGTTGTAGTGAAGGTTCTTAGGTTCTTGTGGTCCGTGTAGACGGTGAGTTCTAAACAGCTAAGTGCGTATACTCTCTAATGTAGAAGGCATTCTACTATAGCTAGTAGTTCCTTATCGTAGATCTCGTATCTCTTTTGTTCCTTCGTGAATTTCTTTAAATAGTATGCGATAGGGTGCCATTTCCCATCAATAAGTATGCTCGCGCATCCTCCCATTGCTCGGTCTAATGCGTCTATTTCGATTTTCATAGGTACTCCTAGTACGAATATCTTGAAGCATGGTGGTGTTATGCATGCTGTCTTAAGTGCTTGAAATGCTTTTTCAGCTTTATCGTCCCAGTTCCATTTTACGTTTTTCTTAATAAGTTCTATTAGGGGTGCTGCGATTTTAGAGTAATCCTTAATGAATGTCCTATTAAAGTTCGCGAATCCTAAGAAGGATTGTACGTCTAAGACTATTTTTAGCGTTTTCCATTTCTAAATGGATTCGATCTTTTCGTTACTTATTTAGATTCCATTAGCTCCTACTACGTACCCTAAGAAGTTAACTTAAGTCTTGTGGAATTCACACTTCTTTAGCTTAAGCCATAGGTCGTGCTGGTCTAGCGCTTCTAGAACTTTTCTAACGTGTTCCTCGTGTTCTTTCTTGTTGTTGGAGTATACTAAGATGTCATCTAGGTAGGCGATAACAAATATATCCAAGTATTCTCTAAGGACGTTATTAATAAGTCTTTAGAATATAGCTGGTGCGTTGGTAAGTCTAAATAGCATAACCGTATATTCGTAGTATCCGTAACGGCATCTAAATGCTATTTTCCATTCTTCGCCCTTAGCGATTCTGATGAGGTGGTATCCTTCCCTAAGGTCTAACGCTATGAATATTTTTACGTTCCCTAGTTGGTCCTAAAGTTCTCCTATGTTAGGTAGTGGGTATCGATCCTTAATAGTAATGTCGTTGAGTTGTCTGAAGTCGACACATAGTCGATCTATTCCGTCTTTCTTTAGTACGAACATAATTAGGTATCCTACTAGTGATTTTAATTCCCGTATGTAGCCTTTAGCTAGGTTCTTATTAAGGTACTCTTATAGTACCGCGAGTTCTCGTTCTATAAGTTTGTAAATTGGGCTAAAAGTAGGGTGTTCTCCTTCTCGTATTTTTATCTTATAATCCTAACTTTAATATTTTAGTAACGCTTATTTATCTACCGCTTCCTAAAATAGATACTTATATACTTAATATTATTTAGGGATTTCTAGAGTTACGCTTTTCTCCTTCTCTCTAGCTTCGTAATCTATTAGCCTAGTTTCGGTATCTACTAAATTTAGCTTCCTGCTCTAGGAACTACCTTTCGAGTACGCTCGTATTTCTACGTTATTATACTACTTAGTAATGTTACTCTTATCTACCATCAAACTCTGCTAATACGTAGGTTGGCTTGCGGTTGCGCCTGCTCCGCAGCACTTAAATTAGAACACCTTCGACGTCCAGTCGATCCGCGGGTTGTGTTCTCGTAGCCATAGGAGTCCTAGTATAACGTCGTGGATAGCTACTCCAAGAACGTCTAGGTCTATTTTCTCCTCATGCTTCTAGATGCTAAGTGTCACTTGTCTGACCTCGTCTGTGATTTCGTTTCCATTCGGCATTAGTTCGTCGCTAGCGATATGTAGTGGATATGGCTCTTATTTCCGCTGTATCTTGAGTCCAGCTCGTTCTGCAGCGTGCGCTGAAATATAGTTTGCCTCTAACCCTAAGTCCACTAATACCTATATCCGTATTCTATTAAGCTTTACTATGAGCTTAATCAATCCTAGGGAGTTTACTAAGTTGAGTTCCCTAGAGGGGCCTTGCTTTCGTAGCGCTGGCCTAAAAAAGACTATAATTCGACGAATCCGTTAGAGTCCTTTTCTTCCTAATATTTGTCGTAATTTTCTGCTAAACATGTATGCCATGATAGTTGGTTGCACACTTGTTTCGTTCCTCTTATGGTGTGGAGGGTGTATGTGGTTTGTCTGTCCACTACTTCTTTTGGGCTGTTTTATGTTGGAAAATGTGCTTATGCGCGCTTATCCTATAGGTGTCTCGGGCATTCTACGTTAGTACATCCTGACCATTGTTTCCTGCATGTGGGGTATCCAGGCACGTGCTTTGGATCCCATTCCGAATTTTGTTTGACGTCGTAGTGCGCTGGGTAGTAGCTGTGAATGCATCCTATCCAATGAATAAGGGTATATTTCTTATTTCTCGCATTATACTAATATGGACTGAGCTTGTATTAATTATCACGCGTCTAGTTGGCGTGTACTCGCTCGGCCCATTAGGGTTTCTCTGATTTCTTGATTGGCATGGCGTTACCCTTTAGTCGTTCGACGTTGGTAGTGATATGCACATAGGATGGTAGGAATTCTTTGGTTTTAATTTCGTAGAAGTCGATGTCCGATCGCAAGTTCTATAGGTCCAGATATATTATGAGTAGTACTCCTAGTTAATTATAGTTGTACTTAGTGTCGTTCCTACCTAGTAGCCGTTCTAGTTAGTTAATTATTATTTCAATGTATTGGGGATTGTCTTGGTTCTGGAGTTCCTTAGGTTGTAATGATACGCTTTTATAGGGTGTAGGTGGCCGATGGGTTTCCTTAAATCGTGCTATCTTTTCGTGTTTGGTGCTTCCCTTCTGAGGTTCCTCCTCTTTATTGGGTGTCTCGTATTCCTCGTCGCTTTAAGGTTCTTAGTCTGTTTCCTCATCTAGCTCTTTAGGTGCCGTGATAGTAATATCTTTAAATCCCTTAAGGAGCTATTCTCCTTCGGGTGTTATAATCTTAGGTTAATAGATAACGTTCTATTCCTTATTATCGTCAAGTTCTAAGTTCTTTCAAAGTACGTTGAGCTGTCGTTTGACCTTATTAGTGTCTTTACTTCGACAGTCACGTGCTATGTGGCCTTCCTTGCCACACTTATAGTAGTTGAACTTCTTCTTATTCTTATGCTCTTCATTGGGCTTACCTAGTCCCTTACCTTTATTAATATTGTCTAAGTGCATGAGTTCTACACCATATCCTTGGTAGGCTCCTAGGGTCGTAGGTATATAGCCCCGTCGTTTTCCTATATTAGGGTTGAACCGGCGCTGTTGGTAGCGTGGTCGTTCATTCTAATTCCCCTTTGCGTGCGTTCCCTTACTAAAGTGTCGTTCTTCCAACGCAAGCTCATACAGC
The DNA here is from genome assembly GCA_005212705.1 of Curvularia lunata. Classification (NCBI taxonomy): domain Eukaryota; kingdom Fungi; phylum Ascomycota; class Dothideomycetes; order Pleosporales; family Pleosporaceae; genus Curvularia; species Curvularia lunata. The sequence goes on along the minus strand of PELC01000263.1, from coordinate 4,194 downwards.
TCGTTATCAAGTCGGATTGCCTCGGTTTATAGTTCGGCAAGAGTCGTAGTTGCTGCACTAGATCTCATAAGTTCCCTACGTATAGTAGGTTTCAGGCCTTGTTTATACATGCGTATAAGAGCGTTGTTGTCCTAATTGATTCTGGTAGCGTATTGCTAGAAGAGTGTCGTGTAGTTGGCGGTAGAATAAGTTTGGCGTAGATTCTGGATTTTCTGTTCCGCGACGACTGATTCCTTAAATAGCGAGAAGTTTTGTCGCATCTGAGCCTTAAACTCGTCCTAATCCTCGACTAAGGCGGTGTTTGCGGTATTAATAATGGAGTCGTCTATGTATCGTTGGATGATAGGGTTGGCCCATTTTTCTGCATCACCTCTAAAGTAGGTGGAGGCCAAGACGACCTTGTTCTCGTCTTCAATCCTATCTCCTTAAAGGTGGAAGTATCGGTCAACCTAAAGGATCCAAGCTTCGAGCTTATTACGGTCGCTATAGTATAAGTTAGGCTTGTTACCAATATTAACGGATCCTCCAGCCTAGGAAGCATCGGGAGTATTCATAGCAATATCGCTTATCTTAAGGGTGTTTAAAGTGTTAAGAGTAAGGATCCTGAGTAGAAGTAATATAAGACTTTAGTGTTAAGAACTCTAGAGGTTGGTTTTCGCGGATAAAGTAATAGTGTGTTATAAATAAAGGTTTCTTAAGTAACTTGTATATTATACTTATACTCGTAACTTAAGTTAAACACATTAAGCTATAAGGGTTCGATGTCTATTACTATATACTAGTTCTTTATACAATATGCTTAGTTGCTTAGTAGTGCTAAGCAATACTAATCACTAAGCAGGTTGTAGGTCGATATGCGGAGTGCTTAGTTGCTTAGTAGTGCTAAGTAATACTAATCACTAAGCGCGTCACGTGATGCTTCTATTTCCGGCGTCGTTCCTACTAGTTCCTAAATAACCGAATATATATAAGTGATAGTGCGTGGTCCGGAGGCATGTTATAGTCTAGGTACTGGTGTGTGTCTGGGGACTGCTCTCAGTCTGGAGACTTGGCTTGTTCTGGAGACAGCTTCTTGTCTGGGGACTGTATCTTGTCTGGAGACTGGTTCATGTCTGGGGACACTAGGTGTCTCCGGACATATCGTAACACACGTGACCCCAAGCCCCGCGATATCTATTACCTTCTAACGTGGACGTGGTTGGCCTTCAACCCCGTTATCCTGCGTTAAGGAGAGAATCCTTCTTGTTACTTATAACATGTAGGCCTTATATATCGCCTAATTTGGAAGGGGCTAATAGCCTCAAATTCTAGATAATCTCTTAGACGACAAGGTTAATAATATAAGCTAGGTAGGGGATGGTATTTTCGCCTAGACTCCATTATATATTAATTTTTTATAGTCTTACTTAGATAGACTATAATGAAGTACTATTATTACTAGTATTATCGTAAGTAATAGCTAGTAATTATTTCTATATACTAGTATTAAAGAGGACTTTAAGAACTTCCTCCACTATAGAAGCCCTAGTATGCTTACCGCGTATAGGCACAAAATCTAGAAGCTTCTCTTTAAGCTACTAATAAGAATCAATATAATATCCCTTAATTATAAGGAAGTTGAAATAATTACTAGTAGACTAACTATCTAGTGCGATTAATATCTTTATTCTTTAGCTAAGATTACTAAGAAGCTTAGCTAAAGCCTTCTTAAACTATACTTAAATAATTAACTAGAGTTTATAATAGCTAATAATTATAGTATTAGACTAGAGAAACTAGAGAAATCGTAGAAATAATAGACGCTTAACTATTTAAAAAGACTAGCTATTATTAAGTACTACTCTAGTAAGTTCCTTCTTAAAAGTCTCTATAGAGTAGACTAGTACTATACAAGGGGTAAGGGTTACTAGTAGAGAGATAGTTTAGTGAAGAGAGTTAGATAGCTCGTTATATATTAGCGAAGAAATAAGCTAGTAAGACCAAGTTTCTTAATAAGTATAGAGATACTTTATACCTATTTTTCTCCTTAATAGGTGCTAAAGTAGGGTACTATAGTTTAAGTAGAAGCTATATAGATAGCTACTAAGGATCTCTATAGCTTCTATAAACTTTATCTAGATCTAGCTAAAATAACTAGTAGAGCCCTAGTTTAGATTCTTAATTATAGGGTCTTTTATAGATAGTATTTAACTCTACTATTCCCTCTAATTAGAAACTATAACTCTATTCTTATTACTACTATAATTATTAGTAACTAGATACTAGATAAGTGTAAGGTCTATTTTAACGCCACCTTTACGTTATATTAGAGCACTTATCTTTAGATATATAAGTATTTCTAGTAGCTCTATCTATATTTTATTTATAGTAAATGCTATATCTATAATAAAAAACTATAATAACTAGAGTTCGCTATTAATAGAAAGGATATATATAGAAGGCTCTATATAGTAATAATCTTAAAGTCCTCTAGCTCCCAGGATATTAATAAGCTAAAGATTAACGTGGTTCACAAGCGAGTCGGCCACCCAAGCGAGTCGGCCACTTTGCTCCAACGCGTCAACGTCAACACTATAACACGTAATGACTTAATAACGCGCCTCTCTAACTTTATATCCTAAATCAGATCTTTAAATTGCTCTTCTTAATATCTAATTAAAACGTATTTAGAGCTAAAGACGTGCTGCTTCTATCTATAACGTGCCTCGAACTACTCTTCAAGACTAACGCGCTAGAAAGCGCTCCCGACGCGATTGTAAAGCGAACTCAAAACGGCTAAATAAGCTAGAAGAGGAGGCTATAGTTAGGCGTATTCTTAAGGAGTCTACGCGAGGATTTGCGCCTATAAAGGCTAACGTTTAAGTAATAGCTAATAAACTATTATATAAGTGGGAGAGCAACCCTACTAGCAAGAACTAGGTTAATAACTTTGTTAAGCGAACTCCTGAGCTCCGTACGCGCTGGAGCCGTCCCTATGATCACCAGCGAGCTATCTACGAAGACCTAGCGGCTATCTAGCGCTAGTTTAATCTAGTTAAGGCGATAAAGTAGAAGTAGGGTATTATAGACGACGATATTTACAACTTTAATAAAACTAGCTTTATAATAAGTAAGATTTTATTATAGTTAGTTATTATAGCCTTAAAAGGATATAGTAAAAATAAGTAAATATAACTAGGTAACCGTAAGTAGGTTACTATAATCTAAGGCGTGGGCGCGTCTAGTCGCTAGCTACCACCCTTCATTATCTTTACGGGCAAGGTGCTTATTAACGTCTAGTTTGAAAATCTGCCTACCGACTAGGTGCTTAAAGTCAGCCCTAATAGCTGGACGAATAATTAGCTCGCTCTTACGTGGCTAGAGCACTTTAATACCTATATAAAGAGGCATACTATAGGTGGGTATCAACTACTTATTATCGACGGCTATGAGAGCCACTACTCTATCGAATTTTAAGATCTTTGTAAGGAGAAGAATATAGTTCTTCTCTATATGCCTATACACTCATCTTATCTATTATAGCCTCTTAATATCGCCTGCTTCGGGCTATTAAAGCGCAAGTATGGCGACGTAGTTTTAGCCTTAGCACGCAACCGCACTAACTATATTAGTAAGGAGACCTTCCTACCAGCCTTTAAGGCTGCTTTTGAGCAGTCTATCACGAAGGAGAATATCCAAGCTGGCTTTAGAGGCGCTGGTCTAGTCCCACATGACCCACAGGCTGTGCTATCAAAGCTTGACGTGGTGGTGCAGACACCAAAACAGTCACCGCGACGGGCGGACGCTTGGGAGGCGCAGACGCCGCACAACGCCCGCGAGGTTGAGGCTTAAAGTACTCTTATTCGACAGAGAGTAAGAAACCGCCCTAGGTCTTCTATAAGCTCTTTAGACGAAAAGATCGCGCAGCTTAGTAAAGGGGCGCAATAGATAGCATATAAGATAGTGTTACTACGTGAGAAAGTAGGTAGCCTTGAAGTAGCTCTAGATATAGCAATAAAGCGTAAGAGCCGCAAGAGGCGATACGTACGGACAGGGGAGACTCTTACTATAGGCGAGGTGTAAGAAGTATTAGCTAAACAGGCGGGTAGTAGTTGTGGCGATGGTGAGAGTGCGTCGAAGAGGGTGCGAGGAGAGAGGCGGTGCGGGCGTTGTAAGCAGACTAGACACAACGCTCGTACCTACGTAGTTAAGATA
>PELC01000262.1:0-10627 GCA_005212705.1 Curvularia lunata | reverse complement strand
TGCCAAGTAACCCAACCCTACCTCCACCCGCATGCCAAGTAACCCAACCCTACCTCCACCCACCTGCCAAGCACCCGTACCCTACCCTAACCCGCGCAGGGTACCCCACACCCTATTTGCCAGCCTACATAGATTGATACTTAGTTGTTCTATCCTAGTATAGAATTGATTGTTATTTACTTCGGTTAACTCCTATAACTCTTCTCCATACGAATCGCCAGAAAACAATCGCACGGTTTACTTGTTAAACTATCTCGCCCTAACCCGGATCGAGACTAGGGAAGTATTACCTTAAGACCCCGTGTAACAGTTATGTCCAGTCTACTTGCAACGCCCGCACCACCTCTCTCCTCGCACCCTCTTCGACGCACTCTCACCATCGCCACGACTGCTACCCGCCTGTTTAGCTAATACTTCTTGTACTTCGCCTATAGTAAGAGTCTCTTCTATCCTTACGTATCGCCGCTTGCGGCTCTTACGCTTATTTGCTGTGTCTAGAGCCTCTTAAAGAGTAGCTACTTCCTCCCTTATAAGCGTCATCTTATATGCTATTTGCTAAGCCCCTTTACTTAGCTATATAACCTTCTCGTCAAGAGATCTTATAGAAGACCTAGGGCGGTTTCTTACTCTCTATCGAATAAGAGTACTTTAAGCCTCGACTTCGCGCGCGTTGCGTGGTGTCTGCGCCTCCCAGGCGGCTACCCGTTGTAGTGATTGATGTGGTGTCTGCACCACTACATCAAGCTTTGATAGCACAGCCTATAGGTCGTGTAGGACTAGGCCAGCGCCTCTAAAGCCAGCTTGGATATTCTCCTTCGTAATAGACTGCTCAAAAGCAGCCTTAAAGGCTGGCAGAAAGGTCTCCTTACTGATATAGTTGGTGCGGTTGCGTGCCAAGCCCGAAATAGCGTCGCCATACTTGCGCTTCAACGGCGAGAAGCAGGCGACATCAAGGGGCTATAACAGGTGAGACGAGTGCGCAGGCATGCAGAGAAGTATAATATTCTTCTTCTTACAGAGATCTTAAAAATCGATAGAGTAGTGGCTCTCATGGCCGTCGATAATAAGTAGTTGATACCCACCTATAGTATGCCTCTTTGTATAGGTATTAAAGTGCTCTAACTAGGTAAGAGCAAGCTAATTATTCGTCCAGCCATTAGGACTAACTTCAAGAACCTAGTCGGTAGGCAAATTTTTAAACCAGACGTTAATAAGCACCTTGCCTGCAAAGATAACGAAGGGTGGTATCTAGTAACTAGACGCGCCCACGCCTTAGATCACAGTAACCCACTCGCGGTTGCCTAGCTATACCCGCTTCTTTTTCCTATATCCTTCTAATACTATAATAACTAACTATAATAAAATCTTGCCTATTATAAAGCTAGTTTCGTTAAAGTTGTAGATATCGTCGTCCACGATACCCCACTTCTGCTTCATCGCCTCGACTAAGTCGAACCAGCGCTGGATAGCCGCTGGGTCCTCGTAGGCGGCTCGCTGGTGATCATAGGGACGGCTCCAGTGCGTACGGAGCTTAGGAGTACGCTTAACAAAGTTATCAACCCAGTTCTTGCCAACAGGGTTGCCAGCGCGTGTTACACGGGGTTTGGATATACTTCCCTAGTCTCGATCCAGGTTAGGGTGAGCCGGTATAACTAAGTATAGCCGTGCGATTGTTTAGCTGGAGGTTTAGGTGGAAAAGAGTTATGGATGTAACTAAATAAATAATAATTAATTCTATCTTAGATAGAACAACTAAGTATCAATCTATATAAGAGAGGAACTTATAAGAAATTAACTACAATAAGTGTAATAATGAAATCTAACCTATTCTTATATCTATCGTGTTCCGTCCTAATGCTCCCTATTCTCCCTTGGAAGTATGTTACTATGGGAGTAGTGGGAGCATAATTCTCTTAAGGCCACCTGTGCTCCCTTCCTTAGCGGGAGAATGGCTCTTGGTGGGAGCGCGTATCACGTGACCCTTAGCCCCGCGATGGTCATTACCTTCTAACGTGGACGTGGTTGGTCTCCAACCTCGTCAACCTGCGTTAAGGAGAGAATCCTTCTTATTACTTGTAACATTATCCCCCCTCTTAGGTGTATCGTCCTGATACCCTAGGTTATCATTATCCCGCGCCGATTCGTGAGGCGTGGGTTGCATATAAGGTCGGTAGGCCCCGGGCCATTGTATCCGTCCCTTCCCTCCAGCCTTCCTAACCATGCCTAAGGTCCCGTCTTCCGCTCGCGATACTGTGTTAACTTCGACTCAACGTCGCCAGGCTCGGTCCGACAAGATTCGTCGTACAGGAAAAGAGATAACTTTTCGCTGTAAGCGTTGCGAGAAGAAGAATCTTCGTTGCTTCGTGGATACTACGTCTGGGTAGTGCGCTGGTTATATTGCTATAAAGGCTGAGTGCAGCTTGTTTGTGACTGAAGAAGAGTGGGAAAAGGTTAAGGCTGAGAAGCGTCAAAAGCGTCTTGAGCTTGCCTTCGCTGAAGAACGTCAATCGCAGGCTGCCGCTGAGACCGCGCGCTTGCGTCGCGAGCTCCTAGAGGTCGAGGCGCGAGAGCGTAATTTTGCTGATCGAGATCACGCCATCCTGAATCTTCAGAATCGTGAGAAAGAGGAGGCTGAGGGGAGTTCTGCCCCTGGTATGGCTTTTCCGACAACCGAACCATCGCTATCCGGACCCTCAACTGACCTAGGCTAGTTACAGGCTGATTATTCCTCTTCTTACGACCCTTTCTTGTCTCTCGATTATTACCTTTCCTATGAGATTCCAGTTCTCGCTTCTTCGGGTGTTTCCGATAGTACTCACGTACCAGTGACTTGCAGTTCGTCAGGTTTCCTTTAGGTTCCTAAGTATTATAGCTTTCTGGCCATCCCTGCCACTTGACTAAGTACTTCTACTGACTGCCGATTTTCCGTAGGTCCTTGATTTCCTCGACTACGTACTCGTCGTCATCGAGCTCTATGTCTTCCGCTAGCTCGGCGTTTTAGGGTGCTAGTTCTAATAGTTTCTTATAGAAAACGTTATGTATGCGTATACCTATTAGTAGCCGTAGTTTGTAGTTTACCGGGCCTATTATCTCTAGGATTTCGAATAGTCCTAATCGGAGATTATCTAGTTTCTTATATGGCCGTTTAGTCTTCAGATTTTATCGTGATAAGAAGACTTTATCCCCCTTCTTAAAGGTTAGTCCCTCAATCCTTTACTTATTCGTAGCTTTAGACGTTGTGAGGTTCCTATAAGTAATATTCTTGCTTAATTCTTCGTGTAATTCGCGCATTAGTCGAGCTTTATCTTCTACTCCGACTGTAATGCTTTTAATATCTTTTAGATCTTAATAAGCGACTAGCTCATATCTATAATTTACGTAGTGTGGCGAGTGCTTCGTGGTCGCCAATTTTGAACTATTATAGGCTAATTGCGCCGTCGGCAATAGCTCTACCTAGTTGTCTTACTATTTGTTCGCGTAAAATCGTAAGTATTATTCTAATATCTGGTTCGTTCGTTCCGTCTAGCCGTCTATTTCTAGGTGAAAACTTGTCGAAAGCTTCTTCTTAACTCCCATTTTTACTAGAAATGTTGTCCAATACTTTAAAGTGAATAGCTTGTCTCTATCTGTTATGAATTCTTTAGGCATCCCATGCTCTAATACTAGTGTCTTAGTGACTTCATACGCGCATTCTTCTGCCGTAATTATTTCTTCTATTGGTACGAACTTTGCTGCTTTAGTCGATCGGTCTACGATCACCAAGACCGTGTTGCAAAGTCGTCCAGACCTAGGTTCTACCGATTTTAGAAGCTTCACTATAAAGTCCATCGTAACGCTAGTCTATAGCTGTGTTGGCGGCGGTAAGGGTTGTAAAAGGCCGTAAGGCTTATGTCTCTTAGGCTTGTTCTAGTGACAAGCTACACAGTCGCCTAGTATCTCCTTCACTTTCGCTCGCAAGCGTGGTATCTCGAACGCCTTGTTCAGTCGCCTAACCATTTCGTCTATTCCTACATGTCCATATTCTAGGGACTCGTGTAGTTCCTTAATAAGTTCCTTTTCCATGTTTTCGGGGACCTGGGGTCGATCTTTGTTCTCTGGATCGCCCTTGTCTAATGATCCCATGTAGCGTTCTCCGCTAGCGTAGGCTTTTCTTTGCCAATATCGTGTTATCGTTTCTACCTGCTCGGCCACCTTGGCTACCTTAGCCTGTTCCAGTAAGTTGTACTTCAAGCTGCCATCGGGCATTATCTTGAAGAGTGCGTCGGTAGGTTCCTTGCGATCCTCGTCTTTCAGATCTGACCTTCGACTTAGAGCATCCGCGGCTCTATTCTATAATCCTGCTCGATAGATGATCCTAAAATCATACTAAGCTAGCATCTCTGCCCAGCGTGCTTGTCATCGTAGCTGCAATTTCTTCGTCGTCATAAAGTTTGCTAGGTTCAAGTGATCGGTGTATACCTCAATCTAATGTGGTAGTCCTAATAAATAGACTTCCCATTGTGTGAAGGCTTCAACTATCGCGTATAGTTCCTTTTCGTAGACGTCGTAGTTAAGCTCCGCTTCATCCAGTTTCTTAGAATGGTAGAACACCGGTCTCCATTTCCCGTCGTCGCCTTGCTGTGACATTACAGCTCCTAAGGCGTAATCTGAGGCGTCGGTCTCGAGCCTCGTTGGCCTACGTGGGTCGTACATCTGTAGTACTAGTCCCTCGAGGAATGCCTGCTTCAGCGTTCTAAAGGCGGTCTCGCATTCCACTGTCCATTTGAACCCAACGCTCTTTTTCGTAATCTCGGTAAGTGGTGCGGTAATCTAGGAGTAGTTCCTAATAAACTTCCAATAGAAGTTCGCAAGTCCTAAAAAGGATTGCACGTTCTTGACATTCTTCGGCGTCTTCCACGCTCGTACTGCCTGAACTTTCTTTGGATTCATCTTAACCCCTTCAGTCGAGATTATATAGCCTAGAAATTCCGTTTCTTTCTTGTGGAATTCGCATTTTCCTGGCTACAGGTATAGCTTGTATTCCTTAAGCTTCCTGAGCACTTTCTTAACATATTCGATGTGTTCTTCGAGCGATCCTCTAGAGTACACTAGTACATTGTCCAGATACGCTATCGCGAAGACTCTAAGGTATTTATTAAGTACGTTATTAATGACTATTTAGAAGGTTGCCGGCGCATTTATTAAACCAAATAGCATAACCGTGTACTCGAACAGTCCGTATTTTGTCTTGAATACTATTTTCTACTTATCACCTTCCTTAATCCTAATCCGGTAAAATCCTTCCCAGACATCGAACTTCGTGAACCACTTAGCTCCCTAGAGTCGATCCATGAGCTCTATTATCAGTGGTAAGGGATATCGATTCTTTCTCGTCACCGCGTTCAACCTCCGGTAGTCGACACACAGTCGCCACTTTCCGTTAGGCTTCTTTACGAACAATATTAGTGAGGCCATTAGACCGCTTCCTAGCCAGATGAATCCCTTCTTTAAATTCTTACAGAGGTATTCCCTAAGCTCAGCATCGTGCTTGGGCGCGATAGGGTACATTCCTCCTGGGCGCAACTTGGCTCCTTCCTCCAGGTCGATCGCGTGATCCCAATCCTGGTGTTTAGCTAAGTCTGTAGCTTCGTTTTCCTCGAATAGTTCTCTGAACTCTTCCGTTCGGTATTCTTCTAGTATATCCAACAATACGGGTTTGTCTTTACCGTCCATTATTAGCCTATCCATAGGTAAGGGTCCGTCCTTCTCAGGCGCGACTCGTCTTATCCAAATGACTCCTGTCTGTCGAGGGTCCTTCGCATAGATTCTCGCGATCTTATGCGGTGAGATCTTGCCGAATCTCCCATCCTAGGTTATGCACTGATTCGTCGGGCGTATCTCTTTTCGTACTCCAGCAACCTTGCGCGCAGGTTCTCGGCTAAGTATTGTTTGCTTTCGCCAGTCGATGGCGGGGTTATGGGCATCCAGCTAGTCATAACTAATCAACATGTCTTCTTCTCCGAGATCCATAATGTCGATGTTCATTTAACTCTGCATGTTGGCTACCTTCACCGGTACCAACTCTATTTCTAGTCTGATTACGCCGCTCCTATATGCTGTTAGGCTATCGTCGGCTAATACCACTCGTATCGTCCTTTTCTTGGCTTAATAGGGTATGTCGTATTTCTCAATCGCTTTCGGCGATATTACTATTCTTGCTGCGCCACTGTCTATTATGGCTCGCAGCTCGTGACCTACTACGTACGCGGTCGCAACCAACCTTGGTTCACGGCCTCCGGCGTTACGTACTTCTCTAAGGGTCGTTTTAGGACTGCCTTCACCAGCGTGACCCTATCCCTAGCGGCATCCTAGTTTTTTGGTCTGGAGATCCGTCCTTTCTCCGACTTCTTTCGTAAGGAACTTGCCTAAGATTATTTCGCTTTCTTCTTGGCTTCTTCGTAAACTGGACAGGCGTCCCTATAGCATAATTTCCAATTCAAATGCCTGTGCGATATCGGTTCTGGCATATTATTTGCCTTCTTAGCTTACTTTCCTAATTCCCTAGTTAACTTTACCTAGGGGTAGTATCCTCGGTTGGCCTTTGCATCGAAGTGTATCATACACTGGTCATCCATGCAATAGGTCCAATAGATGTTTACGTGGGGTATCATTTCTTCCAGTATCTCTGGCGAAAGAATCTGTCTTTCCTTAGTCCCATGCATCCTGCATCCGGCTGTGCGACATTCCTCGGTCGCTATGTTGCTATGTAGATGATGGCTTGCTTGCCTTGCCGCGACTCTCTATTCTCGATAGAATCAGCATTTCTCTACACAATTAATCCACGTTAAGCGTCTATGTGCCTCTTCGTGATCTTCCTTATAGATATAGCAATCCAGTATGGGACAGTCGTCTGCCCATAGATGCGCGTGGCAATAGTCGTTTTCGTCGAGTTTGCTCTGTTCCTTTGCATCGGTGTGGTACATGCAAAAATCCCTTTTGCAGTATGCCCACTAGAGTCTTTAATAAGCCTCTTCCTCATCCTCGTAGTCTCCGTCTTATTCGTATACTGGTAGCGTCGGATCTATGAAGATAGGTTGTTCCCTAAGGGCTCGTCGGCCAGCGTGTTCCGCTCTTGGTCCGACGATGTTGAGTCTTCCTTGCGGAAATAAGCAGTCATATGCTAGGTGGGTTTCATCACCACACACCCAGCATACTCCATCTACCAGTCGTTGCTCTACATCTTCTACTTGGATCCTCCAGTCTGTTGACTTTGGTATGTCCCACCTCATGACCTGCTCTGCCTGAGCGGTCTCGGGAATGACTATATAATCCTCTTCGTCAGCCTGGCGGGCTTCCTCGTAGAGATCTAAGTCGCTAAGGTTGTCGATTAGTTCTTCCATGGGTCGTGCCCTCAGCATCCCAATCTTAACTATCGCTTGCTTGACCTCGTTCTTAGGGCAGTCTCTGCGGAAGTGTCCTACTTCGCCGCATCGGAGACATGCTTTGTTGTCGTAACGCTTCTTGCGTTCATCCGCGGAAAGGCCGTCCTGGTTCTTTCCTCGCGGTTTCTAATTCTTAGTCTTTTCCTATACCTTACTAGTCATAATAGTGTCGCTATCTTTGTCGGTGCGGCTACGCTGTTTTCTCATGTTCGCCGTATTAGGTCGGAATTATTCTTTCCATTGTTAGTTCCGTTCCCATAGTCAGTTGTTAATACGCGTGGCGAGTTCAATGAGCGCGTGTAGTGTCTCTAGCTTATCATGATATACTAGACCGTCTTTAACATTTTCCTTCAGACCCGCTTCGAATACCGTTCGAAGTGCTGCGTCGTCCCAATCGATCCTAGCTTGGAGTTGTTTAAACTCTGCTGTATATCTGGATACGGACGTGGTCTACTTCAGGCGCGTGATCGCTTTCTCGGCCTAGTTCTTGGCGTCTATTTCTCCGAAGATGCGTCCCATTTCCTCCTTAAAGTTCTTCCAACTTGCGAATATGGCTCGGGTTTCTTCCTTAGTCCCGTTCTAATCTATGTCCATCAGATAATCGTCCACGTATGGCTGCATCCAGTTGGACGCCTTTCCCTTCAGGAAAGTGCTGGCCATAAGGACCTTTTCTTAATCATTCGGTACATCGTTGAATTCGCAGTATAGGTCCATGTTGGTGAGGAATGCTCGTAGCTCCGTACGGCTTCCGTCAAACTTCTCGGGTGCTACTATCTTAGGTTTCTTAACAGCCTTTTCATTTGGTGTGGCCATCAGCTGACTCGTGAGCTGATTGATCATTTGCTGCATCTCGGCCATTTCCCTAGCTCTCGTCTGAGCCTCGCGTCTAAGATTTCGTAACTCCTCTAAGGGGCTTCCTGCCTCAGGCTCGCCTTGGCCTGCTTCGCTTGGGGTGAACATGTCGTCGTCCATGGGTGGTACTGTTGGTCTAACACCCTAGGTATTGTCGTAAGCTACGCTTGAGCGTGACATCGTTCCTAATCTTATTACGGACGCTGTTGGTTAATCCTCCACTAAATCTAGAAGGTGGTCAAAGTGTTACACGGGGTTTGGATATACTTCCCTAGTCTCAATCTAGGTTAGGGCGAGCCGGTATAACTAAGTATAGCCGTGCGATTGTTTAGCTAGAGGTTTAGGTAGAAAAGAGTTATAGATGTAACCGAATAAATAACAATTAATTCTATCTTGGATAGAACAACTAAGTATCAATTTATGTAAGAGAGGAACTTATGAGAAATTAACTATAACGAGTGTAATAATAAAATCCAACCTATTCTTATACCTATCGTGTTCCGTCCTAATACTCCCTATTCTCCCTCGGAAGCATGTTACTATAGGAGTAGTGGGAGCACAATTCTCCTAAGGCCACCCGTGCTCCCTTCCTTGGCGGGAGAATGGCTCTTGGCGGGAGCGCGTATCACGTGACCCTTAGCCCCGCGATGGTCATTACCTTCTGACGTGGACGTGGTTGGTCTCCAACCTCGTCAACCTGCGTCAAGGAGAGAATCCTTCTTGTTACTTGTAACAGCGCGCTCCTCTAACAGTTTATTAGCCATTGCTCGAACCTCAGCCTTTAGAGGGGCAAATCCTCGCGTAGACTCTTCAAGAATACGCTTAACTATAGCCTCCTCTTCTAACTTATTTAGGCGCTTTGAATTTGGTTCGTAGTCGCGTCGAAAGCGTGTCCTAGCGCCTCTACGCTAGAGTGTTGTTCGTGGCACGCTATAGATAGAAGCAGCACGTCTTTAGCTTTAAACACGTTGCGATTAGATATTAAAAAGAGTAAGCTAAAGATCTAATTTAGAATAAGTTAATTAATAATTACGTTGTTAAGGTATGACGCATTGTTGTGTCGACAGCGACGCGCCGGCGCAAAGTGGCCCACTCGCTTGGGTGGCCCGCTCGCTTGTGAACCACGTTAAGGATCTTAATAGAAGTAATATAAGACTTCTACTATTAAGAACTCTAGAGGTTAGTTTTTATAGATAAAGTAATAGTATATTATAAATAAAGATTTCTTAAGTAACTTATATATTATACTTATACTTATAACTTAAGTTAAATATATTAAGCTATAAGGGTTTAACGTCTATTACTATATACTAGTTCTTTATATAGTATACTTAGTTACTTAGTAGTACTAAGTAATACTAATTACTAAGTAGGTTGTAGGTTGATATGTAGAGTACTTAGTTGCTTAGTAGTACTAAGCGATACTAATCACTAAGCACGTTACGTGATGCTTCTATTTCTAGCGTCTTTTCTACTAGCTCTTAAATAACTAAATATATATAAGTGCTAGTGCGTAGTCTAGAGATATATTATAGTCTAGGTACTAGTGTGTGTCTAGAGACTACTCTTAGTCTAGAGACTTGGCTTGTTCTGGAGACAGCTTATTATCTGGGGACTATATCTTGTCTGGAGACTGGTTCGTGTCTGGGGACACAAGGTGTCTCCGGACATATCGTAACATTTTAGTAGTTAAAAAAGAATATAAAAAACTACTTATAAAGCTAAAAAAGCTTTAGCTAACTATTTTACTAGCTAAGAGAAAATATAGCTAACTACTTTAGTAGCTAAGAAAAGATATAGCTAACTGCTTTTATAGTTTAAGGGTAATACAGCTAACTACTTTAGTAGAATAGAGGTAATATAGCTAACTACTTTTATAGCTAAGAAGTAATATAGCTAACTACTTTTGCAGCTAAGAGGAGATATAGCTAACCGCTTTAGCCGCTAAGAGGAGATACGGCTAACCGCTTTTGCGGCTAAGAGGTAATATAGCTAACCGCTTTAGCGGCTAAGAGGAGATATAGCTAACCGCTTTTACAGCTAAGAGATAATGTGTCTAACCGCTTTAGCGGCATAGAGGCAATGCGGCTAACTGCTTTAGCGGGATAGAGGTGATATAGCTAACCGCTTTTGCGGCTAAGAGGTTAGGGTTAGGGTTAGGGTTAGGGTTAGGGTTAGGGTTAGGGTTAGGGTTAGGGTTAGGGTTAGGGTTAGGGTTTAGGGTTAGGGGTTAGGGTTAGGGTTAAAAGAAGACTTGCGTCTGAAAATAACTCGATTGGATTTTTAATCTTTCTGTAAAGTGGTTCTCTAGATACCTTCGCAAGAAGTATACCTTTCGTTTCTTGTGATTCTAC
>PELC01000261.1:0-10640 GCA_005212705.1 Curvularia lunata | reverse complement strand
TTGAGTATCTACAGCTCCTGCGCGCACGGGCCAATAGGCGGTGACAACGCCTCTGCCAATGCCCGTGTCGACCAATCAGTGTCGCGGATCAGTAGGGCTCAAGGTCGAGTCCTAATTGATTCCAACAGTTCTTATTCTATAAGTTTATAGATTAGGCTAAAAATAGGTTCTTTCCTTTCTTAGAGTTTTATTTTATAGTCCTAACTTTAATATTTTAGTAAGGCTTATTCGCCTATTACTTCCTAAAATAAGTACTTAAATTTTTTATATAGTTTAGGGATTTCTAGAGTTATACTTTTCTTCTTTTCTCTAGCTTTATAATCTATTAGCCTGATTTTAATATCTACTAAGTTTAGCTTCCTTCTCTAGGAACTACCTTTTAAGTATACTTATATTTCTACGTTATTATACTACTTAGTAATATTACTCTTATCTACTATTAAACTCTATTAATATATAGGCTAGCTTATAGTTACGCCTACTCTATAGTACTTAAATTAGAATACCTTCAACGTCTAGTTAATCTATAGGTTATATTCTTATAGCTATAGAAGTCCTAGTATAACATCATAGATAGCTACTCTAAGGACGTCTAGATCTATTTTCTCCTTATACTTCTAGATACTAAGTGTCGCTTATCTAACCTTATCTATAATTTTATTTCTATTTAATATTAGTTCGCTGCTAGCGATATATAGTAGGTATGGCTCTTATTTCTACTAGGTCTTAAGTCTAGCTTATTCTATAGCGTGCGCTAAAATATAGTTTACCTATAATCCTAAGTCTACTAATATCTACATCCTTATTCTATTAAGCTTTATTATAAGCTTAATTAATTCTAGGGAGTTTACTAAATTAATTTCCCTAGAGGATCCATGCTTTTATAGCGTTAGCCTAAAAAAGACTATAGTTTAACGAATCTATTAGAGTTCTTTTCTTCCTAATACTTATTATATTTTTCTACTAGATAGGTATGCTATAATAGTTAATTATACACTTATTTCGTTCCTCTTATCGTTTAGAGAGTGTAGGTAGTTTATCTATCTACTACTTCTTTTAGGCTATTTTATATTAAAAAATATACTTATATATATTTATCCTATAAATATCTTAGATATTCTACGTTTATATATTCTAACTATTATTTTCTACATATAGGGTATCCAGGTATGTGTTTTAGGTCCTATTCTAAGTTGCGTTTAATGTCGTAGTGCGCTAGGTAGTAGCTATAAATATATCCTATCTAGTAGATAAGGGTGTGTTTCTTATTTCTTACGTTATACTAGTATAGGCTGAGTCTGTATCAGTTATCACGTGTCTAATTAGCGTGTACTCGTTCTACCTATTAGGGTTTTTCAGACTTCTTAACTAGCATAGCGTTTCCTTTAAGTTATTTAATATTAGTGGTAATATACATATAGGATAGTAGGAATTCCTTAGTCTTAATTATATAGAAGTTAATATCTAATTGTAAATTCTATAGGTCTATATATATTATAAGTAGTATTCCTAGCTAATTATAGTTATACTTAGTATTATTCCTACTAAGTAGCTATTCTAGTTAATTAATTATTATCTTAATATATTAAGGGTTATCTTAGTTATAGAGTTCTTTAGGTAGTGCTAACACGCTTTCGTGTGGTATAGGTAGCCAATAAGTCTTCTTAAATCGTACTATCTTCTCGTGCTTAGTGCTACCCTTCTAAGGTTCTTCCTCTTTATTAGGTATTTCGTATTTCTTATTACTCTAAGGTTCTTAGTCTATTTCCTTATCTAGCGTTTCTAGGGCTATAATAGTAATATCTTTAAATCCTTTAAGGAGTTATTCTCCTTTAGGTATTATAATCTTAGGTTAATAGATAATATTCTATTCTTTATTATTATTAAGTTCTAAATTCCTTTAGAGTACGTTAAGCTATTATTTAATCTTATTAGTATTCTTACTTTAATAGTTATATACTATGTAGCCTTCCTTACTATAGACGTAGTAATTAAATTTCTTCTTATTCTTATACTCTTTATAAGACTTACCTAGTCCCTTACCTTTATTAATATTATCTAAGTGTATAGGTTCTATACTATATCCCTAGTAGGCTCCTAGAGTCCTAGGGGTATAGCCTCGTCGTTTTCCCATATTAGGGTTAAAGCGGCGCTATTACTAATAATGGCGTGGCTATTTATTCTAAGTTCCCTTCGCGTGCGTTCCCTTACTAAAGTATTATTCTTCTAATATAAGCTCGTATAGCTTATTATTAAGTCTAATTACCTTAGTTTATAGTTTAGTAAGAGTCGTAGTTACGGCGCTAGATCTTATAAGTTCCTTATATATAGTTAGCTTTAGGCCTTACTTATATATACGCATAAGTGCGTTATTATCTTAATTAATTCTAGTAGCGTATTACTAAAAGAGTATTATATAGTTAGTAGTAGAATAAGTTTAACGTAGATTCTAGATTTTCTATTCCACAACGACTAATTTCTTAAATAGTAAGAAGTTTTATTGTATCTAAGCCTTAAACTCGTCCTAATCCTTAACTAGGGCGGTATTTTTAGTATTAGTAATAGAGTCGTCTATATAATATTAAATAACAGGATTAGCCTATTTTTCTATATCACCCCTAAAGTAGGTGGAGGCCAAGACGACTTTATTCTCGTCTTCAATTCTATCTCTTTATAGGTGGAAGTAATAGTCAACCTAAAGGATCTAAGCTTTAAGCTTATTACGATCCCTATAGTATAAGTTAGGCTTATTACTAATATTAATAGATCCTCTAGCCTAGGAAGCATTAGGAGTGTTTATAGTAATATCGCTTATCTTAAAGGTATTTAAAATATTAAGAGTAAGGGCCTTAAGTAGAAGTAATAAAAGACTTTAGTATTAAGAACTCTAGAAGTTAGTTTTTATAGATAAAGTAGTAGTACGTATAAATAAGAGGTTTCTTAAGTAACTTATATATTATACTTATACTTATAACTTAGGTTAAATATATTAAGCTATAAGGGTTCGATATCTATTACTATATACTAGTTCTTTATATAGTATACTTAGTTACTTAGTAGTACTAAGTAATACTAATTACTAAGTAGGCTATAGGTCGATATATAGAGTGCTTAGTTACTTAGTAGCACTAAGTAATACTAATTACTAAGCACGTCACGTAATATTTCTATTTCTAGTATCTTTTCTACTAGCTCTTAAATAACTAAATATATATAAGTGCTAGCGCGTAGTCTAGAGATATATTATAGTCTAGGTACTAGTATATGTCTAGAGACTACTCTTAGTCTAGAGACTTAGCTTGTCTTAGAGACAGCTTCTTATCTGGGGACTGTATCTTGTCTGGAGACTGGTTAGTGTCTGGGACACGAGGTGTCTCCGGGCATATCGTAACAGCGCGTCGCATACCATACTAAGGTTGGGGGCGTATTACACTTTTAGTATAAATATTAGGGTGCCATAGATAATAATCTTAATAAGGTCTACTAGTATAGGCTAGCTTTAAGTGCGATCAATATAAGTTAGCGCGTCCTAAAGGTAGGTGCTAAGGCGTGTAGCATGCTCGCGGAATAGTGTTGGCCATACGGGCTACTAAGGTCATAGTATCGCCATAGCACGTCAGTCGTAATAGGCGCTACGGCTAAGTACTAGCTAGTTAATTAGCGTTAAAAGCGTCCGTTTGAGTGCGAAAAAACAACTTGTTGGAATCAATTAGGACTCGACCTTGAGCCCTACTGATCCGCGACACTGATTGGTCGACACGGGCATTGGCAGAGGCGTTGTCACCGCCTATTGGCCCGTGCGCGCAGGAGCTGTAGATACTCAACACGGTAGTAGCTACTAGATAATTAATCCGCTTCCTCACCATAGTATTGTAGCTGCAAGTTGATTCACCTCGTGCACCTTTATCGCGCCAACACAACTAAATTCTAAAAATTAAGTTCTCGCTATGTGTAGTGTTTTTCACTAATCGATTAATTGATTAATTAATTAAGTCCTACTCGGTTTCAGCCGCGTTTTCTCCACAGCTATGCCCAGCATGGCTGGCGTAGCTAACAGCCAACGCCGCGCAGACATTAATCCGCGCCGCCCCACGTCACTCCCTTATAGGAGCTAGCTGTTCCTAGAGGCCTACTATTTCCCCTCCACTACTATCTATAATCTAGCTGCTACCTTATCTAGATAATAGTTCTACTAATAGTATACTATACTTATAGACTTATAGAGGCGTACTACCTTATATTTTACGGCCGCGATACCTACAGTCTCCCCCTAGCGCTCAGCTATCGTCTACGCGTCTTTAATCCTAATATACCTAAGGATCTATACTTATTCTATAAACTAGATAGCTTTAGTAGCTAGCTATAGCTTACTTAGGATAGCCTAAAGGTTATGTCGTCTACGGAGGTTATTGAATACCTAGTTCTAGAGGTCCTTAAGCCTCCTATAGTAGAGTAGAATGTGGGCGATAGTCTATCGTCTCTCTCCACACTAGTAGCGGGAGCTAGTAACACCTAGCACCCTTTAGGTGAAGAGAAAGTCGCGTAGGCCTATCTTCTTAGTACGTAGCTATACTAGTAGCGCACTCTATCGTTTAGTAAGGCCTTCGTGAATCTAGAGTATTTGTTACAAGTAACAAAGAAGGATTCTCTCCTTGACGGGGGGCGACGAGGTTAAGGGCCAACCACGTCCACGTTAGAAGACAAAGAACATTACGGGGCTTAGAGTCACGTAATATGCTATCTTACTAAGGCTAACTATCTAAGATAGTAGTATATAAAGAGATAGTAAGGCCATCTCTAATATCTCGCTAAGGATAAGATAGATAAGATAGTAGGATAGAATATAATAGGTATAAGAATAGGTTAGATTTTATTATTATACTTATTATAGTTAACTCTTATAAGTTCTTCTCTTATATAGATTAATACTTAGTTGTTCTATCCTAGATAGAATTAATTATTATTTACTTTAGTTATATCTATAACTTCTTTCTACCTAAACCTTTAGCTAAACAATCGCACGGCTATACTTAGTCACACTAGCTCGCCCTAACCTGGATCGAGACTAGGGAAGTATATCCAAACCCCGTGTAACATAAGTATCAATCTGTGTAAGAGAGGAACTTATGAGAGTTGACCACAACGAGTGTAATAATGAAATCCGACACATTCTTATACCCATCGTGTTCCGTCCTAGTGCTCCCTATTCTCCCTCTATCCTGGGAGCAGTGGGAGCACAATTCTCCCAAGGCCACCCGTGCCCCGGGAGCATGGCTCTTGGCGGGAGCATACATCACGTGACCTCTAGCCCCGCGATGGTTGTTACCTTCTGACGTGGACGTGGTTGGTCTTTAACCCCGTCACCCCGCGTCAAGGAGAGAATCCTTCTTGTTACTTGTAACATCTAGATATAGTAAATAAATATAAGAGCTATAAGTAGCGATATATATAGACAGAAGAGACTTTTACTATAGATAAGGTCTAAGAAGTATTAGCTAAATATGTAAAGGGCTGCGCCCATAATCTCTACTAGGAAGATCACATGGCCGTAGACCACGTGATATACCTTCCATACGGACACGTGATCAGAAGTGAGCAGGTATAAGACGAGTCTGTACTTAGTTATCTCTCTTTTCCTCATCTTTTAGCTTCTATACGATAGGTAGAAGTATACTTATTTGAGAGGCCTCTCCGCCTATAACATAAGCTAAAAGATCTCTTTAACCCTTTTTACTCTTTTCTCTCGTATAGAGCGAGAGAGAATTAAGAATATAAAACTAATAAGATATAATAATAGGGCTATACAAGCCTATACTAAACCTAGGACCTAGTAATACCCTACTAAGGCCTCTAACGTACGACGAGCTTATAGAAAGCTGGAGCTAACTTAATATAACGAATAATCTACTCTAATAAAACCTAGACTAGATAGCTATAAGAGTTAAAGACGCTAAAGGTGTATAAGAGGAACTCTAAGAGATGAAAGCCCTTTTCCTCCATATAGTATAGGGGCAAGCTACCCCTAACGTATAGACTCCTAGCCTCACGCTAAGTACGGAAAGTTAGTAATCTTCTAGCTAGCCTCTAGCTACGCCTACGTCTATATAAGAGTTTAGAAAAGCTAGGCTCCCTAATATTAGAATCTTTAAGAAAGGTTTATATAAAGAATACACGTAGTGGAAGATATAGATCTATACGAAACTATTAGTAGATCACCTAGCTTACCCTACAGAGTTCTACTAAGCTCACTACGTGATCTCCTGTATAGAAGGACTAGCCTTTTTAGTATTATAGGCTTATATATAAGACTTTATAAGTAGAAATCTATTACCTAGCTTAAGTAAGCTTTAGGAGTAGCTAGACGCGTTCTTTAAAGACCCTTTAATTAAGTAAAAAGCTTTATAGTATCTCTATATAACTAAGTAAAGAAAAGACGAGTTTCTTCTCTATATATAAGCTTTTAATCTAAAGTTCAACGAAGCTAGTTTTAGATAAGATAACGACGCGCTAAAAATTAACTATCTTAAGAATTCCCTTAATAGGAAGCTACTTCGCTACTAAGCTAGGTACTAGCCTCCTTTAAACGAGACGTACGACGCCTTCGTATATCAACTTAGGAGCACTTAGGAAAATCTTAAGGTAATTAACTAACTCTCGTCCAACGCACCCTCCTACTCCACTTCTCTCCCTACGTCTACCCCAGCTGCCGTGGACGAAATAGACTGGACGCCTAATGTAGGTGCCATGCGCCCCCGTACAAGGAACGAGTACTAGGGTACGCAAAGCCAGATTGCTCTACGCAAGGAGGAGGGTAGCTGCCTACGTTATGGCATCCACGGCCACCTCGTACGGTAGTGCAAAGCAGCAGTCCTAAAACGCATGCGCAACCTAGAGACTGTGACGAAAGTCCTAGCCACTACCTTAGAAGACGAGAGCTCAGACGAGGGAAAAGAGGAGCCCTAGTCCAAAAGCGCCGACTAGGGCAGCCAAAGCAGGTCAAGCAGGTCGTACAACCTATCCAAGAGCTACTTCACTAACTAAAGCCTACTTAGCTAATATCTATAGACGTAATCGTTAATCTTTTAAAAAACGCTACTACTATAATTAATAATAGATACTGCACTTATACGATAGTATGTGAAAGACTTATATAAGAACTTAACCTACCGCGTGTACCTATCCCTACTAGGGAAATTAAGGGTGTTAATAACTAAAGAAGCACTATATAAGCTATTACTCAATTTACTATAGATATTAGAGGAATTAAGCGAAAAGTAGCCACTTTCATCACCACGTCTACGTATAAGTACGATATTATCTTAGAGAAAACCTAGCTTAAAGATATAGGAGGTATTATTAACACGGCTAGATAAATACTCCTTCTCCTACGTTACGATCTCTCTATACGTAGCATAGAGAGAACTAAACCACTATAGGACTTCGCTATAATCTTAGTAGCCGCCTTTTAGGCCTACGTACGACGAAGCTAGAAATAGCTAGCTCTACGAGTCTTCGCCGCCAGTCTCTAGGATATCGAGAAAGCTCTCCGCCTAAAGACGTAGCTAACGCTAGTAGAAGTAACTAAGTCGCTTCCTCTATACCTACGACTATACGCCTCCCTATTTACCCTAAAGAAAGAAGACGAGCTTCCGCCTCTACGAGGTCTAGATATTAATCATAAGATCGAACTAATCCCTAAAGATAATAGGAAGCTACCAGAAGTCCCATATAGTCCTCTCTATAATATATCTAGAGATAAGCTTCTAGTACTACGTAAGACACTATATAAGCTACTTAAGAAAGGGTTCATCTACGCAAGCAACTCCCCTACCACGTCACTAGTCCTCTTCGTACGAAAACCTAGGGGAAGACTAAGATTCTACGTAGACTACCGCGCCCTAAATACGCTAACTTATAAGGACTATTATCCTCTACCTCTTATATAGGAGACGCTAAATTAAGTTAGACGAGTAAAGTGGTATATAAAGCTTGATATTATAGCCGCCTTCCACAAAATCTAGATCACTAAGGGCTAGGAATAGATGACTACTTTCCACACCTAGTTCGGGTCGTACGAATAGCTAGTTACTCCTTTTAGGCTTACTAACGCCCCTAGTATATTCTAGCGCTATATTAACTAGACGCTACGCGAGTTTCTAGATGATTTCGCTTCCGCCTACTTAGACGATATCCTAATCTATATAGATAGCTTAATATCCTAACATTACGAATATATATAATAAGTAATTAAGCGTCTATAAACTATAGGGCTATAGCTTAAACTTAAGAAGTGTGAGTTTAACGTCCAATATACGAAATACTTAGGATTTATCCTTAAAGTAGGAAAAGGCGTCTTAATAGACACTAAGAAGACAAGGGCTATTTAGGAATAGGAAGCTCTAGCTACTATACGAGGCGTGAGAGGGTTCCTTAAGTTCGCTAATTTCTATTATAGATTTATCTCTAACTTCTTAAGACTCGTAGAACCTCTTATATAGTTAATAAGAAAAGACGCTAAATTTAAATAGGGCTAAGACTAAGAGCTAAGCTTTGCCGCCCTTAAGGAAGCTTTCCTCTCTAACGAGGTGCTAGCTGCCTTTAACCTAGATAGGTGGATAGTGGTAGAATATAACTTATCTAGACGAGCAATAGGCGCTGTACTCCTACAAGAAGATGACGAAGGTATTCTACGTACGATAGCTTACTTCTCTTAAAAGCTACTAGTGTATAAAGCGAACTACCTAATTCACGATAAAGAGCTACTAGTAGTAATCTACTACTTAAAAGAGTGGGATACTAAATTATAAGGCGTACGAGAATTCGAGGTAGTTATAGACTATAAAAATCTTAAATACTTTACTTATAAGTAAAAGCTCTCTAAACGACACGTACGATAGAACCTAAAACTAGCCCACTTCCTAAATATAAAACTCCGCTACCGCCCTAGTAAGAAAAATATATAGGCGGACGCCTTATCTAGATAAGACTAAGATATATAGAAGAATAATCTAGATAAGTATTTAGTATTAAGGGAATTCACTATACTAGTGCTAGCCTAGGCCTAGGAGAATATTGCGATTATGCCTATACGAGACACCACCACTACTTAGAGAGATATCTCGCCCCTAGTATCCACTACGCTGCCTTAACCACCACACTTTCCTACGCTTGTACGAGACTATTAGGATAACGCCACGTAAGTAGATTCCCTATACTAAGAAGTGAGAGCAGCTATATAGGAAGGAAAACGTTCTCTCCTAAGCTCCTATAAGATTGCCATCTCCTTAGGCGACTATATAATTAACGCTAAAGATAAGCTATGCTGGCGTAATAGAGTATAGGTACCCGAATATAAACCACTCTAGATGGGAGTTATCTAAATAGCGTATCTATCTCTACTAATAGAACACCCTAGACGAGAGGAAATATATAGAATTATTATAAGAGAATAGTATTAGCTAAATATAAGCACTAATGTACGCCGCTACGTATAAAACTATGAGCTATATAGGAAAAGCACCCCCTAGAGAGACGGGAAATATAGGTACTTAAAACCGTTACCTATACCTAGTCGTACGTGGTAATATCTAACAGTCGACTTTATTACGGGTTTACCTAGCTCCTAAGGAAAAACTAACCTTATAGTGGTGAAGGATAGACTAGGTAAAGGCGTTATACTAATCCCTATGGACAAGATTAAAATAGTAGACGTCGCCTAGGCCTTTGTACGAGAAGTCTATCGGCACTACAGCCTTCCATAATCTATTACGTCTGACCACGGACCTCAATTCGCCAGCTCTCTTTAGAAGCAAGTCTGCTAGCTACTTAGTATTTAAAGGAATCTCTTAATAGCCTACCACCCGTAAATGGATGGAATAATAGAGCGCACTAATAGCGATATAGAAGCAGTTGTATAGATTTTCTATAACTATAATTAAGACAACTAGGTATAACTCTACCCTCTTCTAGAACTTATGCTTAACTCTCGTACGAACACAATAATAGGAGTCTCCCCCTTTTTCCTCCACCACGGCTACCACAATACTCCTTTTCCCTAGCCTTAAGCAGTCACGTAAGCCAACGAAGTAGGAGAAGCTACAAAGGACATCGTCTAGACGATTAGCGATGCCGCCAACTAGGCTATATCTGCCATAACGTACGCCCAACAAGAATAGGAACGACAAGCTAATAAGTCCCGTAGACCAGCGCCCACCTATCACGTAGGAGACTAGGTATGGCTAGACTTACGCGACGTACGCACGACTAGAAGTAGTAAGAAACTTAATTAGAAAAGCGCCAAGTTCTAGATCGCTCGCGTACGAGATCCCTACTAGGTGGAGTTAGCTGTACTATAGGAAACAAAAACTTACTATGTGGATAAGCTCCGTCTGGTGGCTGACGACCTATTCCTATTATAGTAGATGGACAATACTAGCCCAGCGGCTATAGTCGTACGAGATAATGAGAACGACGAAGAGTACTTAGAATGGATAGTACGAGACATCACGGACGAGAGAATAAGGTATAAGTAAATAGAATATCTTGTCTATTAGGCGGGCTACGACGAGCCTACATAGGAGCCCGCCGCCCACCTCACTAACACTACGGCCCTACAGTCATAGTTGTCCTACACCTAACCT
>PELC01000260.1:0-10823 GCA_005212705.1 Curvularia lunata | reverse complement strand
CTTGGCGGGAGCACATATCACGTGACCTCAAGCCCCGCGATAATCATTACCTTCTGACGTGGACGTGGTTGGTCTTTAACCCCGTCACCCCGCGTCAAGGAGAGAATCCTTCTTGTTACTTGTAACAATTATCTAGAGGGTGTATATAGTTTATCTATCTACTACTTCTTTTAGACTATTCTATATAGGGAATTATACTTATATATATTTATCTTATAGGTGCCTTAGGTATTCTATATTCTTATATCCTAACTATTATTTTCTATAAGTGGGGTATCCTAGAACGTACTTTAGGTCCTAGTTTAAGCTTCGTTTAATATTATAGTATTTTAGGTAGTAGCTATAAATATATCCTATCTAATAAATAAGGTTATGCTTCCTATTTCTTATATTATACTAGTATAGGCTGAGTTTGTATTAGTTATCGCGCGTCTAGTTAGCGTGCGTTTATTTAGCCTATTAGGGTTTTTCTAGCTTCGCGACTAGTATAGTATTACCTTTAAGTCGCTTAATATTAGTAGTAATATATATATATAATAGTAGGAATTTAGTAGTATAGACTTTATAAAAGTTAATATCTATTTATAGATTCTATAGGTTATAGTATATTATAAGTAGTACTTCTAGTTAATCATAGTTATACTTAGTTTCCTTATTACTAAGAATTCTTTCTATTTAATTAATTATTATTTCTATATAGTTTAGGTTATCTCTATTATAGAGTTCCTTAGGTTTAGATAATATACTATTATAAGGAGTAGGTAGCTAATAGTTATTTTTAAATCGTGCTATCTTTTCGTGCTTAGTACTAACCTACTAAGGTTCTTCCTCTTCTTTAGGCGTCTTATATTCCTTATCGCTTTAAGGTTTATTATCTATTTTCTTATCTAGCGCTTCTAGGGCCGTGATAGTAATATCTTTAAATTCTTTAAGAAGCTATTCTCCTTCTAGCGTTATAATCTTAGGTTAGTAGATAATATTCTATTCTTTATTATTATTAAGTTCTAAGTTCCTTTGGAGTACGTTAAGCTATTATTTAACTTTATTAGTATTCTTACTTTAATAGTTATATACTATATAGCCTTTCTT
The DNA here is from genome assembly GCA_005212705.1 of Curvularia lunata. NCBI lineage: Eukaryota > Fungi > Ascomycota > Dothideomycetes > Pleosporales > Pleosporaceae > Curvularia > Curvularia lunata. The sequence continues at coordinate 9,734 of PELC01000260.1, read as the reverse complement.
ACTATAATTATAATAGTTAAACTTCTTCTTATTCTTATATTCTATATTAGGCTTACCTTATACCTTACTTTTATTAATATTATCTAAGTGTATAGGTTCTACACTATATCCTTAGTAGGCTCTTAGAATTATAGGTGTATTGCCTCGTCGCTTTTCTATATTAGGGTTAACCTAGTGCTAACGTGGTTCACAAGTGAGCGGCCACCCCAAGTGAGTGGCCACCTCCCTACTAGCGCGACGACTTCAATACATTATTACAGATTTTTAACATAGTTAATAAACTATCGCGATATACTAAATTAATTACTAGAATTACTACTATTACTTACACTATCTATCTTAACTGCGCAGGTATGAGCGTTGTGTCCAGTCTGCTTACAACGCCCGCATCGCCTCTCTCCTCGCACCCTCTTCGACGCACTCTCCCCACCACCACGACTACTACCCATCTATTCAGCTAATACTTCTTGGACGTCGCCTATAGTAAGAGTCTCGTCTGTCCGTACGTATCGTCTCTTACGGCTCTTACGCTTATTTACTATATCTAGAGCCTCTCGAAGAGCAGCTACTTCCTCCCTCATAAGCGTCATCTTATGTGCGATTTGCTGAGCTCCTTTACTTAACTACGCGACCTTTTCGTCAAGAGAGCTTGCAGAAGACCCAGGGCGGTTTCTTACTCTCTATTAAATAAGAGTACTTTGAGCCTCAACTTCGCGCGCGTTGCGCGGTGTCTGAGCCTCCCAGATAGCTGCCTGTTACGGCGACTGTTTTGGTGTCTACACTACCACATCAAGCTTTGATAGCACAGCCTGTGGGTTATGTGGGACGAGCCCAGCGCCTCTGAAGCCAGCTTAGATATTCTCCTTCGTCATAGACTACTCAAAAGCAGTCTTAAAGGCTGGTAGGAAGGTCTCCTTGCTAATATAGTTGGTACGGTTGCGTGCCAAGCCCAAAACGACGTCGCCATACCTACGCTTCAACGACGAGAAGTAGGCGACGTCAAGGGGCTGCAATAGGTGAGACGAGTGCGCAGGCATGCAGAGAAGGATAATATTCTTCTCCTTGCAAAGATCTTAAAATTCAATAGAGCAGTGGCTCTCATAGCTGTTGATAATAAGCAGTCGATACCCACCTATAGTCTACCTCTTTGTATGGGTATTAAAGTGCTCTAACTAGGCAAGAGCAAGCTAATTATTCGTCTAGCCGTTAGGACTAACTTCAAGGACCTAGTTAGTAGGCAGGTTTTTAAACCACACGTTGATTAGTACCTTACCCGCAAAGATAACGAAGGGGGGTAGCCAGCGACCTAACGCGCCTACGCCTTAGATCACAGTAACCCACTCACGGTTGCCTAGCTATATCCGCTTCTTTTTACCATATCCTTCTAAGGCTATAATAACTAACTATAATAAAATCTTACCTATTATAAAGCTAGTTTCATTAAAGTTGTAGATATCGTCGTCTATAATACCCCACTTCTACTTTGTTGCCTAGACTAAGTCGAACCAGCGCTGGATAGCCGCTAGGTCCTCGTAGGCGGCTCGCTGCTGATTATAAGGACGGCTCCAGCGCGTACGGAGCTTAGGAGTTCGCTTGACAAAGTTATCAACCTAGTTCTTGCCAATAGGGTTACCCTCCTACTTATGTAATAGTTTATTAGCTATTGCGCGAACGTCAGCCTTTATAGGCGCAAATCCTCTCGTAGACTCTTTAAGAACACGCCTAACTATAGCCTCCTCTTCTAGCTTATTAAGGCGCTTTACCTTTAGCTCGCAGTCGCGTCGCGGGCGCGTTCTAGCGCGTCGCCGTCGAATTGTTGTTCGAGAGACGTTATATATCTCTACAGCACGTTTCACACTTTAAACACGTTGGAATTTAATATTAAAAAGAGCAAGTTGAATATCTAATTCATGAGAAATTGATTGGGCACTGCGTGGTTGAGATATGTCGCGTTGTAGTGTTGACGGTAGCGCGCTAGTAGGGAGGTGGCCACTCACTTGGGGTGGCCGCTCACTTGTGAACCACGTTATTAGTATTATAGCCGTTTATTCTAAGTTCCCTTAATATATATTCCCTTACTAAAGTATTATTCTTCTAATACGAGTTTATATAATTTATTATTAAGTCTAATTACCTTAATTTATAGCTTAGTAAGAGTTATAGTTACTATACTAGATTTTATAAGTTTCTTATATATAGTAAGCTTTAGGCCTTACTTATATATATATATAAAGGCGTTATTATCCTAATTAATTCTAGTAGCGTATTACTAGAAGAGTATCGTATAGTTAGTAGTAGAATAGGTTTAGTATAGATTCTAGATTTTCTATTCCATAATAACTAATTCCTTAAATAGTAAGAAGTTCTATTATATCTTAGTTTTAAATATATCCTAGTCTTTAACTAGATTAGTATTATTAGTATCTATAATAGAATCATCTATATAGCGTTAGATAATAGGGTTAGCTTATTTCTCTACATCACCTCTAAAAAGAGTGGAGGCCTAGACAACCTTATCTTTATTATCAACCCTATCCCCTTCGATATAGAAGTATTAGTTAACCTAGAGGATCTAAACCTTAAGTTTATTATAGTCCCTATAGTAGAGGTCTAGCTTATTAGCCCTAATAGTGGTACTAGTTATAGTTTCCTTAGTCTAGAATATATTAGGAGTATTTATAGTAATATCACTTATCTTAAGAGTATTTAAAGTATTAAGAGTAAGAATCTTAATAGAAATAATATAAGACTTCTATTATTAAGAACTCTAGAGGTTAGTTTTCGTAAATAGGTAATAGTATATTATAAATAAAGATTTCTTAAGTAACTTATATATTATACTTATACTCGTAACTTAGGTTAAATATATTAAGCTATAAGGGTTTAATATCTATTACTATATACTAGTTCTTTATATAGTATACTTAGTTACTTAGTAGTATTAAGTAATACTAATTACTAAGTAGGTTATAGGTCGGTATATAGAGTTCTTAGTTACTTAGTAGTACTAAGTAATACTAATTACTAAGTACGTCACGTAATACTTCTATTTCTAGCGTCTTTTCTACTAACGTGGTTCACAAGCGAGTCGCTCACCCAAGCGAGTCGCTCACGCCCCACCAGCGCGACGACGTCGACACGTTATTACGCACTTTTATTATAGTTAATAAACTATTATAATACACTAAATTAATTACTAGAATTACTACTATTACTTACACTATCTATCTCAACTATGTAGGTGCGAGTGTTATGTCTAGTCTCCCTATAACGCCCGCATCGCCTCTCTCCTCGCACCCTCTTCGACGCACTCTTACTACCACCACGACTACTACTCGCCTATCTAGCTAATACTTCTTGTACTTCGCCTATAGTAAGAGTCTCGTCTATCCGTACGTATCGTCTCTTACGGCTCTTACGCTTATTTGCTATATCTAGAGCCTCTTAAAGAGTAGCTACTTCCTCCCTTATAAGCGTCATCTTATATACGATTTACTAAGCTCCTTTACTTAACTACGTAACCTTTTCGTTAAGAGAGCTTGTAGAAGACCTAGGGCGGTTTCTTACTCTCTATCGAATAAAAGTACTTTGAGCCTCGACTTCGCGCGCGTTACGTGGTGTCTGAGCCTCCCAGGTAGCTGCCTATTGCGGTGACTATTTTGGTGTCTGCACTACTATATCAAGCTTCGATAGCACAGCCTATAGGTTATATGGGACTAGCCCAGCGGCTCTAAAGCCAGCTTGAATATTCTCCTTCGTAATAGACTGCTCAAAAGCAGCCCTAAAGGCTGGTAGGAAAGTCTCCTTACTAATATAGTTCGTACGATTGCGTGCTAAGGCTAAAACTACGTCGCCATACTTGCGCTTTAACGGCGCGAAGTAGGCGACATCAAGAGGCTGCAATAGGTGAGACGAGTGTGTAGGCATATAGAGAAGAATAATATTCTTCTCCTTACAAAGATCTTGAAATTCGATAGAGTAGTGGCTCTTATGGCTGTTGATAATGAGTAGTCGATACCCACCTATAGTATGCCTCTTTATATAGGTATCAAAGTGCTCTAGCCACGTAAGAGCGAGCTGATTGTTCGTCCAGCTATTAGGGCTGACTTTAAGCACCTAGTCGGTAGGTAGGTTCTTAAACTAGACGTTAATAAGCACCTTGCCTATAAAGACGACGAAGGGTGGTAGATAGCGACCCAACGCGCCCACGCCTTAGATTATAGTAACCCACTCCTAGTTGCCAGGCTATATCTACTTCTTTTTGCTATATCCCTCTAAGGCTATAATAACTAGCTATAATAAAATCTTACCTATTATAAAGCTAGTTTCGTTAAAGTTATAGATGTAAAGGGCTGCGCCCGTGATCTCTACTAAGAAGATCATGTGGTCGTAGACCACGTGATATACCTTCCGTACGGACACGTGATCAGAAGCGAGCAGGTATAAGACGAGTCTATACTTAGTTATCTCTTTTTTCCTCATCTTTTAGCTTCTATACGATAGGTAGAAGCATACTCGTTCGCTAGGCCTCTCCGCCCATAACATAAGCTAAAAGATCACTTTAACCTCTCTTACTCTTTTCTCTTATATAGAGCGAGAGAGAATTAAGAATATAAAACTAACAAGATATAATGATGGGGCTATATGAGCCTATACCAAACCCAGGACCTAGTAACGCCCCACCAAGGCCTCTAACGTACGATGAGCTCGCAGAAAGCTAGAGCCAACTTAATACAACGAATAATTTACTCTAACGAAACCTAGACTAGATAGCTACAAGAGTTAAAGACGCTGAAGGCGTACGAGAGGAACTCTAAGAGATAAAAGCCCTTTTCCTCCGTACGGTATAGGGGCAAGCTACCCCTAACGCATAGACTCCCAACCTCACGCCGAGTACGGAAAGTTAGCAACCTTCTAGCCAGCCTCCGGCTACGCCTACGCCCGTACAAGAGTTTGGAAAAGCTAGGCTCCCTAATATTAGAATCTTCAAGAAAGGTTCACATAAAGAATATACGTAGTGGAAGATGCAGATCCATACGAAACTATTAGCGGATCACCTAGCTTACCCTACGGAGTTCTATTAAGCTCACTACGTGATCTCCCGTATAGGGGGACTAGCCTTTTTAGCATTGCAGGCTTACATACAAGACTTCACAAGCAGAAATCTATCACCTAGCTTAAGTAAGCTTTAGGAGCAGCTAGACGCGTTCTTTAAAGACCCTTTAATTAAGCAAAAAGCTCTACAGTATCTCCGTACAACTAAGTAAGGAAAAGGGGAGTTTCTTCTCTACGTACGAACTTTTAATCTAAAGTTCAACGAAGCTGGTTTCGGATAAGATAACGACGCGCTGAAAATTGACTACCTCAAGAATTCCCTTAATAGGAAGCTACTTCGCTACTAAGCTGGGTACTAGCCTCCTTTAAATGAGACGTACGACGCCTTCGTGCATCGACTTAGGAGCACTTAGGAAAATCTCAAGGTAATTGACCAGCTCTCTTCCAACGCGCCCTCTTACTCTACTTCTCTCCCTACGTCTACCCTAGCTGCTGTGGACGAAATGGACTGGACGCCTAATATAGGTGCTATGCGCCCCCATACGAGGAACGAGTACTAGGGTACGCAAAGCCAAATTGCTCTACGCAAGGAGGAGGGTAGCTGCCTACGTTGTGGCATCCACGGCCACCTCGTACGGCAGTGCAAGGCAGCAGTCCTAAAACGCATGCGCAAACCAGAGACCGTGACGAAAGTCCTAGCCGCTACCTTGGAAGACGAGAGCTCAGACGAGGGAAAAGAGGAGCCCTAGTCCAAAAGCGCCGACTAGGGCAGCCAAAGCAGGTTAAGCAGGTCGTACGACCTGTCCAAGAGCTACTTCACCAACTAAAGTCTACTTAGCCAATGTCCATAGACGTAATCGTTAATCTTTTGAAAAACGCTACTGCTATGATTGATAATGGATGCTGCACTTATGTGATAGTATGTGAAAGACTCGTACGAGAACTTAACCTACCGCGCGTATCTATCCCTACTAGGGAAATTGAAGGTGTTAATAACTAAAAAAGCACCGTACGAGCTATTACTCAATTTACTGTAGATGTTGGAGGAATTAAGCGAAAAGCAGCCGCTTTCATCACCACGTCTACGTACAAGTACGACATTATTTTAGGGAAAACCTGGCTTGAAGATGTAGGAGGTGTTATTGACGCGGCTAGACAAACACTCCTTTTCCCACGTTACGATCTCTCTATACGTAGCATAGAGAGAACTAAACCACTACAGGACTTCGCTACAATCTTAGCAGCCGCCTTTTAGGCCCACGTACGACGAAGCCGGAAACAGCCAGCTCTGCGAGTCTTCGCTGCTAGTCTCTAGGACATCGAGAAAGCTCTCCGCCCGAAGACGCAGCTAACGCTAGTAGAAGTAACTAAGTCGCTTCCTCTATACCTACGACCGTACGCCTCCCTATTTACCCCAAAGAAAGGAGACGAGCTTCCGCCTCTACGAGGTCCAGACGTCGATTATAAGATCGAACTAATCCCTAAAGACGATGGGAAGCTGCCAGAAGTCCCGTACGGTCCTCTCTATAATATGTCTAGAGATAAGCTTCTAGTACTACGCAAGACACTATACGAGTTACTTGAGAAAGGGTTCATCCGCGCAAGCAACTCCCCTGCCGCGTCACCAGTCCTCTTCGTACGAAAACCTGGGGGAGGACTAAGATTCTGCGTAGACTACCGCGCCCTAAATGCGCTAACTCGTAAGGACCGTTATCCTCTACCTCTCATACGGGAGACGCTAAATTAAGTTGGACGAGCAAAGTGGTATATAAAGCTTAATGTCATAGCCGCCTTCCACAAAATCTAGATCACTAAGGGCTAGGAATGGATGACTGCTTTCCGCACCCGGTTTGGGTCGTACGAATGGCTAGTTACTCCTTTTAGGCTTGCTAACGCCCCTAGCATATTCTAGCGCTATATCAACTAGACGCTACGCGAGTTTCTAGACGATTTCGCTTCCGCCTACTTAGACGATATCCTAATCTATACGGATGGCTCAATATCTCAACATCACGAACATGTACGACAAGTAATCGAGCGTCTACAAGCTGCAGGGCTACAGCTTGAACTCAAGAAGTGCGAATTTAACGTCCAACGTACGAAATACTTAGGATTTATCCTTAAAGCAGGAAAGGGCGTCTCAATGGACACTAAGAAGACAAGGGCTATTCAAGAATAGGAAGCTCCAGCTACCGTACGAGGCGTGAGAGGGTTCCTTAGGTTCGCTAATTTCTATCGTAGATTTATCCCTAACTTCTTAAGACTCGTAGAACCTCTTGTATGGTTAATAAGAAAAGACACTAAATTCGAATAGGGCCAAGACTAAGAGCTAAGCTTTGCCGCCCTTAAGGAAGCTTTCCTCTCCGACGAGGTGCTAGCTGCCTTTGACCCAGACAGGCGGACAGTAGTAGAATGTGACTCATCCGGACGAGCAATGGGCGCTGTACTCCTATAAGAAGACGACGAAGGTATTCTACGTACGATAGCTTACTTCTCTCGAAAGCTACTAGTGCACGAAGCGAACTACCTAATTCACGATAAAGAGCTACTAGCGGTAATCTGCTGCTTAAAAGAGTGGGATACTAAATTACGAGGCGTACGAGAATTCGAGGTAGTTATAGACTATAAGAATCTTAAATACTTTACTTATAAGTAAAAGCTCTCTGAACGACACGTACGATGGAACTTAGAACTAGCCCGCTTCCTAAACATGAAACTCCGCTACCGCCCTGGCAAGGAAAACGTACGGGCGGACGCCTTGTCTAGACGAGACTAGGATATGTAGAAGAATGACTTAGACGAGCATTTAGCATCGAGGGAATTCACTATGCTAGTGCTAGCCTAGGCCTAGGAGAATATTGCGATTATGCCTGTACGAGACACCACCACCACTTAGAGAGATATCTCACCCCTAGTGTCCACTACGCTGCCTTAGCCACCACACTTTCCTACGCTCGTACGAGACTATTGGGATAACGCCGCGCAAGTAGATTCCCTATACCAAGAAGTAAGAGTAGCTATACGGGAAGGAAAACGTTCTCTCCTAAGCTCCTGTAAGATTGCCATCTCCTTAGGCGACTATACGATCAACGCTAAAGATAAGCTATGCTGGCGTAATAGAGTATGGGTACCCGAATATGAACCACTCTGGACGGGAGTCATCCAAACGGCGCATCTATCTCTACTAATAGGACACCCTAGACGAGAGGAAACATACAGGATCATCGCAAGAGAATGGTATTAGCTAAATATGAGCACTGACGTACGCTGTTACGTACGGAACTGCGAGCTATGCAGAAAAAGCACCCCCTAGAGGGACGGGAAACATAGGTACTTAAAGCCATTGCCTGTACCTAGCCGTACGTGGCAACATCTAACAGTCGACTTCATTACAGGTTTACCTAGCTCTCAAGGAAAAACAAACCTCATGGTGGTGAAGGATAGACTAGGCAAAGGCGTCGTACTAATCCCTATGGACAAGATTGAAATAGTAGACGTCGCCTGGGCCTTCGTACGAGAAGTCTACCGGCACCACAGCCTTCCACAATCCATCACGTCTGACCGCGGACCTCAATTCGCCAGCTCTCTCTGGAAGCAAGTCTGCCAACTACTTGGCATTCAAAGGAATCTCTCAACAGCCTACCACCCGCAAACGGATGGAACAACAGAGCGCGCTAATAGCGATATAGAAGCAGTCGTACGGATTTTCTGTAACTATAATCAAGATAACTGGGCACAACTCTACCCTCTCCTAGAACTTATGCTCAACTCCCGTACGAACACAACAATAGGAGTTTCACCCTTTTTCCTCCACCACGGTTACCACAATACGCCTTTTCCCCAGCCCTAAGCGATCCCACAAGCCGACGAAGTGGGAGAAGCTGCAAAGGATATCGTCCAGACGATTAGCGATGCTGCCAACTGGGCTATATCTGCCATGACATACGCCCAGCAAGAACAAGAACGACAAGCTAACAAGTCCCGTAGACCAGCGCCCACCTATCATGTAGGAGACTGGGTATGGCTAGACTTACGCGACGTACGTACGACTAGAAGTAGTAAGAAATTTGATTAGAAAAGCGCCAAGTTCTAGATCGCTCGCGTACGAGACCCCTACTAGGTGGAGTTAGCCGTGCCATAGGAAACGAAAACTTACCATGTGGACAAGCTCCGTCCGGTGGCCGACGACCCATTCCCATCATAGTAGATGGACGACACTAGCCCAGCGGCTATAGTCGTACGAGACAACGAGAACGACGAAGAGCACTTAGAGTGGATAGTACGAGACATCACAGACGAGAGAATAAGGCACAAATAAACGGAATACCTTATCTATTGGGCGGGCTACGACGAGCCTATATGGGAGCCCGCCGCCCACCTCACTAACACTACGGCCCTACAGTCATGGTTGTCCTACACCCAACCTAGACGACAACCTAGCGGACGACTTAGAAGAAACTGGCGGAGGCAAGCCCACCTACTCCACGAGCAAAGGGTTCTCGGCACCACCCGCAGCCGGACGACCACGCTGGCTGCCACTGCTAGGACCGCTAGGGAGCCTCTTGCGCCCACCTCCCGTACGAGAGACTACCTGCTGAGTGACACTGCAACGAGCTCCATGATCTTGCCAGACACAGTTAGAGCAGGCCCCGCCCCACTCACCAGCGATGGACACGCAG
>PELC01000025.1:0-328254 GCA_005212705.1 Curvularia lunata | reverse complement strand
TACTACTACTACTACTACTACTACTACTACTACTACTACTACTACTACTACTACTACTACTACTACTACTACTACTACTACTACTACTACTACTACTACTACTACTACTACTACTACTACTACTACTGTAGAGCGGAACTGGGGTGCCCATGGTTGTTTACTACTACACCACTTATTGGTCACTACACATGACTTTACACATAATCACAAGCTTCATTATTCATACATCTAGCTACACACTCACACACTCCCCGCGCTACTCCTCCTCCGCACCTCCCTCTCCTGCTCGTCTTGCGACCTTAACGGAACAATCGTTCCATTCAACCTTTCCACATACGGCCTGACTTTACTCCACTTGTCATCCAACTTGTGCATTTTCTCTTTCCATCCTCCTCCTCCACCACCACTTGACTTGTTCGTCGGCGTCGGTGTCAACGTAGCATCACCACCACCGTCACCGTTGTCAACATCCTGATGCTCAGTTTGAGAATTTCTCCGGGACATGCTTTCCCGTCGCTTTTTCAAACATGTTACGCGCGCCATCCGTCTGTTTTTGTCACATGTCAGCTTGTCTTGTCCCTACGTCTAGTTTACACCTGCCAAGGCTGTTGCCAAGATATGTATATAAAAGTAGCTGGATAATGAGGAAGAGTGACGTACAATCTTCTCGTTTACGCCACGGTACTTTTCAGTGTCTTGTGCTGAGGCGCCGCCAAATTTCTTTTCTGCGGCGTCGAGGCCCTTGTCGAGGTAGTCTTCTTTTTGCTGAGTGGGGTTGTTGCTGGTTTGTTGCGTGTTGCTGTTGGTGAAAGAGTCCATTTTTGGAATGTACAGTAGAGACGTATATGTGGAGGTATGAGGCGGTGATGAGGTATTGAACTGCCGATTCTAGTAAGCGTCGTCTTGTTCGACACGTTTGTGGCTTGATTAGCCGGGCGAAGAGTCACTCACGGGTAGATGGAGGCGTGCAAATGAGGCTGTGGTTGGTTGGGTAGCGAAAAGGTTGTTGATGGTGTTTGACGTTAGATTGATGATGGAGTGCGGTCAGTGGGCGATGCGGGTTTAAGTTGTAATGCTCCTCGGTATCTCATATGTGGCAGGGGCGTGCGATGGCTTTCGTCATACCACTACGTCAAGGCCACGCCTTCGCCTTGTCTGAACCCCAGTCTACAAACCCTGAAAGACGCGATGCCGATATACGAGGACTACTCTCTATGATTACTTCCCTTTCCCAGATCGTTCATGCATGCTACAAAAACTTGGCTTCACGGACGCTTAAAACTTGGCATGAGCCATGATGCTTGAGTTCGCAAGCCACCAGGTCTCCACACGACGGAGAATTATAGGTAAAAGAAAAACACGAGTAAACTAGGCAAAGACCTATGACATATATCGGAACTTTTCTTGCACGCACCATCCGTCAACCTGCGCACACTAGAGTACTGTCTTCACACGCTGTTTATCGGCCAAACGTTGTGCATACACGAGCGCATGACGTCACCCGCATGCAAGGCCCACCCGCTAACCAATCTAACCCCAGCATCTCGCTATGGCTCTAACCGACATAGAAGCGCCTATCGCTTATCAGTTAACAGGCGATAACGTGTAATCATCTCGATGGCAATGTAAAGGCAATGTTTGGGACCGAAGAGCGGAACCAAGGACGGGCGGGGTGGAGTGGGTCAGTAGGTTGAGTTTACGTTGACGTGCATGAGTGTGGAGAAGACGTGGAGAGCGGGTAATGAGTGGAGCGTAGAGTGGCAAAATTCACAACAGGTGTCGTGTGCACTCGCAGGTGAGGGAGTTGGGGACAGATAGCACCTTGCTTGATGATATGATTCAAGCGATGAAAGAGAGTTGTGGGTTTGCATTCAGCCTCGCAGGTACTCAGGCTAGCCCAATAAAGCACACGTTCGTGCACTAGGCAGACGTGACAGTGCGACCAGGCAGACGAGTTTGCATGCTAAGGACACGATGCACTCATGAACTAAACATTTGTTAAAGACTTCATTTTGAGTGCTATTCTACTATCGTGTCATTTATAGCGTCAATCACGCCATTGCTGCTCAACTCGGTATAATAGCAGACGTTAATCATCCCCGATTACCCTCCTCAAACGCCCTTGCGAGATCATGACACAGACGGCGTGTACTGCTCGTCCCGGCAACAAAGAAACGCCTCGGGTATCGCAAAGGGTATAAAGCTACTCGACCTTATCGTTCGGTGTGCGAGTCGCGAAGCAAGACAACTATGCCCGTGGAAGAAAACGATTGTACCCAAACGCCGGCGCTCCATCACACTGTGGAACTAATGAAAGAAAACGCTATAACGCACGACGCTAAAAAAAAAGGACAATAAGTGCAACGGTAAGTAAGACATACAGCGAAGAGAAGTAAACGTATCGGTAAAGAAGAGCAAGGAGGCAAATCATCCATACTGCTTGATGAGAGAGTGCAGCAGGCGGCAGAAGAGCGTGTGCAGGTCGACGAAGAAGTTCTCCTGACCGACAATCTCAATCAGACTTTTGGCCTTCATCACGTCACGCGACACACGAGGGAAACCATCGGGGTCGAGCTTTTTGGCAGACAAAAAGGACGAAACGGGGGTGATGTTGCGGAAGCTGGTGGCGCTGGTGGTCGATGAGGTGCGTTCCTTTTGAGGCGACAGCAACTGCGAGGATGTCGACGAGGCTGACGTGCCAGGAGGAGGGGTGCCCGCGACGGCAGTCGTCTGTGAAGCCGCGCTTTCCCGCTCGAGAACCCGGTCAGCCAGGGCAATGATTCGGTTGGCGATGCTCTCAAAAGCCTCGGTGATCTTGACCATGGCCTTGGTAGCCCGGCGGCAGTCGCGGCCAGCCATAGCAATGAGCGCGTAGGTGCGCTTAGCGCCTCGGGATCGCGGATCTTGCAGACGGAAGACGTAGGCAATGGTGTAGCCGGCCACGGAATCTCCAAACATGATGGGTCCAGAGGGCTTGCTAAGAGGAAGAACTTCGGTCGAAAGCGTGCGAATGCACGTGCGGCGCAACAGAGAGTAGGTGCTGGGCGACTGCGGCTGGCTCGTGGAGATGTAGTTGAGTGTGTGGGTGTGGACTCCTCGTGAGCTCACCGAGGGCGAGGCAGGAATCGAGTCTGGATACAAGCTCGAGCTGCCGCTCTGGAACGAGGTCGACTGCTCTGTGTCTGAGACGTCGGACGAATCGGTACTGCTGACATCATCGCGTAGCACAGGACGTCGTACAGGATAGGTCTGGGAGCTGCGTAGCACCGGGCTGCCGTTCCGTCCGCGTCCGTCCTTGGTCGGGCTGCCGGGGGCGCCGTTGGGGATCTTATCGCTGTACTTTTGGGGGACAACCATCTGGCAGTTCTCGCACACGTCCGAGTCGGACTCGAGGGTGCTGCTGGGCCGCCTTCCGCCAAAGCTGCTGTCCGACGAGGAAAAGCTGGGAAAGTAGGGATTGTGCGAGGGCGAGTGTGGGCTGGTGGGCGGCGAGTCAAAGGGCGATGTGAGCTGGGGTGCGCGTGGGTTCAGTTTGAGCGACGTGGGCTGATCGTACAGGCCATTGTAAGAGCAGGCCGAATGCGGCTCGTCGGTGGGCGGCGTGACACATGGGTTGCAGGAGCCGCAGGGCGAAGTCGAGGCCTGGGTGCAGATGATGGAGGTAGGACCGTGGACTTCGCAGAAGTGGGCGAGCGAAATCTAGAGAGGTCGTCATGTTAGAGTGTGGTCTTGCTGGAGGGGGTGGGCGTGGCGGCGGAGTGGCTTGGGGACACCTGACGGGGAGCGATCGACCGGCGAGGCCACGTCGAGCCAGGTTGGGCAAGGGAAAAAAGGTACAAGCGCGCGGGTGCTTACCGTAAAGTCCATGTTTTGTGCTATCTAATCTCTACCGTCTCATGGTGTTGGGGCGTGTGTAGTGGTGGGGTCGGGAGTGGTGGCTCAGCTGACTGATGTTGGCCCAGAGAGGCGTAGTTGCCGCGCAAGACTTGGGCCGGCGGTCGTCTGGGGTGGTGGGAGCGAGACGGTGAGTGGTGGTGGCCGGTGGCAGGTGAGCAGGCGAGGCAGGCAGAGGGAGCGCGGCGGTTGTGTAGAGGGTGGTGGTGGTAGTGGTAGAGTGGAGCGTGTCGGGTGGAGAGGAGGGCGGAGGAAGGGTGGCACCTGGACGGGGACAGCGCTGGTGGTGGTCGCAAACGCTGGGCCGGGCTCAAAAGGATTATATGGTTTGGGGCTTGGGCATGTAGGACGACGCTAGGCACGCACTGGCGCCGTAGGGCATTTGCATGAGCAGCGCAGCGAGCAGCGGGATTTTAGTTCCCATGTTGGTGCTGGGTATTACGGGGGCCGCGGAGCCACTGTGGAAGAGCCGACGCTACAGCGACCGGGATGGGCTGCGGGCTGGTGTTGCGGTCAGTATCAACGGCCCGCCATTGGCTGCGCCGCCGTTGGGGGTTGGAGGTGCAGCAGCCCTCGAGACGCGAACACTGCGAGCACTCTGCGAGCACATGGCCGCGCTGCACAGTCATCGCGGCGGGTGGTGTGTGTAATCTCGCATGTGCCATGGCGCTGCCGCTGCCGCGCTGTGCGGGCGAGGGCGAGGGTGAGGGCGAGTGCATTGCACACGACCCTTCTCCTACGCACGTATACTGCCAGACAGCCAGCGTTGGAGCGGCTGCCCACTGGCGCGCACGCAGTGACGCAGCCCTGTCCCGATCCATCGCCCCTACCCGATGCAGAGGGCTCCGACTGCCTCTTTGGTCTTGGCCTGCACGTCATCTCCAATCTGCCACGACGGAACCATTGCAACCCTCGAGTCTTTGCTTTTGCCTGAAACGCCCCAAGACCGTCAGGCCGCCATCCTCTTGCCAAACCACCGCTGCTGGCCACTCTCGCTGCCAACGCCGCCTCTGCACCGCTGCCTGCCTCGCCGCTTGCTGCTGCTGCTGCGGCGGCGGCAACATCCAGCGCGACGCCATTGGCTCCGCCCCTCGCAGCACATCGGCCAACCTGTCGCAAGCCGCACGCGCGCTCCACTCCGCTCACTGGCTGCGCTTTCTAGAAGACGCGCACAGACAACGTCTGCCGGCCAGTACGGCAACCGCTCCAGGGTCTCTCTGCTCGTCTGCCCGACGTCCCTCTGCCAGATTGCCGACAGGCCGGAAAAATAAATTGACCTCGACACTGGAAAAATAAAGGCCACGATAACAGAAAAAGAAAACCACTTTGCCATTGGCCACCACCTGCTGCATCTGCGTCTGACACGCCTTTTGCCAGCCGCCACCCAGTCTCGTGACTGAACGCGCAACACTGGCCACCCTTCACATGCAGAGTCCAGGCCACAGTGGATATGGCCCTCTTGACACTGTCCTCTTCAGGCCAAGTACATGGGAAAAGTACCCACGCCAAGCATGCTTCTCTTCACGGCCAGAGAGCCTCCATCGTGACAGCGGCAGGGTCCACGCTCTCGAGTTCCACCTGGACCTCTCTATAGCGCGCTAGCCCGTCGGAGCTGTACGTAATACTTGTGGGCTGCCTGCATCGTGAAGCAGAAACTAAGCCACACCAAACCACAAAGCCTCTTTAACCGCTGGCCAACGGAGATTGCCCGGCACTATACATGTGTCAACAGGGTCGAATAGGTGTAGTGAACCACAGCGGCATTTCAACGGTACCATTCAACGGCTTCGGGGCAAAGTCTTTTTCCTGCTCTCTGCACTAACCCCTGTCTAACATTTAGTACATAGTAGTATATACAGTAAAACAAAAAAATTTCTTCATGGTTCGTCGTCGTAGTCAGACTCGCCCCCGTCTGCTGCACGGCCCTGCAGGATATCATACCCCATCACCTCGTTGATGAACTTGCCCGACCACTTTAGTTCCTCGTAGCGTCTCCTCTCCTGCTCGGTAAAGTCCCTGCTTCCAGGCTCCATCATCTGGGCAATCAGTGGAGCCCAGATCTGGTCCAGCTGGGTAATGCCAATCTGGGTGCACGGTATGTCGTCGAGAAGAGCCGGCGATACTACCCCGGCGTCCTTCCAGTGCCTCCGCCAGCACTTGCTCGTGTGGGGCGACATGTGCATCCGGAACGTTGCTAGGTACCTGCGCCGCTCGCTGTAGGTTGGGCACGCGAGCAATTTGGCCACCCGCCCTATGCCCCCGAGTATGAGCAGAAAGGCCACGTCTTCGGAGCACGCTGGTGTGCGCAGCAGCACCTGGACAATGAAGCAGTACGTGTAAAAGTACTGCAGCCGCAGCGGGGCGTCGAGGTTCCGCACAATCTTGCGCTCTTGGTCCGCAATCCCCGCAGTCGTGCGCACATGGTAGCCGATACGGGACCGCGGTCGAATGCGTCCGAGGTCTCTCTCCAAGAGCAGTCGTCTGTGCTCGTCGAGAAAGTAGCCGACGCCAAAGACTAGAGGTAGCATGCGCTCGAATACCGAGGACCACAATTGCTTCTGCCGTGGGCATGCTGCTGGCTCCACCGGCTCGCCTACAAGATGATCGGCAAGCTGCCGCGTCAATCTCAGGGACGCAATATGCCGCCGTCGCATGGTGAGCAAAAAGGGAAAGTCAATGGCACTGGGCCTCGGCGCAGGGTACAGTTGTAGGTGTAGATTGCCCATGCGGTGCTTGACCCAGTACCGCACCAGGGCCGGCGCATTCTCCGTAACTAGCATGTTGAGCACGCGCGAGGTCCGTCGCAGGGCCAGCAGGTCGGCCACGCACAGCTCGCGCAGCATGTAGATGTGCAGCTCATCTGGTAGGCGGAACAATGCATCCAGAAACGGGCTGCTGCTGCATGATTGTGATCAGCAACTTGGTTGGAGTTGAAGTTGGAGTAACGTGATTCGATCATGTACGTACCTCGAGTGCGCAGGGCAGTGGTTGGTCGGCGCTAGCCTATGGCCATCATTCGCGCTCCTCCTCCTACTCCTCAGCGACGCCAGCAGTCTGCTTTGGAACCCGCCCGCCGCCTTTCCCAGACTCGACCTCTTCTTTGCAATGACCTTGTCGCCCGTCCCCGCCGTTGCAGTCGCACTCGACGCTCGGTTCCTGGCCCGATCCGAGACTGGTGTCGCGTGATGGTAATGTCGGTGCTGAAGCCTGTCCATGGCCGGTCGTCCCCCGTTCCGTTCTCTCTGCGCCTTTTCTTGTCTCCCTCTCTCTCTCTCTCTTTCGGTCGCTCACCGACAAAGTTCCCAATCCAATCCACTAACTAGGCACAACCCTGCAGCAGTGGTTGCCTCAACGCGCGTTTGTGTTGCGTAGCGTCAGCACGGGCAGTACCGTCATTTTATCATGGCAAGGACAGTGGTCGCTGCATGTCTTGTCCGGGTGTGTCGCATGGGAAATGGTTGTCTGGGGAGTGGAGGCGGAGAAAGGAAGAGAAGGTCAGGGCAGCGAGAGGCGTGGTCGCAAGTGTAGTGTAGTGAGTGGAGTTAGGTTGGTCAGGGTCAAGCCCCTACCACCCCCCTCCTCGCCCCCCCTCGAAGGGAGAGATATGCGCATGATGGGTTACACATCCAGTCTGGTACTAGCTTACTTTTCCCGCGACGCTGGCACAGGATGCAACACAAAGATGAACAAACATGGGGCATGGCTGTTCAAACTCCCTGGTCAAGTTGGGTCGCACACGGCTGGCTGGCTTGCTTCCATACTCTGAGAAAAGCCACGAGGGAAATGGGTGCACAGAGCCTTGAAACGTGGCAGGTGGGGGCCGCCGCCGCCTGGATAACGGCATTGGTTGCGGCTGACTGTTGCCACGTCCTGTGCCCACGCTTGGAATCGCGATCTCTGATCTGTCAAGCTATGTTCTGGAAGACTGCTCCCGTGGCCTAGCGAACGCTAGCTGCGTATCGATAAGTTTGGTCGCCTTTGCTTGACTCGGACTCGACTCGACGTGGACACAGACGAGAGATGCGTCATTGCTTTGGCGGCTTCGTTGCACTACTGGTGTCACGAAACTGGACGCTGCGCTCACATGCTGCCAGCGATGGTGTCGCATCTGCGCCGCCGTTGGACTGTCTGTGCTGCGTGTGCATACGCCCTTTAAGACGGGTTGGTTAGGGGGTTTTGCTTTGTTACACGGCGTCATCAGCAGCATCAGGCAGTCAGTTGGTCGCTTGGTCGTGGGCTTGGCTGCGCTGCTGGTAAGCAACGTTGATGTCGACATGGGCCATTGAGCACACTTGACAGGTGGTGCTGACGGAAACGCCGGAGTGTATGGCGTCAAGACGCAGTCTTCGCACGACGCAGGTGGGTTTGGAGTAAAAGACACGGCTGTTTGACGCCATCATATGCTTAGTCTATGAGTGACATGTTGTGAGAGAGTCTAGTGCTGTCGCTGTTTACAAATACGACAACAGATTAACCTTTCTAAAGTACAGTCCCTACTTCTTCCCGTTACGCTGGGCGCTTATTGCATGAGACATGTAATAAGATCTTATTATAGGGTGCAATGCAGCAAAGAGAGACATGGATATGAGAGATCAGGCCGAGCGTGTGTATACAGGGCATACGGCCCAAGTACAACGGCCTCTTCTTCAGCCACCGCAAACTACGCTTATTCCCGCCCGCAATTCTTTTCGTCCGCACGCATTGCCTTCCGCATTTCTACCCCTTATATCCCGCCTTTTCGCTCTTCTTCTAACCCCGGAAACAAGCCTAGGTCCGTCCGAGACACATTGTACGCCCATGTACCTCGGTCCAAACGGGCCCTGGTAAGGCGACAAGGCGGGGGAGGATCCTAGTCGCGATTGTCAATGCGTTCTGCGTGCGCGGCAACATCCAACCGAGATGATGCCTTTCCGTACAACTGGGCCTTGGGAACAACCCCAAACCTTCGATTCTGTTTCGAAAGTGTAAAAAAGGCCCAATGCAAGTGTTCGTGCACGAGATTAGCGACACCTTAATTTCGCAGATCTAAAGTTTTTTGACTCGCAGCCTCAAGTCTAAAAAAGAAAAAAGGTTCTCAGAGTCTATCCTTCCGGCCCGGATCCAACAATGCAAGCAAGCCATGCCGCCGAATGAGCCTCCGCCACAAAAAAACAACCCATGACGTACATACCCTATACTCTGTACGCCTTTTCTCCGCCTAGCTCCCCAATAAATCCGGGCGAAATGTACATGTTGAGACAGCAACTCCGCTCCTTCCCCTCCTCTTATACCGCCCAAGCGATGAGTGGCTGCGTGCTGCTAGTGGCAAGCGGCTACGAGCTCCGCCCCCGCTTACCTAGGTAGGCGAATGTACAAGTACATTACAGTACTGACGTGGAAGTCAGCGCCACCGGTGCACTAGCTTCGGTAAGATTCTGGTGAGTAACAAGGACTGTTGTGTTTTCTATGGGGAATAGACGGGGCTGGATTGGGCTAAGAGGGCGGTTTTGCCAATAATTTTACCCCCCCGGGGGTTGGACGTGATAGATTACTTATTTTGTGGGTTGGCGTAGTCCGGGGAGGGAAGGAACGAAAGGCTGGACGCTTGACGACCGAAAACAAATACTGCGGGTTGCCCGCTGCTACTGCTGCTGCCTCTACTTCTTTCTCTGTCTCCCTCCCCTCTCGCGTTTTTGGTTGTGGTATTTTTTTTCGGTGGGATACCTCAACATGTTTCGTCTTGCTGCTGCTACGGCGGCCGCCCTGTGGGGTGCTGCCGCATATGCTCAAGACTCGTCGTCGTCATCACTGCCTACCGTCGACCTTGGCTACCAGGTCTACCGTGCTTCGGGCTTCAATGTGCGTGTATTTTTGGAACTTCAGGTCTCAATGGTTCTAATGCTGCTCGAAGGAAACGGGTAACTTTTACAACTTTTCGAATATCCGATATGCGGCGCCTCCTGTTGGAGAGTTGCGGTTTGCTCTGCCGCAGCCTCCGGCCAAGAACCGTTCGGCTATCAATGATGGCAGTGAGTCAAGGTAAATGATTCGGTTCGGTTTCTGGCGAATTTGTCACTGACCTGCCTAGAATTTGTCCCCAAGCTTCGGGTGCGTGGTCGGCGGTTGCAGCTCAGGCTTTGGCCGCGCAAGCACTAGGACTGCCACCGTCCAATGTGACCTACGTACCATCAGGAGCCAATTCAAGCAGCCCAGTCCCACCGCCTGGTCCGCTGGAATCTGAAGATTGCCTCTTTCTGGATGTGTATGTGCCAGAGCATGTCTTTGAGAAAGCCGGAAAGGGATTCGGGGCTCCTGTGCTAGTATGGATCTATGGCGGCGGCTACACTGGAGGCCAGAAGAATAACAATCCTGCCGGTCTTCTCGCGGCTTCTGGAAACTCGACCAACGGTGATGTCATCTACGTTGCTATGAACTACCGCCTCGGTGCTTTGGGGTGGCTGGCTGGCCCTTCTTTTCAGGCTGAGGGAGGTGTCTCCAACTTGGGTCTGTATGACCAGCGAATGGCGCTCGAATGGATTCAAGAAAACATTCATCTTTTTGGAGGCGACAAGAACCGAGTAAGTCTGGATTTAAACCCTCAATAGGCCCATGACTGACAAACCCAGGTAACGGTTTTTGGTGAGAGCGCCGGAGGAGGCTCCATCATGCACCAGATCACCGCATATGGAGGCCTCAAAGGCCCAGCTCCGTTCCAGCAAGCAGTGCCGCAGAGTCCTGGCTGGCAGCCCGTTAACTCTGGTGTCACACAGGAGAACATCTACAACAAGTTTCTCAGCCTGACAAACTCCTCATCCCTAGCTGATCTTCGCGCTTTGTCGTCCGAAGCCATCATTCGCGCCAATGCTCAGCAGGTGCGCTACGACTCTCCCTATGGTACCTACACCTATGGGCCCGTCGTAGATGGACTCTTTGCGCCACTTCAACCCGCTCAGCTCCTTGCTCAGGGCCGATTCGACAAGGATGTCCGCGTTATGGTCGGCCACAACGCCAACGAAGGAGCCGTCTTCACGTCTACCGCGTTGACTACCGAGGCTTCATTGAGGGCACAACTTGAGAAATCATATGCCAACACTCCACCGGCATCCCTCGATTATGTCTTGAAGACTTTGTACCCACCTGTATTTGACGGCTCCTACGGTTATACCAACAACTACCAACGCGGTACTCTTATTGTTGCCGAAAGCGCCTTTACGTGCAACACCTACTACCTCTCGCGGGCCTATGGAAACGAAACCTATTCTTACCTGTTTGCCGTTCCTCCTGCTATTCACGGACAGGATGTGGCATATACCTATTACAACGGCGAAGGCGCTTCGAGCAGTGTCGCCAATGTCACCATTGCCCTTGCGCTACAAGAGTTTATTACGAGCTTCGCGGAAACCGGCGTTCCAGACGCGACTGGCATCAAGCAATTCAACATGTATGGGCCTGACGCGAATGTTCTGGAGCTGAATATCACTGGTATTGAGGAGGTTCGCGACAGCAATGCTAATGCTAGGTGTGCATGGTGGCAGAAGGCGCTGTACTAGAGCGAAAAGCATGGCAACAATTATGAGATACGAGAACACGGAAGCTAGTAGTAATCAATAGATAGACGCATCAATCATTAATGTATGCTCAAACGTTTAAAAAAACATAATTCACATGTAAAATTCACCGATCTTACGAGATGCAAATCCGCAATCGCGATGTTTGCATGCGGGTAGCTAGCTAAGGTGCCCACTTTTCTCTCTTGGATGATCACATCGACGTCATACCATAGCACAGCTACCACTAACTCCACCTGCACCCATTCTTTAAAGCTGTCCGTCTCGCCCGCAGTTCTGCACCAACTTTACTTTCAAGCACCTCATCTAATTGCTATCTTCTCTTTTCCACTTTTAAAGTAACTACAATTGCATCACGCTCTTCGAAGCAAACACATACAAACAAACAACATGTTCCGCCAACAGATTGTCCGCCAGGCGCGTCTCTTCAGCACCACGCCCGTTGCACGCAAGAGCCCCGTAGACGCCATCAAGGATGCGGCCAAGAAGGTCGACAAGACGATTTCGGGTGCTGCTGTAAAGGGCATTGAGAAGGGCGGTACGTCTATTTCCTCTTATCCATTGCCCACCTTCCTACCTCCCACATTCCTCCCTACCTAACACCGTCCGCACCAGCCGAGAACATGACCACATCCTATGGTGCAGCCACTCTCCCCATTATCCCTCTCCTCTCTCCTCCACTCCAGAAAACTAACACGTGCAATGCAGAGGAAGTCGCTAGCGCAGTCAAGGAAGCCACGCCCAACACCACCGGCGAGGCAAAGGGCCAGGCAAACCAGATGGCGGGCGAGGCAAAGGGCAAGGCGAGCGAGCTTGCCGGTGAGGCCAAGGGAAAGGCAGCGGAGATCAAGGGCGAGGCGAAGAGCAAGATGTAAAGGGGAAGAAAGAAAAGTCAAGGACGAGGGGGTTTGAGACGGAATATGAACTTGTTAATAGCATATGAGCGATATGAGCCAATGCATGGCTACAGGATGAAACAATGTAATGTTTGAAACGGCCACTGCCTTTGCTTTCCCGGTTCAATTGATGTTTCGTTGCTGTTCGACTTGATACCTAGCTGGCTGGCTGGTTGGTTGGGGCGCAATAAGCAATGCACTGTCAAGCACATGACATGACGAAGTATGACATCATGCCTATTTTCTCTCACGTACGTTTGTTTACCTCGTCTTCTTTTTATTTTTTTATTTTTCTTAAGTAACAGCGAATTTACAGCCACAAAGAGAATTTCTTCTTTCCTTGACTTACCGGTTATTACAAAGCATCAAAAGGTAACTTCACCTGACTATTCCAGGTCTCACATCCATATCCCATATAGGAGAATTGAAGAGATGCAAGTTAAAAGAAGGTTTATTCATTACCCGCGCCCTAACCATGTAAAGAGAAGAAAGAAGAATATTGATCAAGGAGAGTAGAGAAAAGTACAAAGATGACAGCACGTCTTTTTTTGTGTAAGAAGAAGAGAGATTCCATCGGAGAAAAGGAGGCTGAGTACGGGCGTTTACACACATCCTTGATCCATGCGCTCGAGCCGATTCTGATGTCAAGGCGTCATTTGCGAAGGAGAGGGAGATTGTTAGACCAGTGGAGTAGAGCAGAATACCATTTCCTCACTTGTTGCCTATTTGCTCCTGTCGACGACTAGGGCAGCCCGTAACAACAGTCGACACCTGCAGACGAATGCCTTCCCCCCCGTCTTTAAGGGGTTACAAGAACCACATGTTCATCTACTTCGTGTCAATTCCCAAGTCGCAGAAAGTGAATAACACGTTGAACTTACCAAACTCCTCTTCCGTTCCTGTTCCTCTTCATGCTCATCTTCTTCCTCGTCAATGATTTCCTCCGAAGGCAGCGGCGCATAACCCCCCGTTTTACTCGCGCTAGTTTCTAGTGTTGTACGCGTACTAGATGGTACGACGACGGGCCAGGAGGAGGTGGTGGCTTCGGTGCTGCTGGAGGAAGGGAGGATAGGGGGTGGTTGGATGGAGTAGTGGGATGTGCTTGGGATGGGAGGAGAGGATGGGGAGGAAGACGAGGGCCAGGCTGGAGAGGAAGACGCAGAAGATAGAAGGGTTAGGGACGAGTACGATGACGAGGGGAAGACAGGCCAGGAAGAGGCGGTTGCTTCAGTGTTGGTGTTGGTAGAGGGGGAGGAGGAGGTGGGTGTGCTGGGCCCTTCGTTTGGAGATGTGGAGGGACCGAGAGAGGGCGAGGCTGGCGACGATTGCGAGGATGGAAAAGATGCAGATGAGGCTTCTGGGATGCTGGGTGACGTTGATAGCGAAGATGGGGGTGATAAGCTGCCAGATTCTGGAGCACTGAGTGATGACGGCGTTCCTTGTGAGGCGCTGGGTGTCGCGGGCGGGAGACTGGCAGAACCGGTTCTCGAAAACGACATGGTCAGTGTGCGGCTCCAGGTACGTGTAGAGGTGCGTCGTCTGGTGGTACGGCTGCGGCGGCTTGAAGAAGAGGAAGACCCGATATATGGCGTGGTAGACGGACCTGCGGATACAGTCGATGTGTCAGATGTAAATGGCACCCAAGTGATTGTCGACACATCAGGACTCGACGGGAAGATGGAGTCGGTTACGATGACTGGGATACTGGTTGAATTGACCGGTGGCTTGTAGTGTGCAGACGAGGTAGGTATCACGGGTGTCGTCTTGTTCCCGCTAGAAGTAGCTCCGGGCACTGTGTTGGTCCTGCTTAGAGTGCTATTCGACGGATATGGAACAGAGCGGGTAGTTCTGGTGGTAGTTCGACTGCGAGTAGAGGTACGTACAGTAGAAGTTCGCGGTGGACGCGAAGAGACTGGTACAGTGCCTGAACCCCACGGAGACGAAAGAGTGCCCGTGTTATTGCCATAAGGTGCTGTTCCGTGTGGGGAATAAGGAGGCAGTGTGTACCCAGTACCGGAGGACTGTGGGCCAGTAGACAGCGGGACACTGATGGAAGGGCTGCTGACTTCAAAGCTGCTCGCAGTGGCCTCAGTGGAAGTCAAAGTGTTACTGTCAGTGGTCAGTATACTGATTACCAATAGCGTTATACAATCAAACTCACGATGGAGGCGGAATGACCGTGGTAATGACAATAACGCTGGTAATGACGATCGTCGAGGGTCCAGATACAGTGTTATTTGGTACGAGCGAGGATGTGTGGTATGATGGTACCTCCACAGAGGACGTCTGATTTTGCGGCACCTCCACAGTAGAGGAAGACATCTGACCTGGAGGTACATTCACGGTGGAGGAGGATATCTGGCCCTGTGGTACATCTACAGTGGAAGAGAGCGTCTGGGTTGGCGGTACCTCTACAAGGGAAGAGGACGTTTGGCCTTGCGGTACGCCCACGGTCGAAGAAGCCGTCTGAGTTGGCGGTACATCGCCAGTCGACGAGACACCTGTAGATAGCGACGTGAGAGGTCGACTGGGAAAGCTCGACGATGCACTGTCGCCGGGGCTGCTTGCACTTGGATACACCGACGAGTATTCCGGCGGAGCAGAATACTGGCGCGGCCGCACATGCTTTGGTAAATTCACTGCACCAGCACATTAGCAACGAGGCACATTCGACTTTCCTTGCTTCTTGACGTTTCAGGCGAGGATTGAAGACTAAACAGTTATTAGGAATCCAGAAATACATACAATGGAAGCGCTCAGCAGCACTCGACGCAGCGAAGACCACAAGAGGAAAGTAAGCGTTGAACTTCATGACGAACAGTGTACACCTCGACACAATTATCCAAAGCCCACGAACGAAAAACGAGTGGAATAAACGAGAGCGAGAGAGAGATTAAGTAATCTGAAGAACAACCACCACAGCCGAGCAGCTTGGAATCTCGTCTCTGTTGCCTCTCTCCCTTCCTCTTATATGCAGCTTCGTCCTGTCGCACCGCAACGGCAAATATAGGACAAGTTTGACACTGCGGTGGCACAAGGTATAACCCAAAAAAAGTGGGTTACTCGGTTGCGATGCAGGTACAGATGCCGCAGCACGGCATCTTGCCTCCAGGCACAGATACTGCGCCTGTATATTCAACAGCGTATGCTGCGCTGCCAAAGAACGCCTCAAACCACCTTCTCATTCACGCTCCCCTGTTGTAGCCGTTTAGCTGGAGAAGCTACGTGGCTCATGACTGCAGTCTTTCATACCTGCAGCCAAAAACATGCGAGAATGTGAATGCATAACTTGTGCTACGAGCGACCAGAGGCTGGTAGTAAGAAGTGTGGAGAAAGAAAGGGTCACTGCGGCAAGGCAAGGCTACATGGTGCAGCATCCCGCATGTCGTGTAGCATGTAGGTGGTGCGGCGAACACTCCCCTGTCTGCAGATGGGTGGTGCAGAAACACAGAGGCGAGGGAGGTGACGGCTGTGTTGATGGCAGAGGTCTAGAGCGATGAACAATGGAAAAGTCACGGCGCTGGGGGTTTTTTTTTCAGGACTGAGTGTTGTTCACAGTGAAGGTTTGAATTAGATTTGGTGTCGTTGCGAGATCAATGGACTCGAGTCACTCGACGAGTGTACGGTGCGCTGCGCCGAGGCATTTCCGTGGCTGAGCGTGTAGTCCAGAGATATAGTGACGGGGGATTACAAAAGGAATGAATCGATTCAGAAAAGGTAACGTGACAAAGTGTCTCTCATGCCATGTCACTCTGCCAAGACTCTGTTGCTGTCTCATCGGTAGTAAGACCGGGCCAGCGGGCACCTACAGTAACGCATTGATGCAGGAACCCAGTAAAAAAAAAGCGTATGGCTTGCT
The DNA here is from genome assembly GCA_005212705.1 of Curvularia lunata. NCBI lineage: Eukaryota > Fungi > Ascomycota > Dothideomycetes > Pleosporales > Pleosporaceae > Curvularia > Curvularia lunata. The sequence goes on along the minus strand of PELC01000025.1, from coordinate 312,058 downwards.
ACGTCGCCACTGCAAGATGCCTAGAACGGGTTGAAACGAGAAACAGTTTTAAAGGCGATTGTCACGACTGGCAAACAACACCGCAAAAAGTGACTTTAACCCAAGACGCATCATACGCATCGATACGAGGCTGCCTAACGTGGCGTGAGTACGCTGGCATCGGGGTTCACATAGCCCGATGGCAGACATTGCTGCGAATATGGATACAGCTGTACGACGCTAGTTATTATAACAATGTATCACTCCCGTCTTGCCGTCTTCACTGTAGAACGGCGGTAAGATATCATACCGCTGGCTGCGCGGGCGAAAAACGGACGTGAACCCGTTCGGCTGGGAAGGGTGGGAGTAAGACCATCAGCACTAGGTTAAGCTTAACCTATGTCGTGCTGATATTGCATCTTGGGTATGATTAGGTTTGCGGGTGGACAAGGGCGGGAAATGTGTAATGAAAAGGTGTATCCAGACGTGTGTGTAAGCCATTGCGAAAAATCCTTGTGCGAGTAACGCTGGCAAGATGGTTGGCAAAGCGGTTCCTCGGCTGTTGGTTACATGTTACGCTCCCGTCCTCCATATCAACGACATGGTGCAGATTCTGTAGCAGTGACATTGTAGTTGTGCAAATACCAAGGAATTGATTGACGTACTATGTTCCGTTTATCTGTAAAACCTATATCCCTCAAGTTTTGTACGAGGACGGAAAAAGCAGCCTCATCAGTGCGATTGTCTTGGAATGTCTAGGTATCATAGCGACCAGGCACAATACACATGAATCACGTATTGTGCAATATCAAAAAAAAGTGGTTTGTGCAACATGCAGCAACGAGGCTGTAGCAATTATTATACTATACAACGGATACCCAAGTTTGCAGGTGGAGATGGAGTGAAAACATGCTGTCTCCCCAACGACATTGGTAGGCGCCGCTATAGAGCTGCTTGTATACCCCAACAAGATGTCAAGCGTTTTTCGGTGCGCCCAAAATGACTCCGTACAACGCCTCAGCCGTGACATCGTGAACGACACTGTACAAGAGGTATCATTTGCTTTAAAAAATCAAAATCAAAGTCCCATAGGAAAAAAAGAATCGAAGCAACCAAAGGCGAAACATGCCAATGACCCCGAGGGGAAGAGGCAATGAACGCCTGCTAACAAGCCGGGAAGGCGTCAAGAAGGTAACGCATACCTCTACTCATCCCAGTTGACCAAACTGTTGGCGCTGTCCTGGTCGTTGGCAGAATGGTCGTCCAGGGGCTGCGCATATCCGGCACCCTGGAAGTCGAAGAAGGAGTCGTAGTCGGCATTTCCAGGAGTGAGGAAGGCATCGTTGGAGTAGAAAGGGTCGGAGATGGAGGTAGGCAGCGATGGTGATGGGTCGTCAGACAGAGATTCTGCCTTGAGGTTCAGGCCAGACGACAGCGTCTGGGCGGAACCGGTAGCACTGTCGGTGCGCACCACCTTATTAGGATTGTAGGTATAAGTAGTAGTAAATGGCTGAGGCAGATTCTCACTGCCGGCCATGAGGGTAGCAGTGCGTGCATCATTGGGGTCCAGGAAGGATCCAAGGAACTGCTGAGACTCGGGTGGCATGGACAGCGTCAACGGGTTGGTATTGAAAGCCTGCGAAGTAAAGGGGTAGGTCGATGGGCTGAACGAGTACGAAGAAGGACTGGTAGTGTCACTCGGAGCTGGCTGGCCTTCACTGACAGAGCCTGCTGCAGGTGAGGCAGTCTGCGGCGAAGATGACTGGTTGTTAATGGCAGGTGATTGCAAGGGCTGCTCAGCAGTCTGGAAAGCCTGAGGCGGTAGGGACAGTCTACGGTTGGAGTCGGTCTGCTGGTTGGTAGCCGTGGCACTCGCGGGTTGAGCCGATTGGTCGAATTGCGGAGGTCCCTGGGGAAGCTGGATGGAGAGCGCGCGCTGGTGAGACTGAGTGCGTTGAGGCACGTGATAGGGCGCCTGTCGATATCCGGGCTGGGCCTGGGCCGTGGTAGGGCTGAAGGGCTGCGGCTGCTGGAAGCCCTGAGGCGAGGAGGGAGCGAACTGCTGGGGTGGAAGCATGGTCGGGTTCAGCCAGTTGTTTGCCTGGGGGAAGGCGCCGCCCGTGGCTGGGAACTGGTTGCCAAACTGCAGGAACGGGGGGTTCTGGTTCTGGTACTGGGACATGAACATGTTTCTCACGCCGTGCTGGGTAGCAATGTAGTCATGGAGCTTCTTGTTAAACATGACTGACGTGGTGTGCAGGTGAGCATTGAGGCGCTGGTACTGAGTGGGCAGGTCGTCGTCCTCCTCTTCATACATTTCCTCGTTGATGACATCCTGCTCTGTCACGCGCAGTGCACGGCCAGTACGCTTCTTGTGGATCTCAGAAGCTCTGCGTGCAGACTCGATGCGAGCCTCTAGACTGCGGTCACTGCGGCGCGAGGCAGCAATGTAGGCGCTGGACAATATCAGCACGTGATTTGGACAAGAAACAGAACAGGCCGACTAACCGCTCCTGGTTCTCTTCATGGGTGCGCTCCGTCTTGACGGGCCGGGCGGCGGTGAAAGTTCGACGCTCAGCAGGCATGGTGAGGTCGAGAGGTCCAAAGTGGCAGGCAGACAAGCAGATGGTGTGTGTATTTGGATGGCAGTGTGGGTGGGGTAGGTCAACCAGGATCGGATGGGGGGGCACGACAGCAAGGTCGACTGGATGGTTCTCGGGACAGTTCGAGGGGTACGTCTAGCAACGACTTCGACTGTGAGGAGCAATTGGGGGAGAGAGGGAGAGCGAGGGAGGTGGGCGAGCCAAAGTATCTAAAGGAAGAGGGGGAAAAAAGTGGCGACTGTGCAGGGTGGACGGGGCGGCGCACAAGGTGACGGGGGAGCAGGCTCAGAGATGGGCCGAAAAACAACGGAGCTAGAGGCGCTCTGGTATCGCGATGACAGGGTTCGGACAGCAGGACGCCAGATGCAGCGATGCGACGAGTGACGTGAGGCAGTGCGAGCGGCCTAACGATGCCGCGGATCCCAAGAGGGCTGAGGATTAGTGTGGGTGGAAGGGTCTGGTGCTAGGGTGGGAGCGATCGGAGGACCTGAGTGGCTTCGATGGCCAGAGGTGTCTGAAAAGCGGGCCGGGAGTTTGGACCAGGATCAGCAGGCAGCGGATGCTAGCGGACAAGGCCTGGGATAATGCGACGACGGTGGAGAGCTTGCACATGGGCAAGCGTGTGGTCAAGCAGCGCCGGGGGGATGGGTGGCCCAGGGAGGATGGATTCGAGCGAGACGCGGCGGCGGATGGGCTGGCAGAGCACGAGAGAAGGGCGTGTTATAGCGACAGTGGGAAAAGAAGCAAAAGCAGGGCAGCAGTCGAGTGTGCGGTGCCAGCAGCGGGCAGCCAACAGCGAGCAGCGCCAGCAGAGCCAGCAGCGCCAACAGCCAACAAGCAGCCGTTCCCCCAAAGCCAACAGGGCCGGGCGGCCATGGCAAGAGGGCAGCCAATCCGGGCCAACTGAGGCGGGCGGTCTAATATCCGGCGCCGTGCGAGAGGGCGGTTCGGCGAGTTGGGTGGGCGGTGGTGGAGCAGCAGCAGCAGGAGGAGGCCTAGGCCGGTGCCAGGGCTGCACGCTGCGTATGCGCTGCGCTGCCCTCGGCCCCCGCCCATACGTGTGCTGTCTGTCGTCCAGCAGCCCACGATGGCGGGCTCGCAGCAAGCACAGCAGGGCCGGCGGGCTCGCGCAAGTCGGCGGGAGGCGGCATCGTAGGGAGTGTGGACGGGGGGCGCCCAGCCAGAGGGCGGCGCAGGGCGGGCGGGCAGCCGATATTTTGCGTGCGTCGCAGCGAATTCACCTCAGCTCGCCGTCAGTCGCGGGGCCATGAGCGGTGCCGGGCCAACGTACCTGCCTGTGCACCTGCTTGTTTGGTCGAGCAGGACGACGCCGAGACGAGACGTGCGCCGGCTGTTGTCGCGGCGGTTGGCTATCAACAAAAGAAGGGCCCAAGATCGAGATCGCGATCGCGATCGCTGGAGTGCGGACAAGGAGACAGTAGGGTGGCAGCGCAGAGGCTGCCGCAAACCGCTGGGCCAGACGCCCGCGCACGCAGTCGGGTAAAATGCAGGCCAAACCCGCCGTCCGTGACCTCCGGCGCGGATGGCAGGGCGCCCGGTAGCGAGCGCCCGGTCAGCGCTTGCACCGAGCGGGGAAAGGGCGCGACGCACGCTGCCCGCCAACGTCGACACTCCGCGACCGCAGATATACAACCTCGTCGTCACCCCGTCGACACCGCGCCCTGCCATCGCGATCGCGGCCGCGTTGGGCATGCAGCCCAATCTCAGGGCCGCCCGGCGCCCACGCCCACGCCCCCAGCTAGGGCCCTGGCGCGCCATGGAGATGCGCAGATACGCGAGCCCCAGATCGGGCCTAGCGCCGATCCCATCGAACGCCTGGGTTTTGCGAGCCCTCTGCTGCCAGCTTGTGCACGCCGATCCGCCAATAGCCCACCGTCCATCCACTTGGACACCGCAGCGACACCTCTCCACGTCGCCGACTACAGTGCGGCCACCTCCGGCGCTGTCCTCGACCTGTGTCGACCTGTAGCCGCAGGTGCCTTGGCCTGCGGTGCTGAAGTCGTGCTCCACGTACCGCGTATGCTCATGTACCGAGTGTGCTGACAGTTCCCAGGAGACTGAAAAACCTGGCTGCTCCCTGCCGTCGCGACCCTTGCACGCCACCCTGCCCTGAGGGCTTGCCATGTGCACATCGATTGGCGAAATCTGAGATGGAATCTTGGTCGTCCGTCTGCCTGCCCTTCTATTTGTCACTCGAAACAGTATCCAGAAGCCTCGCAGCCACCGACGTCACATCGCGTGGCCCCCTTCTTCCGCCCGCCTGTGCGCCCCGCCGTGCACCGCCATTGCCAGACTGCCGGGGTCATGCTAGCTGCTAGCTCCTGGCCTCGAGCCTGTCAAACATCGCTCCCCTTAGCCGCCCCGTGCCATCACATCGCATCATATCTCAGATCAGATGCAATCTTTCCGTCGTAGATCTGCCCGGCTCAAATCCCTCTCATGACCCCACAACGGCTCCGCGGTTCGGGCTGTCGTGTTACGCAACTTGCCCATCCTCCACGCATGAGGTCACAGCTCGAGCCTAGCCAGGGAACCACCAACACACCGTGTTTTGCGCCCGACGCAGGGCTCTCGATCCGTCTTGGCTGTGGGAGCCTACCATCTCCCTTTCGTTTCTTCTTTCTTCTGCTGTGCCCATTGCCTCTAGAGAAACCTCTGCTCACCCAAACTCTCCGCATACCGCTTGGCGTCATGCCGGCGCTGTCTGCCGCCTCCAATGCGTGGCCTTGTCGTTACAAAGCGCTTCCACCACCACCATGTATCCGCTGTGTAAGGGTGACATGTTGTGGCCCATCTTCACCGCAATGGAACCGTGTCCAGATTTGAGGCGCACGGATTGCATCCAGTACAGGCTTAGCTGCATGATCTTGCATCTGGGCCGGCAACGACAGCCATTCCCTCTAGGCTCCGCGGAAGACGTTGCAAACACGCTCTCCACCCCAAGCCACCACATGGCATTTCTTCATTCCCATCCGCTGTTACTGCTATTCTTGTTCAAAGCAGCACAAACACTCGACTCCACGCTACTACGTGACTTCACAAGAGCTGGATGCGAATCAACATGATGTGAATCAATATGATGGGAATCAACATGATGCGAATCAAAAGCAACACCAGCACAATGCGGTAAGCAGAGCGCTGCTGTACATAGTACCGTACCACCCATAGCCTCCTTTAATCTCGTCTCCCTGCATCCCGCACACGTAATGTTGGCGCCCCTTCACAACCTTCCTGTTGCGCGTGTGCGCAGCCGGCCATCTCCAAGTCAGATGCACAATATGCCGCTTATCTTTGTGTTGCCTAACTACCACACTGCTACTCCTGGCGTATCAGATAAGCCTACCCCATACCATGGCAATTCATTACGGATAAACACGTCGTCCACGTTTCCCACTAGCCACTTCGTCTCTAATCCCCTCGCATGTTGATTCACAGCCAACAGGGACCTGGACAAGGTCCCTTGCTCCCCTGACTGCAATGTGGTTGCGAAACAATGTTTGGGCCGTTCCTTCGGTGGTTTCGCGTAAAAGTCTCCGCGGGGCTTTATACCATGTCACCGTGCGGTCATCTGTTCGGCGCGATGCTACAGCCCGTCGTCCAATCAGGCCCTCTTACCCTAAGCCCCTCTTTTTTGGATACTACCATGCCTGTTTTTGCATTTGATCCATCCACAACCCCAGAATTCTGCACTATTATTGAGAGCGGGGACAACATTCTGGATATGCCGCATTCCCTAACCGTAGCGCCCCATTTGGCCTCTGGCAACCCTGCACAGCCACTGGCTCTCAACGGCGCGGAACTGACTTACTGAGCATCGCTTGTCGAATGACTGACATGTGTGCATCCGTCTGAACCAGGATATACGCACATTCTAAGCGATTCGCATCTCGCAATCTCAACGGTTTCCCTCTTAGCTTCTTTCTGGACTAGTTGGCGCTGCACAGTCAGGTTCCCATGTCGGTACGAGGGTGTTCTGTCACGTTCACGTAACTGCCCCACTTTCGGCCTTAAGCCCGCGCTTATCTCCTCCACTTGGAAAATATCCCGATGTCCGCTCCATCACGGTCGTGCTTTGTACCGACGTGAATTGTTGCGAAGCAGTCAGACGAGATTGCTCATCAGCCAAGGCAAGCCATCTTCTTACTTGCACCTTGCCGCGCCTTGGAATAAGCCCATATGCATCCGTGTGAGCAACTCGCATTGTGCGAAGCGCGTAGCCTTGGAAGCACAAAAACCGGACTACGGGATAAAGGCTTCCTCGCCCCTCTTGCGCGTTTGCGAACGGGTGGGGTTTGGTAGGTACTAGCCGTGACTAGCCACGCCAACGACGCTGCTTTGTAAAGGGCACCATCCGATGCTATCTTCCAAGGCAGGCTGCCCAAAATCAACAAGAAACCACCAGGATATCGCAATTACCAAGTTAATCAAAATCTAGATTTGGAAAGACAGGCGATCCAGGTAATCTCGAATCCGACACGTCCAGTCGGTAACGAGGCGGGTTGCGCGTCTGCCATTGGTCTTCCGGGCGTGCCGTCTGACAACGGCAGATAACAGCAACCACACGCAGCGGAATAGGTTCCACACGGGCTTATTCGGACCAACCCTATCGTATTTTCAAACACTTTTGTTGTCCAATAGACGAGTGAGGGGAGATACTTAGCACCGACTCCTGCATGGTGTCTCCAAGCCTGCCTTCACCCCAACAATACTCTTGTAGATACTTTCCATACGACATGTGAGTGCGAAAAGTCTAACGAAAACACGTATTCACTGAAACAGTAGTGTGCCGCTCCTCACCTGCGTGTCTCACCTTGTTTGACAGATCATGGCATCTTCTCTGCTCCTAACCTTGCTATTTCGTTCTCATCTTGCACCAGATGGTCTATTCTGTACAGCTCTCACTTTATGTGCCCAGAGAGAGTACAAAGAGGACTACAGTTCATGCTCTAGGCTTTGTAAATGAGCTTCATTCTAGACGAGATTGCTACGTACGGACACACTTGATCCCATTTTTTTTGGAAATCGTTTGCTACTCCGCTCAGCATGGGACTTTTACAGCTCACATGAAGATTACTGGACACCTCCTCTGACTCTCTTCCGGTTCGCTCACGACCCTGGTTACCTTGCATGCTCGCAACAGAGCGGGGTTGGATACACTAGACGTCTCCGCATGCCCCTTTCTCGCTTTCACGGCGTATCCTTTTCCTACTCACTCGGACCTTTTCTTTCCAGATGCCTTATCAGGGTTTGTGCGTGGGCGGGGTGCTACGTTTTATGATGTAGCTCTGCGGCATTTGTGGACAAGCCATTGCGATGTTCATTTGCAAAGATACTGGCTTTATTTTCCTAGCTGTTTCGTCGATGGTTCTGTACTCGTGGTTGTAGCACGGTCTTGGCGGTGTGATAGTTGATAAATGAAGAGAAGATGCGAAAGAGCATTTTGCAGAGGCTGGATAGGCGAGAGGTAAAAGAACTTGGTGGGCTACGAGGGAGAGCATTTGATTAGAGTATTGCTGATGTTAAGAGTCACAAGATAACGACTTGTGCGATACCTGATGAAGTACCGCATTCATTCTTCTTGTAAAAGCGTGAGAGCTGCTCTTCGACACATCTCGTCTTCTGACGAACCCAGTCATCTCCTTGTCTTTCGTCACTTGCTCTGGGTATGTATCGTATCTTACTAATGCGATCTGAGCAAACTATCTAGCATGTCAGATTGACTTTTTAGATTATCCTCCAGCGAAATAAATTCCCCCATCGAAACTTTCTTTCCACATGGCATCCGTTGTTAACTATCTTATCTCGCCGACATACTCCTAGCCTTTCAGCCTCGTCGAACGGTCCCAAGAACAGATTCCAAGCACCTCCCTAGGATACCCTTGCTTCTACCTTCAACTTGTGTAACTCGGGTACACCCCACCTACCCTACTCTACCTCTTCCACTAGTGTTCCTCTCCCTAATTTCTTACTTCACCCCTCTCACCCCTCTCTCTCTCCCTTGACACCATCTATCCATCCATCCACCACTATTCCATGATCCTTTTACACTTGGCATCATCCCAGCAAAGCCACATGAGGTATTATTTCCTCAAGATACGAAAACCCGTTGAGTACGCGTACACTCGTACCATTTTCTCGGTGCCCGATGCCCCGTCGCGCGAAGGGGAAAGGTGAGAGCTAAGGAAGTATAAGATGTGATGAGCGTCTATGCCTACAGATGCTTCAACTGGGTGTTTGAGCCTTTGGCGTGTACGTGGCTTCAAGGTTTTAGGTTTGGTAGGTGAGCCATGTTTATGTGATGTTGAATCGTGTGGTTTATGTAATGAGATTAATGTGTTATCTGAGGACGTGTATCGAGGTAGATTGCTGGTTGTCTGGGCCATTGCACTGGTTGCGTGGAGGTAATGTTGAAATGGCTGTTTCTTGTTCTCTTCTAAAGGCTGGATGAGATGTGTTACGGATGAATTTCAGCTAGATATGATATGCCTAGTTGAATTGATAGACTGTTGGTTTTCTTGAACTGGTTGTCGAGAACACTCTTAGGGCATAGTACATCTTACAAAGACGCATGAAATATGTGCTTAAGGCTGAAAGAAACACCTGTATATCTCATTTTGAAATTTCGACTGTAACACTGGTAGATAAAGGGTTTCTATTGTGTACACAGCACTAGCATTGGACTTGGAGTCTTTGTAGAAATTTGATATAGGCATTCAACTGCCATGTTATATGATATATAGTTCTCTCATTGTTCTCATGCTCACTCAACATGCTATCTGAGACGTGCTAGTTTATTGTTCTAGCTCCTTCATCACGGAGTTCTCCATTATGATCGCAATTTGGCTCGCTTTCTCCACATCAGCGTCTCATACGTTCATTCCCGCAAAGTCAGCGTACGCACTCATTCTAATACCATACATGAGCGAGAGCGTAACGTTACAAGAGCTACTAGTTCGGCTGCCAAGTATCAGTTGATGGCGTAAGCCACTACGTTACTTGCCAAGTCTGAGGCTGCTAGAGCGTAACTTTACACTGCTGACACATGGCTTTAGTAAAATCATTCTCTAAGAATTTTGGCGAAAATGTGCTAGCATGCTAGTGGCTCATCGATTGGTGTCAGCAGTGCTCATACGAAAAGGAAGTAACATTAGCTAGGCTGCTATGGACGTAAAAAAAAAACAATACCAAGGCTATAACATTATCAATAGGTGACTGGCGACTTCCGACACAAGGCAACTAAGATTTTGCATACACTCAAATTATGCCGCTTTGATTCGTTTCAAGGTGGGTCATAGAATTAGGCAGTGAACGTTGCACATCCACATGGTCAAGCGCGCCTCCGAACGTCCTTTGGCCAAACAGTTACTTGAGCATAGATATGTCTTTTGAGTGCCTTATTCTGGTAAGCCTAAAGTAACGTTATATGTTGTTGGTGTTCTCACAGGACTAAAACAAGGTTCTCGAGTAAGATTACTCTGTGTAACCGACCAGAGACGAAAGACTGTGGATTTTCCGGCTGCGTGAGATAGAGTTTGGATCATCTCATTCCGAGTGTATTCTAGAATGAAGTAAAGTAACAATGCTAGAGTTTATATGTCTAGTGCTTTGTTCGCGGTTACTAGAATAGTGCTTATCTTTAGAATGTTAGTGAGTAATGATGGTTGCATGCCTCGTATACACCGACTCCAAATTAGAGGAACACTATAGTTTTCTAGAACACCAAGGGGTTTTTTGACGATTGCAATGATAATCTCTGTCAATGTCTTTGGCTGCCAAGGGTTGATCATTATGTCTGTACGAACAGCCATCAAAATGAATCAATCGTTGTCTACTAGAGTGTGCAACAACCAATATCTAATACAGTGTGTTTGTCTGATTTCTTGAGAAACAAAGCATTCATTTCGATAGAATCTAATGATATACGTGCCTTAACTTCTGAAAATTCCCTGTCAATGTCGCGACTTGCAACCTTGATACGAAGCCGACAGTATGATGTGTGAGCCAGGGAGTAGATAGCCCAGGCCCGTACCCATCCGAGGTCTTTGATCGTACAGACACAAGATCAATGGCTCTACACGTTTCATTTCAATTACCCAGAAATCTGGGTTGGCCAATAACTAACAACCCAGGACAGTGACGACATCGGCCCATGCACCAAATCATTGCGGAGAATCCTGCGCTGGTAACCAACATTTTGACACTGTACTGAGCGCTCCAATATTACCCGCTTGTTCGGCTCCCAAGACCATTGCAGTTGGTAGTGCGCAATGTGACGACTGCAACACCGGACGCTGCACAGACAGAGGTTGAGGTGGGATTGTGTATCAATCGGTCGGGGAGCAAAATAATACCTGATCTTTGATCTCGTACCTATACCAGTCAAGGAAGCCGATTATCGATTCACGTCGTTCTTGTCGGCAACGCAGAGGTCGTGACATGGGTTGCATGTACGATAACGATACCGTTTTATCGATTTCCAGCAATACCATCTACTTTGGCGAAAAAAAGACGTACCACCTGACACCAAGGCGCGCCACCCCACTCACGCTTGCTCTATTCACTCTCACTTTCCCTGCTTTTCTACCCACCGACGGCACCGTTTATTGCCTGCCGCCTGCGGTCGGGCCTAGTGCTCTGCCGCGACTGCAAACGGCCGCCAGCCTTGCAATAAACAATGTCTCTGTCCCCCGCCGGATTGCTCACCTTCTTCACAACAACCAACACCAACACCCGGTTATCTCTGCAGCTGCATCAATTTAACCCGAGCATACTTCCAGCCTCAGTGCTACTCCAATTCCATTATCAACACCAACCATCTCCATTGCGACCACCATGTTCGGCTTCAAGGTGCTCGCCACTGCCGCCATGGCACTGGCTGTCGTCGCCCATGAGAGTAAGTAACAGCATCGCAGCCAACTAATTGTATAACCAGCTAACCCATCTTCAAAGCAACATGTCCCATCCCCACGACCGTCACCATCACCGTCACGCAGTCCATTACTAAGCCAGGACCTGCTCCTACGCCCTCGGGCTCGTATGCAGCTCCTCCTCCTGCTGAATCGGGTGTAGCGCCGCCTGCGAGCAGCGTTGTCGTAGTCACTAGCGCCATGACGCCCCCAGAGCCCATGCCTACTTCAGAGGCTGCTTCCTCTGGCCCGGCTCCTTCGGGCATAGCTCCCTCTGCGCCGCTCGAGACGCCGCCCGCTGCTGGCACTACTGCTGTACCCGTCGTCGTTCCGTCTGCTACTCCAAGCGTTTCTCCCGCTCCGAGTGTCGAGGCTCCCTCTGCATCTGGTCCTCCAGCTACAAGTTCCACGTCCGAGTTCGTCAACGTCGCTGCCCTTCCGACGCCCTTGGCTGGAATGGGCTCGCTGTTCGCTATTGGCGCCGCCGCTCTGGCTGCCGTTGTCTAAGCGTACGCGACTAGGTACCACAACGACGTGGTTTTCTCGACGGCTCATGCCTGTCTTGAACCACTTTCACGATGTCCATGCCCTAATTCATGACTCTACTCTAATACATTCGAGGGCTATGGGAAAATAGTATAATACATCTTCTCGTCTAGCAGCTGGTTCCACATCCAGGAACAACATGTAGGCTCTTTACGAAACCTAATGCAAGTCTTGACTCTGTCATTCCGCATCTTGACCTGGCTGTGATTCCAAAACAAACTTGCCCTGTCTTTGCTACTTTTGAAAGCGTAGTTATCATGATTGAAAATTATTTAACAAGTTCTCAGCACTTGCAACTCTACTTTAAAAGGAACCGTAGTTGTCACAGCCATTTATCAGTTACGATACCTTGTCTTCGTAGATGAGCTCGTTCTGATTTTCTGGTTCAATCGATTGTGCGAGCAAAGAGCCAAGTCTGCATCAAACGTACAATACAAGCTTGGTATATACACTAACAACACTTAAACGCTTTGAAACATGCATCCCTTCTTCACTATCTCTCCAGTCAACAAACATCCACGATACTGATATAATTATACAGAATTCCAACCTCGACCCGCCTATTTACTCTGGTCCTGCCCCTTCACTCAACTCTCCCCTCTTGTCTCTGAATAGTAGGGATGCTGCAAATCGCATGGCCGCATACGCATAAAATACATCAAATCACATTCCAGTCCACATGCTCTCTCTTTCTCTCTCTTCCAGCGAAAATACTACAAGACACTCCATCTCATTGCTTGTACCTCGTCCTCAGCTCGTCAATCTCGCGCTGAAACTTTTCCATATCATCAAGAATGTTACTTGAACTACTCGTCGTCTCTGGCATCCCGGTATCCGCTTTCTCGTCAGCAGTGCCTAATCTCTTCTCTTTTTCGTCAACGGGGGAATACAGTGCAAACTCGTTCTCACTCTTTTCATCGACGGGTGCGTATGATCTGCGTAAGGAGCTCTCGCTGGCCACGCTCGTTCGTCTCTGTTCGGTGCTTGCACGGCGGTACTCAGTGCTTGTGCGCCGGCTTTCGGTAGGGGATGAGGAAGTGTAGGCTTGCGGACGTGGCTGGTCGAGGCTTGAGCGGTTGGATTGCCGGCGCCGTGGGGGAGGAGGCGGCGGCATGTTGCTTCCTGTACTTCCGCCAGAGACGTTGCGCTGCATGTTGCGGCTTGAGGAGACGGACGAGGTGCGGTGCACGCTGGGTGCTGGTGATGAAGCCTCAGAGTCTAAATTGTTTCGGCGAGGCGAAGGTGCATCTGGGATGGATCGTGGTGTTCGAGCAGAGCTGGAGGATGCTGCTAGCTCGGTGCTCGAGGAGTTTGTGCTTGAGTTTCCGAGGTTTGCAAGTCGTGCGCCATGTCGAGAGGGTGGTGGAGGGGGAGGTGACTTTGCGCTTGACATGGGGTCATGGCTGGTTGAGGTTGGGGTTGGTGGGGCTTCGATAGAGTATTGTGAAGATATGGTCAGATTCGAACTGCTGCGCGACCGGTTTCCCGTAGATGTCGTCTTCAACTGACTGTGCCTCCGGGCTATCGGTACAGGTGGGGGCGTCTTTTTTGGTTTAGCCTGATCCTCTGAAGACTTTGGGACTTCGCTTGGTCTTGGCTGTGTTGGTCGTGATTGGAGGGGTATATTGTCCTGCGAGCTGACACGAGGCGGCGACTTTTGGGCAGCCGGAGTCGACGGAAGCGGCCTATTCACATCCGAGCTACTTGTCCGTCTAATGCCTGGAGTAGGTTCGGTCGCTTCAAACTCGTCGAATGCTACTGTCTGTGGCTGTCTCGGTGCGACAAGCTTGCCATGACGATGCTTTGGTGCAGGTGGAGGCTTCTTCTTGTCCTTCTTTGCTTCAAGCACCCGTCCCGTTCTACCATGCTCTTCTTCGTCTACCATGTCGTCTGAAGTCCGTGAAGAGTCGGCGTGTGTTTCTTGTGGGTGGTCGGATATCGACTGCCGTGATACCGAAGAGGTATCCGTACTGCTGCTTTCGAACTGCGCACTGCTTGACGACTGTGACGTGCTTCCGAATTGCGGAGACTGACCGGAAGTTCGCGGAGTCGGACTTCCAGTCATGAGCAGATTCTTGAAGCTCTCTACATCCAGCGAAGCTCTGTTGTTGCCTGGTGCTGGTCTCTGTGCATTTGTCCGTTCCCCCGTGCCACCCTCCCCTTCTTGCTGTTCCAAAGATGCCAGCGTCTTGGAGAATGGGTTCGCCGGTACATATCCAGATGTAGGAGCTCGCTGTGGCTCACTAGGATAGGACCTGGCGCTCGGTAAGGCGCCTGCCGTTACCAAGGCATCTTTCCCAATCACTTGCGCATTGGCTTCGCCTGCTGTGACAGAGTGGTTGGCAACCCCGGCGGGCGTTATGGGAGGCGGCGGGCTCGCAGGACGACCTTGGCTCGCTCGCCGAGCCATGAGTTCGTTAAGCGTCGCATTCTCGTCGTCGAAGTCGGGCTGCGGCGGGATAGTCGTAGTAGGTGAGACTATGCGGACAGACTTCTTCGTCTTTGTCGGCGGCGCGGCGGCATCTTCAAGCACTGTAAGACAATTACTCCTTCGATGCCAGCAGAAGCAAAACGGCAAGGCAAGGGAATACCATAGTCGCTGTCCCCCCGGCGAGCCTCAAGCACGCTGCTATCAGTGTTGATAAAGGATGTCTGCGGGACGGGCGCGGGCCGAGGAAACGCTTGCGAGGCGCGAAAGGGGTTCCCGGACGACATGCTGAAGCTAAAAACAATTCATTATTCTATGTACATGCAAAAGACTCGTGGAGAGGCGGCAGGTGTCGTGCAGCAAAGAAGAAATGCCCCTGCTGAAGGTCGGGCCAGCAAGTCGATCATCGCCGATAGGTAGCTGCAGGCGGCGATCTGGCGGGCGGGACAGCGTACACACCCCACTATCGTATCGCAGCACATCTACACAGCATTTGTACGCATCAGCCAACCAGGAACACACCGGAGTGTTACGGATGAGCTCTGCACACGGACGCCAAGTGCACTGGAGAGACGATGCTTGCGAACATGTGGTCTCAGCTCCACCGCGCGCCGGCCGGGCATTGGGCTGAAGCAATGACCATGGCGCCGTGTCGATGCGGTCATGTACCAGACTTTTGCATTTGCCATGACACGCTGTCACTAAGTCGAAATAGCTTGACCCACAACACCGCATGAGTCTATTAAAAATATGCTGCGTTGGCAAAAGGTACTTGTATATATGGCAAGACAAATACAATTCGAGTTCTCCAAAAATATTGTCTTGTAGTCGAGATTTAAAGAGGTGAACTTGTCAGCTTTCACTCGTTTTGGTAGCGCAGAGTCCCGGTCCTTTTCTCTACCTGGTGACTGTCTAGTCGATATACACATGCCATCCCGCCTTGCTGCCGTACCATTTCCGCGCAAGCTTCCCTCCACTCTCCGTTGGCTGGCTAAATGCAACCTTGGCCTTCTCAATCTTCATTCCGTACAGGAAATCTGACCTCGCGCAGTCTAGCAGTTGAGTTGCAATACCCTTCTTTCGGTGTTGGTTTGATGTCCATATGCGCGATATGCCTAGTATAGCTGGTTCTGGTTTGCTGCCAATAGAAAGAGATGAGCTTTGAGGCGTGGCAGAAAGTTCGCAAGCTTGCTTAGACGTAGTGTCTGGATCTAATGCTGGAAAGGCTTCCCAGATGCGCTCTGCTAAGCAAGCCCCCACGCATTTGTTACCCCGGATATACAGATACACTTTGAAGCGATCCACTAGGTCCGCCTTGACTTTGTCTGTTACTGATTTCTCGGCCTCAGTCTGTTTTACGTCTGCAACTTGACTGCTCACAGCGACTGGAGGACTCCTTTGGCTCCAAAGCTCTTCATCTGATATCAAAACAGCCGCAAGTTCAGTATTCACAATGTTCAGCACATCGCTCGCGCGACTCCGCAGCAAACCCGCGTCTTTGCGCCCAACCACTGCAACAAAGCTTCCGTCACTTCCGCTCCATATCTCGTTCTTCCTGAAGCGCTGGATAAGGGCTTTTGTGAAATCCATGCCTCCGAGGTTCATGGCATGGAACTTCTTGTGAAGCGCTGAATCCTCTAGATTCGAGGGTATATATTGCATTCCACACGTCTTGCATGTTTTCCGTGTCTCTGAAGCCAAGTCTAGCTGCATCTGCACCATTGGCTTCTTTTTTTGTGATGGCTTGGGCGGGCTTTGCGCATTTTGGCTATGTTCGTCGGCTGATTTTTTTGTGACTGCAATTGCCTTGACTTGCTTCTTGAATATCGAGAATACCGGTCGCCGTTTCTGGAGAGGTGGAGGAGAGCTACGCGGTGCTGGGGATGAAGATGGACTAGACCGGATCGACGGGTCCGAGAAGATGGCAGGAGTCTCTTTTGGGCTTGACGTTGGGGGCGAAGCGATTTCACATGGAGACGAAGATCGATATTTAGTGGGAGCAATAGAATTTGTCGTCAACGTCTCGCTCTCGATAGTCTCAATGGTAGTTTCAACGCGTCTTCGCTTGGTGGGCGGTTCTTCGCATAGCGGGCGCTTGGTTTGGCGCGAATACGTCCGGACAACTTTCCTGGGTATTTATTAGCACCGCAAATTATACAAAAAGTTGAGGACTTACTTGGCCGGGAGAGACGACATTCCGGTGCGGTTTAGCAGCAACTGAATTCTGTCCTGCGTGGTGAACAGGCAACGCGGTAGACGCGTTTTAGCGCGATGCGCTAAGACCCTGTCCACGCGACGTCACACCCCCTCCTTCTTTCACGTGCCCAGTCAGCCTGCCATTTGCCGCAAATCAGTCTGCCGCTTAAAGTCGGAATACGAGTCGGAATGCATGTTTTTGGTCAATGGTTCTGTATCTCATATTCAGGCCACCAATGATAGCATAAGCGGATGCCTTGCGCTTCGAGTCATACCATAACTTGTCTGGGAAGGTGCACTTGCGTTGCATGGTCGTAGTCGAAAATAACCACTCCCACGGAACGTGGTGTTGAGTCATTGTCTTGACTCAAAAGAGATACTCATGGCAATCCAAACAGCCATATTTGTCCATTGTCAGGCTATCTAAATCCAACAACAACAAAACTACGGTCGACATGGCCGATCAACCAACTCCATCACAGCCCGCCACCATGCAAACTCAATCAGATAACCCAACCGCGCCCGAAAGCGCAACCTACCCTACTCCAATCATAACAACAAGCCGTCTGATCATCCGTCCGATGCATCTCCCAGACGCTGCATCCACATCACAGAATGCCGATAACCCACTCATCGCAAAGTACATGTCTCTCGCCTTCCCAAGCCCCTACACGCTCGAACGCGCTGAAGGATGGATCAACATGAACACGGTACTTCCCTACCAACAAGCCTTCGTGATATGCGAACGTTCGTCACCACATGTTGTGATCGGAGGAATCGGCCTGAAGGCTGGCGCCGACGTTTATGCCCATACCGGCGAAGTCGGCTACTGGATGGGCCAGGCGTATTGGGGAAAAGGCTACATGACAGAGGTATTGGAAGGCTTCGTCCAGTGGGTGTTTGAAAACTGGAACAAGGACGGAAAGAGAGTGACACGGGTCTGTGGCCATGTCTTCTCCAGCAACGTGGCGAGCATGCGGTGCTTCGAAAAGTGCGGGTTTGCACATGAGGGTGTGATGAAGGGCCATGCCGAGAAGCATGGTGAGGTCATGGATGTGCATATTTTTGGTTTGACAAAGCTTGACTGGGAAAAGAGAGTGGCCGGGGCGTCTAACAGCTAATATCATGGCGGCCGAATTTGTTACCATTCTAGCGGTCTTGGGACCTATTCATCTTTGTCTACTATATATACTTGAACCGATCTCATGGTCCTGACTTAGCAATGTATGCTTGAGCCTGCATGAGGAGTATCTCAATTGGTACGTTGTGTCTTCCTCTTTTTAGGACTACACATTTTTCGTCTGCGCATTTACTTCCTTCCACTAATGCTTGTGTATTCTCGTCCCCCAACAAGTCTGTCAGACTGTAAACTGCTACCATCTTTCCTCGCCATGTAGTAGTGTGAAACTCAAGCTCAGGAAACTGTAGACGCGGCTGCAGACGAGGCACTACAGGCCCTGAGTACCATTGTGGCGATGTATGTGTAACTCCTGGAGCGGCATGAGGATCAAGTTTGGATGGAAAGCTCTTGACAAAGTAACTTGACCACTTTTCCAGTTCCACCTTGTTCTTGTCTAATTGGACCTGCAGATCGTCGGCGCGCGTGCGAAGTGAGCGAAAAATCAGTACACAGGAGACGTCTTCGACGTTCTCAATATCTTCAGTGCGGGGGCTTGCAACAGGAATCAAGCGACCCCTGAATCCAAAGTACCAGTTCAACTGGTTGCAAAGCCTCTTACGCAACATTTCCAATATCAAGTCGGGCATGTCTTCTCGCCAGACCATGTTCTTCAACTTCAACGCACCGAGCTTTTCACTCATGCGCGAGTTGAGCGCCCTTTCCCATGCTCTCTTCTTGCCCAAATACGTCGTAACTATGCGTCTTCCAAGGAATCTATGCGGCGGACCGAGGTGTTTGGAGTCAGTCGTTATAGAGACTGGAAGAAGCCATGGATCTTGAGTGGTTGGATGAGGGCGTGGGTGGAGAGACGTTAGGAAAGCATCGGGGAGCGAAATCATTGTCGCGCGACATTGACGCACAGGCGATGCTAGAGCATGGGCTACCCAGTCGTCAGTGAATAGCAATCGCAGATAGAGCGTGCCCCGTACCAAATGAATTCTCCCACAATTGCTTTTGAAGTGGCGTAAACTTGGCTACATTTGGTCTTTCCTTTCTCTGCTCGAAGCGTGACCTCTGTTGCAAGACCTGAGGATCTAACAATGGAGGGAGTGGAAGGTCTTTGGCTTGCTTGTCCTTGCGAATGCGGAAAGTCTGGTAATCATCTTTGCGAGTGGGACCCAGGTCGTCACCTTTTGAAATGCGCCCAGGGATATGAGCAGAGCTTGCGCGGCATTGAGCCTTGGAATGCTGTCTGGCTAGGCTCAAGCATGACCCTGGGCGAAGGATCCATCTGCCTAGCATCGGGCGGGGAGAGGTGGTAAGATGTAGTTGATGGGGCTCTGGTTGGTAGTGACGAACGACACGCATCGGACCTCCGGCTTGGCACGCGCCCAACCTAGCTTCCTTCTTGCGGGAAACACCCTCAACATTGCACAATCATGGCGGCATTGTTACAACGGGTTGTCAGGCCATCTACGCTGCGAGCCACCTGCAGGAATGGCATCCGGTCCATGTCGAGTCAGTTCGGCTTTCAGCCTCAATGGAACACACAACAGCTAGAGCAGCAAACACCACGCGCTATATCCCTTCCTATACCTTATGTGACAGAGACCACTGTAGGATCCCATTGCGCTCTTGCTCTGCTCAGAACTAATTTACTAGGGTGGAGGTTGGAAAACCTCAGATATCTTTTCGCGTCTACTCCAAGAACGTATCATCTGTCTGAACGGCGAAGTGGACGACTACATGTCTGCGAATGCTGTCGCCCAACTCCTCTTCCTCGAGGCTGACAACCCCGAGAAGCCTATATCCATGTACATCAACAGTCCTGGTGGCAGTGTTAGTGCTGGCCTGGCCATTTACGATACAATGAACTATATCCGATGCCCAGTGAGCACGATATGCATGGGCATTGCCGCATCAATGGGCTCACTGCTCCTTGCTGGCGGTGCTGAAGGACAAAGGTACATACTTCCGCATGCAAGAGTCATGATACATCAACCTAGCGGCGGCTACCGGGGCAAGGCGAGCGATATCGCAGACCACGCAAAGGAGATCTTGAGGATACGAGACAAGTTGAACAAAATCTACCAGAATCATATCACCAAGAAAAGGACACTTGAGGAGATTGAGAAGTACATGGAGCGTGACTACTTCATGGATGCGCAGGAGGCGGTTGACTTTGGTCTTGTGGACAAGATACTTGAGAGGAGGGAGGCCCCCGGAAAAGACGGGGAAAAGAAGTAATACTACTTCTAGTCCAGAACCAGATGTAAGCTGTGGACCCCATACCTATCAATGATGGCAGAATGGTCTCTGCTGCTGAATCGAAGCAGCGATACGTCCCTGTGACGTTCTTTTGTATTCTTGTGAGGTCCTTTTCTTCCAGCGGCTCTCCATGCCATTCAGAGACGTTGACCTTGTACGTGAGGCTCAGCATATCTTGACATCCACAAGGCTTCATGTCGTCCGGATTGGCGTGCTTTCTACTTGGCTAGCGGCTGACATGTCTGACCTGAGCCGTATTATCACGACGCATTCTCCCATGGTTGACCAATAAGGATTAGTGGCCGCCACAAATGGCTGTTTGCATGTTTGCATTTCCCTTTTCTCATGTATACTGCCGCAACAAACATTAAGTCTGCCTTTGGATCGTCGCCGCGAATACGTTGTTGCAAATTACTCATACTTCACCAACAAACGAAAGGCTGAAACCCCGCATGTGAGACCGCGCATCCAGCGCTAATCTCCACCTCTCTACAACACTCAACAACAACCACGCCTCGACTTTACTTGCGTTTTCTCACTCATTTCCATCTGCACGGAATTCGGAAGACGAGGATAATCGCCATGGACATATACATTCCGAGCGTAAGTTGATTCGCGCAGTCGGTTTATTTAGTCGTTGTTTACGATCTACAGCCTCGTCAGTAATACTCAGCTAATCCCGCGTTAACAGGTGCCCCAAGATGCAAATCATATTGAATTGCAGGTTTTCCTGAAAGATATATTACTCAAGGTGGACATACTCGTGTTTGAGATCAGGAAATATCACAGCCAAAACGGGAACTCGTTCGCTATACTCACAGTTCCAAGCACCAGCAATGGCAACCGATTCCTGCAGTTGTACGGAAGCCGTGGCAGACAAGTCCCTCTGCGCACCCTGTCCTTTCAAGGCCATCCGCTCACATTTCGGATGAACAACAAACCGGGGCAACCTGATCCACTCAAGCTTAGATCACTACAAGAAAAGGATGCAGCAATGAGGTCAAAAATGAGTAGCCAAGCGCCAGCAGTCCATACTTCGCAAGCTGGTCGATCAACTCTCTCATTCTCAGCCCTCATGACAGGGGTGTGGGATTACAGCGTTCTAGGAGCGCTTGCCTTTCAAGAAAAATACAAAGATAGGAGGCAAGGCTATGTCACATTTGGGAAGTCATCCTTGGTGGTAAGTTTCTTTGATCATACTTCAAGCCGAGTCAAGGTAGGTTGAAAATCACTCACATAACGGAACAGATCTATCTGCAAGAGTGTATGATCGAATCTTACAATTGGCATTGTAGGATCGACATACCTTACGCAATCATTGAACACGTTATGCCATCTTTTAGCACCGAGAAACAAGGGAGAAATGGAGCTATCACTTTCACTCTCAAGTCGCCACCAAAGTTCTACAGCATTGAGTCAACCGACGACCTGCATTTGTACGCTGGCATGAAGGCTCCACAGACGGGAACAAGTCTTCCGGACATTGCGAGACTCAGTTTGGGTCCGAAACGGACGAAAACTCGACTGGAAAGACTCTGCGCGCTAAACAACAAGAACAGTATGAACTCAGCACTGTGTATGGTATATCAAATCGCCTTCTTTGAGACCAGAAGCGCTCAGAATGCTTGGAACTTTATCAAGGACCACTCCGTACCTGAGAAACATTGCTGGAAGCGGATGGATCTCCTCGGTGAGAGTTACAGAATCGAAGATGAGTATGAGGTTGTTGAGCGCAAACTTGCCGCATACAGCCCATCGATACCGCTTTCGTTTGACTTTGCAGTCCGTTATCAACTTGCGGCGCTTGTCCTGGAAGGTACTGTTCCTCCAATGAAGATGATTGGTCTCATACCTGAAATTCAGAAAATCGCCAAGCAGCATGGTGCTGAGGTGACTGCAGCTGCAGTGAGGCGACTGGGACACCAACTGCCCACGCCAGCTCCACAGCTTGCATCAACGACTTTCACATTGAGTAGTCTTGTGAAGCTCGTGAAGGAGAACGTTGAGGACTGCCAATATCGGGAATCAGTGTCTCAGGATTTGAACGGAAAGCAGAAGAAGCACCACCACCTTGCGTTGACTTACAAAGCGACTGTAACTCCCACAGGTATGTAAGGCTATATATGCGAGTCTTTATCATCTTACTGATATTGCGCTTCAGGTATATTGCTTCGGGGTCCGGACTGGGATGTGTCCAACCGCGTTCTCCGAAAGTACCGTGCACATACCGAATACTTCATGAGGGTTTTCTTCGCCGACGAAGATGGACTCTCAGTGTTTTACGACCCCAGAGCTTCTCAAGGACAAGTTTATGAACATTTCCGTCGGGTCCTTCGCAATGGCATCAAAGTGGCTGGGCGCAACTTCCAATTTCTCGGGTTTTCTCATGCTTCGCTCCGCAGTCACCAGGCTTGGTTCATGGCGCCTTTCATTATGGACGGGTCTATGATTTTTGCGCGGGACGTCATACAAGATCTTGGAGACTTTACACATATTCATTGCAGCGCAAAATGCGCAGCAAGAATAGGACAAGCATTTTCCGACACGATCTTTTCAGTACCGATTCCGGAAACTGCTTACGTTACCGAGACTGAGGAAGATGTCGAGAGAAATGGCCGTACATTCAGCGATGGGTGCGGAACACTGTCATTAGATCTTCTTCGTATGGTATGGCGTGCTCTTCCGCCAGAGAGAAGACAGCAGAGACCAACCGTCTTGCAAATTCGATACCGGGGCGCCAAAGGAGTTTTGTCACTGGATACTACTCTGCCGGGTGAACAACTGCATGTTCGAAAAAGCATGACAAAATACATTGCTAAAGAGACATGGAGAGATCTGGAGCTTTGCGGGGCTGCTTATAAACCGCTGTCGGTATTCCTCAACCATCAGTTCATCAAAATTCTGGAAGACCTGGGCGTCCCAGACAGGAATTTTCAGGCTGTGCAAGACGAGGCTGTCAACGCGCTGAAGCGTATCACTGAGCATCCAATCAACGCGGCCAGCTTTCTGGGTAAGTTTGTTCTATCTAGTGAGTATTTTAGCAGTATTGACATTGTCCAGAATACTCAAACTCCTGTCTCTCTGCCAAGATACCAAGGCTATTCGAGCTAATGCACTATATCGATCTGCCCTTCCACGCTGATCGGTTTTTGACCGACATTGTAGGGGTAGTAGCTATGACGAACCTGAGGAGTCTCAAGTACCGTGCCCGAATTCCAATCGAGAAAGGCTACCTCTTATATGGTAATTCTATCCAGTGTAGGAACCCTGCTCTGCTCGGGCAATTTGCTGATCTTTGATACAGGCATCATGGATGAAACGAATACCCTGCGGCATGGTGAAGTTTACATTCCAACGCAAGAGTATGATAAGAGTGGTAAGCTGAAGAGACACATAACCATCCGCGATCGACTTGTTATCACCCGGGCTCCAGCACTGCACCCCGGCGACGTCCAAATAGTCACTGCAGTAAATGTCCCAGAGCACTCGCCCCTTCAAGCCCTCCAAAACTGCGTCGTCTTTTCTCAGCAAGGCCCGCGTGATATGCCATCACAACTGAGTGGAGGTGATCTGGATGGAGACTTGTTTCATATCATTTTTGATGAACGCCTTGTTCCCGACTTCACTGTGGAACCAGCAGAGTACGAAAAGGTGCCTGTCAGGGACCTGGGTCGTCCTGTGGAAGCCAATGATATTGTTGACTTCTTCATCGAATACATGCAAATGGATCGCCTTGGCCAGATTGCTAACAAGCACAAGATTCGAGCCGACGTCAAGCCTATGGGGACAAGAGACCCTGAGTGTCTGCTTCTCGCAAAGCTGGCGTCAGATGCTGTCGATTTCAGTAAAACGGGAGTGCCAGCGGATATGGCACAGATACCAAAAGGCATGGACCACATTCGACCTGATTTCATGGCGCCCGGATCCGATCTGGTCGTGGACGAGCTAGGTGCAGCAAAGTTAGCGGAACTCGGCGAAGACGACATCGACGACCCTGATGGTGTCAGTGTGCTTGACGCCGACAAACCACGAAACCGGTACTACCGAAGTACCAAGGTTTTGGGGCAATTATACCGTGCCATCGACGAAAAGAAATTTTGGGATAAGATGAATAGTGACTTCCAAGCATTCAGGCGGTCGTGGGAGGGCGAGTCGCTGGTCCAAACGCTGAAGCACTACATCCTTCGCGAGACAAAGGGATTGCAGTGGGACCACCACTGGGACTTTGCAGAGCAGTTGCGTGAGGCATACGAAGACAACATGTTCGAGATCATGGATACTCTACGTCCTACACGCGGTGCGCCCTTGACTGAACTCGAAGTCTTCAGCGGCAACATACTCGGCAAGAAGGAGCGCGCACCCTCACGCTACATTCGCGAAGCCAATCTCGAGGTCCAGGAGCGCTTCAATCGCGATGTCAGTGGATTCATCCAGACAATCCTCATAGGCAACAAGGACTGGGACGGCGACAACGACGCAGCAGAGGCGCTGCCGCGGGCCATTGCGTGCTTCATGGTGGCGTTGGAAGTGCAGGGCTGGGAGAATTACCGCCATCTCCAGAGCTGGAAGTACGTGACAGCTGCCGTGTGCTTGGAGCAACTGTGGAAGTACAATGGTGGGAAGCTGCGCCCATGCTGATTCATGTGCTTACTCCTTCTACCTTTTCCTTTTTCTTAGTCCTTGCGTTGGATTGTAGGATACCCATAATGCTGAATACATACGGAAAGCACTGGAGCATAGTATAGTAATTGATTCAATTCTATGCTCAAACTTGATTTTCGGTCGATACTTAGACATGTGCCTTCGCAATATGCCATTTCAAGTGAGATTGTCAAACAAATAAGTAAATATTTCATCAGGGTATCTCGCGGTTTCTGCTTCACTTCATCGGCGAGCCATGACCGGAACCTCCTCGTTACCTTGAGCCTTAAAGCCCTTTTTGGCCATTGAACGCCACACCAAGATTCTGTTGGTATTGAAAATCACATCAGGTATCATATTCAGGAAAAGAAAAACTGGGCTGACGCTCAAACACCAATGTACCAGAGCTCGACACCCAGGACGCCAAACTTCTTGCCCTCGTCGCTGAGTGGCTCGTTGCCAAATGTTGGGCATGTGTCCGACACACCATGCTCGAGATTATCGTCTAGCCATAAGCCATAGTGGCCGTCCCTGCGACAATATCAGTATGATTATGCTTCGTGTGTGATCGATAATAGCTTACCCTCCACCAACACTCAGATAGCTGTGCTCGCAGAAAATCATGTAGTCATTGACACCGCTGTAAGGAAAGGCTTTGAATCTTATCCTCTCTGGTGTGCTTGCGCCACTCCTGTTCACCTGCGCATTCTCTGGCGGGGATAGATTGTCGTTCTTTGTTTTTGGAGATACTATAGTTGTCATTCGGACGGCGTTTGTAGTATCCTCTGAGGGTGGAGGTGGGAGGTTTAGTTGTAAGTCTGGAAGCCCAGCGAGAACGTGCGCGCGCCAGAGGAAGCATTCGCCGTTGCCGTAAAACGACGACGAGGGGTGAGGTGGGTCGGAGAGATAGGCCCCAAATAACTGTCGCAAGATGTCAGCACCACTTTATGACCATGAATGATGGGGAACGTACGCCTCCATCGCCATCTTTGACCACCAGCACGAAACCACCTCTCCGCCCCCGATATTCTCCAGCCTCTTTGTAGAGAGTCGCTAAGCTCACACCGTTTTGCTCCAGACTATACGCTAGGCTCCATTCATCTACAAGTTGTAGCCTCGGCGGCAGAAGCAACCTGATTTCTTCTGCCAGCGCTTTGGTTAAAAGCTTGCCCTTCTCCCGCATGCCACTCCTCCATCCCTTCAGACTCAGTGGTGTTAATGGTGGTGGCTGAAATGGGCTTGCGATGCGGTGCGTTGGCTGGAAGACCGAATTCATGTCCGTGGAGTTGGACGAGACGAGGCTTGCAAGGGATTGCGAGAGTGAAGAAGCGGTGGAGTGCAGCTGGGCCTGTAGGTTGCCTATGCTGTTGCGGTTGCTGCTGCTGCTATCCGACTTGGCTTGTGCCCCCGAATCTGGACTCGAATCGGTGTTCAATCTTCGTAGTATGCCTGAGACAGCATATGAGACCGGATACGTGAAATACGAAGACGAGCGGTTGGGTGTGGCGTGTTCTGGCGGCGGTGATGTTTGCGAGGATGGGGAGCGAAAGGGTGGAGACGACGGGGGTTCTTGTGCGTGCGACATGACTGGAGATTGGCAGCAGTGATTGCCAATGTGCCTGAATTAATGTGGGTCGAGTGTTGGAATGATGCGCTGGGGTGGGCGCAGGTCAAAGCAACTGTGACGTTGGGTAAAATTAGTGGGCTGACAGCTGTTTGGAGCCTCACAACTTATGCAAGGCGTGTGCGCGTTACATAAGCATGGTCTTGCAATGGGCTGATTCATTCTGGGAGCTACACGGGGAGCCAGCGATATTAAGCTACGAAATGGTGATGCATGCTGAATGGTTGCTGGCCTCTCTGGCTCCCTGATATGTAGCCGTAAGAGGGCGCTAGTACCGAGGTGGAAAGTTGGTTCCCGCTACCCGGTAAGGCTGACTTTGCGCCATCGATGAGAACTCGGGGGGCAGACGGCGCACAGGGCCATTGGTTGGAATTGGACAAGCGCGGCATCACAACATGGCCATGGTCAGAGAAATGGTACTTGTTGGTTTCCAACTAGGATTTTGGCACGAAGGACCTGTAGCGTTGCCCCGCTTCTGGCCATCCGCGGTGCAATTGCCCTACTTGCTCTAAGACATTATGCTTAGCGCGCAGCCTTTTGTTAAATATGCAGACGTTAACTCTATCGACACGGTATGCTACAGCAGGCAGTTTCAACTTGTAAGCGCCGCCTCATGTAGCTTTCACGGTCTCTGTGGCGGCCTCCTCATTCCCTGTCTCTGCCTCCTCCGCTGCATCCGGAAGCTCATGGTCCTCATGCTCTTCTCCCTCTGTACCAGCAGCAGCTTCATTTTCTCCATTTTCGGCTTCGCTTTTCAACTTGGCGCCTTTTCTCTCTGGCATGACAGCCATGAATGCCTTGCCCCAATCTCCAAATTCCATCCATTTGAGCATGATCTCCAACACGTGATTTGTGACTAGGACCTGCCGGCTCTTCATCTCAAGATATTGACCAATGGGCAACTTTGCCGTCTTGATGCCGCGGCTGACCGCTCGCTTGTGGCAAATGCCTTTGTGCCGGTTCTTGTCTACTAGACCCCCGATGATGTATGTGCTGTTAGGTTTCAGGTGTGTGAGGACTTCATCGGACTCGGACGAGAGGTAGACAATTTCTCCCTCCTCCTCGTCTCCGGTGTTTTCCTGTTCGCCTGACGCAGCAGTCTCTAGAGAAGACTTCAGTGCACCCGCCACCTCTCCTCCATCTGGTCCGGTCATCCATTCTTTGGCTTTCTCTGCCACCTCCACGAAGTCTTCCTCGAAGAATCTGAACCCTTTCCAGCTCGTATATTGTTTCGCCAGAATGCCATCGAAACGCTCTTTCATCTTGCCACCAAAGCTGCTGAGTGCCAAGTGCGCCCTAAACTCCGCCTTTCGGTTGTCACTGTAACATCTTGTGATTTGCAAGCCCAAGCTTTTGAGTTCGTTATCGAACATGAGCTCCTCAAAATCGCAGTCAAAGATTACTGTTATGGGAACTTGCTTTCCGTGTCCTGCTGAATGTCTAGGTAGACGTGGAGGCAGCAGTCTTGGTTTGTTTCCATTTTCATCCGCTGGCATCTGCGCCAATGCCTCCCGTCGCCGCTCTTTCTTTTCCTTGACCTTCTCTTTTCGCTTTAATTTACGATCTTCACGCCCTGCTTCCCAGCGTTCGTGCCGCCTTTGCTTTTTAAGCTGGTTCTTCGACAACTTTGGTTCTCCACTTTCGTTCTCAGCAGATACTGCAGTTGAGGCTTCAGCATCACCAACTACTTCCTCATTCTCGGCGCTCTTGGACGCTTCTTCAGTGGGCGGGACAACTGCAGGGGCATCTGCCACAACTTTGTCTTCTTCGGGAGACTCTAACTTGCGCATCTTTGCAGGCCGCTCTTCTGAATCCATTTTTTCTGTGAGTCTGATTTTGATTGATTGTTGAAAATGCGTTGTAGGTTTCTACCCACTCAGCGTTAACAAAATTATGCTCACGTCTTAGCGTGCCAAGCCACACCCCGGTCACCACAGCGTCCTGAGCTTGAACCTCACTTGACGTCTCCGCATTCACGATACCCGTCGAACACCAATTGAACCACACCCACGACCGCCCATCATGCCGCAGGATATGCCGCCACAGGGCGGCTACAGCCCCGTCCAGTACAAGCGCAACCTACCTGTTCGAGGCTTCCGCCCCGCCGCATACATCATCGGAACTGCGGGACTCATGACATACGGATTCTGGAGGGTTGGACAGGGTATCAGGGAGCACAAGTACGCAATGCCCGTTTGGAAAGATGGAGAGGCAATTGCATGGCTTGATCAGAGATGCTGACGTCTCATAGCGAACTCGCGCGCGAGAAGATGTGGGCGCGGATACACCTCATTCCAGCGCTACAGGCAGAGGAAGACCGCGACCAAGTGCGAAGGTATCTAGCAGACAAGGCTAGGGAGAAGGAACTACTGGGAACAGAGACCAAGATCTACAACAGCGACAGGTATGTTGAATAGATTCATGGCGCCTATCTGAGCATTTGACTAACCACGCGGATGCAGATTTGTTCGACCTACTTTCGCTATTACACCCGAGCACGAGACGAAGTAGAGACTGGGTTGCAGTTGTATATACAAAATTGAAATCATTGCTGTCTAACGAGCTTCGTATCCAGCGTCTTATGAAACGCAAACTGGAAGACGCGTTCCTCTGCGTAACGACTCGAAATCTCTATACAGACGAAATATAAACATAGGACGTTCCGGATCGTGGAGATTCAGTCGCTCAGAATACATCAAAATAGGCCGTCTGGGGCTTCGCTGGTGATGCTGACCGTGGGCTGAGTTGTGATAGGTTACATATTTTGGCTCAAATAGATTGGAGTTCCTTGGTTGTTCTCTCCCTCCAAACCACAGTTGGCATATGCTCCTTCCCATCGCGTCGCGCTACCATGAATACGTGGCGCGATCTACCCTTAAGCTGTTCATCCATATCACCCTCTCTCAAGATGCCGGTCCCTACATTCCCTTGCTTCTCGTCTTCCACCTTTGTTATGTTATGCAACCAATCAATACAACCTCCGAAATCGCAAGTCCATGTTGTCCCTCGCCAACCTTCTTACAAACTTCAAAATCAGGCCACCCATGTTTACATTCATTTACACTTATTCACACAAGAGCAACCATGCTACCGCCGCCTATCCCGAAAGTGATTGGGAAATCATCACGCCTGAAGAAACCATTGCCTTTTACAAGGACCGCATCACTCTATTCCTCGGCCCACCAATGAACCAGCGCCACTATATTCTTCTCACCGATATTCCCAAATCCTCCGCTCTACTTACATATCTGGCTGCCCTCGATCCGGCCCAACGCTACGCGCACATTGCTGAGCTCGACATATCAATGGTAACCGAATATCTCAAATCTCTAAACAGAAGCGTCGATGCGCTGGCAATCGAGGCCTCATGGCTCGATATCATCAAGCTCGCAATTACTGCAGAAGTGTTGCAAGATGCGAGAATGGAAATCAAGGCTCTTTCCGTGCTCCGGGAAAAAGGCATCATCGCTGAAGCGCCAGGAAACGAACTGGGTTTGTTCAATGACTATGACTTTGCTTTTGCGCGGAATTACCAGAGCAACATTGGTGGGGCGCAGAACTTGATGCGCATGCTGTGTGAGGTGGGGGATTTAGATGTGGAGAGGTCGGGACTGCCGAAGCCTAAGGGTATTGATTTGCGAGGGAGAGTGGTAATTCGTAGGTCTGGAACTGCCAGAGGAAAAGCTTCGTTGAATAGATTCGAAAATAGTGCTGGGAGTGGTAGATATTCTTTGGAGAACGACGAGGATGATAGCACGGATGAAAAGGTGTATCCGGTCAGCCAACCTAATATCCCACCGGGTGTAGAGGTGTTGAGGGCGAAATACGAGAGAAATTTCGTTTGGCCTTGCAAAAAAGGTAGGAAGTAGGATTGGGGTTGCGAAATGTATGGGTATGTTTAATTCCCTACTGGAAAATGTCTCTGGGTTAGTCTAAAGAACGTCTAGCAAATCTTACTACTATGTTACCTGCACTACAAAGAGAACAAGAACAACCATAAAAGCATAAAGCTGTACCCATTTGTCAGGAACTGCAAGCGCATAGTGAAAAGATACGGTATCAGCTTCGATACGATCATCACATGTCCCGAGCAAAGACCATGGCACGCCCACATTGTGCAGCTCGGCGACGCATCGGTGCATTTCTCAGCCCTGTTAGCGGAATACCGCAAAGCAAAGACAAATGCCTCTGCGGAGCGCCTAGGTTTGGATCATAACGCTGTATACGTGCGGTTGATGAGGCAGTACAAATTCTGGAAGAAAAGGTATCCGGCTTTTGGTAGCGACTCCGCTACGGGTGAGACTTTGAGAGAGATTGAGAACATTCTTAAGGGTGCTGCTGAATCTATAAGAAATCCGGTACGGAACCCGGATTGGATTGGATCGGCGGCAGAGTCAGACAGAGTATGAAGTTGTGGGTATGGAGGCCGAGGAAGAGTTGTGAAAGTAAGAAGAAGAGACCAAACGGAATGCGCCCATGGAAGCAAGAGATGGAAGAGGACTAACTATGGAAATTACCAATGGCATGCACCTGTGCGTCGAGATCCGCGAAGACATCGAGTCGTACCTAAATTGTCTTGTTTGAGAACATCACGTGGTCGTACGTAGAAGATACAGTCTGATAGAACTTTGAATGATGCAGAAAGTTTCTTTTAGCAATTACTGTTCAACAGTCGAGCTTTGCAAGCTGTCTTGGAAGTGAAATGTTTGGCTACTTGTTAGCAACCGTACACCTAGTGCTGAACAATTCACTATGCTATAACATACCCTTCTCATCACCTGAGTTACATGAATGACAACACTTATCATTCCATTGAAGCGTTACGACTTGCTGACAGCGTGGTTTCTGACGCTGCTATGTATAGTCCTAGAGCTCACGATAGTGCAATTGATCATATCATTTCAGGAGAGATTTAGTTATCGTATTTCAGATATTCCTCATATTAAAGTACCGTGCTCGTAACAGAACATAAGCCATTAACTAGTCTTCCAGCTATGCTAATCTCATGTTCGCTGTTTTGATTACTTCCGTACCGTTGGCCCACTGACTCTCCACTCCATCATCGAAAATCCCATATGTATGTAGAGTACCTTAAAAGGTTTTGGATAGCAAGCCGGCCATCTTCAAGTGTACGCCTCCTCTCGATTCAGGATTCCCCCGGAGTTCTAACTTCCATGTACGGCTTTACATCAATTCCTTCCCAGCGCGCAACCCTGTTGTTCACCAGAGTCCGGATAAGGTCGACCTTAAATTCAGATGGCATTTTGACCAGGATATGCTCCCATTCCGCTCTTGCATACATAGCCCACATTTCGACTAGTAGTTTCCTAGCTGGTGAGTTTTCTGGAGTTTCCTTATAGATGATGGTGACTGGAAGTTCACCTGGACATGGATGACTCAGGCGTGGTGGCTCGTATTTGGCCTCAGTGAAAGCAACGATTATAGTGTTTTTGAAACCAATAGCCATAAGCTTCTCGCCCAGGACGTAACACTTGCTAAGAGTGCAAAATTCGACATCCAGTTCTGCATTTCCCTGGCCTTCGGCCTTAGTAGGGAGGGCGCTGAAATACAGCCAGTGCAAGTAGATTTCGAAAATAGCAGGATCTTCATCGGTGAGATCAATGGGGGGACGAGTGGGGAGCGACCCGGACCATTCTGGTTTCATGGCATTGGCAAAAAATTTTGATCTTTTGCGGAGGAGAGCGGAATGGACAGTGTATATGCTCCCTTCGGTGCCGACCTTGATGGTAACTGTCTCCAACATACTAGAAATCGTCAGCATGGTAGTGACGTTGGGACAGAATCAGCTCACTTGTAAGCCGCTTTATGCGAGACGCGCCCACGCCGTACGTGGAGATCACCGGCCATCTTCCGGGTGTTTCGACTTGAGTGTTTCGAGAGGTGAGCAAAGGGCTTTAGTCAGTTTGTTTGAGCCAAACAAGTTGTTCAAGGCAGGAGCAAGCTTGGCAGGGTCTAACTACATCGAGTCAAATGAAAGTGGAAGTGAAAGTGGAAGTGAAAGTGAAAGTGAAAGTGAAAGTGAAAGTAAAGGAGGATAGCCAGGCAACCATTTCACGTCCGGCTTTTTGATATTATTTTTTACAATATAATACAATCATAATGTCATAACTCTCATGACCATCGGATCTTCATCTTCCACTGGTCGACCTTGGCCTGCCACCATGTCTTGTGGGGTGCGCGCTCAATCTCTTCCATCAACTTGGTGTAGTGCTCGGGCGCGGAGGTGGGCTTGAGGACACCTGGCGACAGCGCGTATTTCGTGCTGTATCTGTTTTCGAGCAACGAGAAGAGAGCATTCACTTGCGCTTGCTCGAGTTTAGGATTTGGCGGGGGTGACGATGCAGCTGGAGTTGTGGCGGCTGGCGACTGTGACTTTGGAGCGTCTTCTGGTGGAGGAGCGATAGGCTTTACACCAAAAGGCTGGCCGTGATGCTCGATTGCGCGAGTGAAGGGAAGGTTCGGGCGCAGGGCGTCCTTTGGCCAGAGGGTGAGGAGGCGTGTATATTGCTTTGCTATCTTGAAACTCTTAGCTGGGCGCACGCAACGGCATTGGTGTCGCAACCTACTATATTCGCCATGGCTCTGCGAACCACGTATGTGTGTGTACGCGTATGTGTATGTGTCAGCGAGGGCGACGAGCGCGGGTGAATATTCAAGCCGACTGCCTTGGTCAGCAAAAGTGCAGCAATCGATGATGCTTTCTCGACAGCCAGGGTCTGAGAGCGTAGGGTCTGTGCGGTGGGGAGCGTGGCGCAGCAGCCGCATGGCTTGACCCAAAGGAGACAAGGGTGGCGCGGCGCATTTGAAACGCCGTCTCTCACTCTACTGCTTGCCGCCTGACACGCCCCGTCGCTCTTCCAGTGGCTTCCCTTTGCCGCCCGCCGTCCGTCTTCTCCACACTCGCTGCTCCCACTCCTACTTATCCCTACGACGACCGCCGCTTCCGACACGCTGTACCAGAAAGTACTCCTTATATCCATTTCGCCTTTCCAGACTCAGCATCGCCGCGTCCGGCTGTGTGCACGCCATGCCTAGCCAACGCTATGAGAGGGTACGTTGCCTGGGTCCCTGAGGACATCGTGCGACTGCGCGAACCCCTTGGACCATTGCTCTCACGACAACAGTACTAACAAACCACAGGTAGCTGCTCAAGACGAGGATGACTCGCACGCATCGTCGACATCGGCCCAGCAATGGCCACCGGCCTCGCCACCACCCTCCTTTCACTCCCGCGCATCATCCCCCAACGCCGCATCGCGGCGTCTCTTAGCAGAAGACCCGGCATCCAACGACGAAGATCGCACTCTCGCCGACACATTTGATTCAGACTCGGACGATGACGATGATAACAATGGGGATGATCGACAGCGCTTGATGCGGGGGAACCCACGTAGTGAAGAGGAGCCGCCAGTTCCCGGCATCCAAAGACGAGTCACCGAATTGCCGGTATTCAACACACAAGCACCTAGTAGTGGACGAGTTTATGGTGGTGGAAACGGTGGTGTTTGGGCAAACCTCAGCGCAAAGCCAACTCGAGGCGAAGACGCTGAAGAGAAGCCACCGGTACGTTATGCGTTTTATCTCGACTTAATCAAACCCTTCTAACATTAACATAGACATACGAACAAGCCGCCGCAGACGCAACACCGCCATATTGGGAGACCACGATCCTTGCTCCTGGCACCTTTGGCGACGAAGTGTTTGTCGAGGGTCTTCCTGTCGGATCGCTCTTCAGTTTCCTTTGGAACGCCATGATCTCCATGTCCTTCCAACTTGTCGGCTTTCTGCTCACCTATCTTCTACACACCACCCACGCTGCAAAGAACGGATCCCGTGCTGGTCTCGGTATCACGCTTGTGCAGTTTGGCTTTGGCTTCCGCTCCGCAGTTCTCAACCCCAGCAACGGCAGCAACGACAACCCAGGACAAGGCTTCAACGGCGGTGTACCAAACGACCCGAATTCGCATGACTTTGACCCAGACAAGGTCAGCACAGGTGGCAGCGGTGGAGGTGACTCGACACCTGCATCGAGTGCGATTACTGGAAGCGATTGGATAGCCTATGGCCTGATGATTATTGGATGGTTCATCCTGATCAAGAGTGTATCAGACTTTATCCGCGCAAGGCGGCACGAGCAGCTTGTTCTTCAATCTCCTGATCGCGGCTTGGGTGTTGCTGTGGTAGCCGAGGGTGAAAGCCCAGAGCGCAGTGTATAGTCTTCTTTTACTCTCTGTGTTCGCTTACATCTCCGTATGATACGTAGCCTTTGACTGGCGAAATTTTCTTTTTCCTTATCCTGTTTTCACGGCTTCCTGGACTCCCACACACACAGCGATTTCTTTTCCTTTTGCATCTAGGGCCGGAGTTTATACATTTCTCCAGGGAGGATACAGGACGCAACGACATGTGATGTTGTTATACATCCGCAATTACTGCTTTGTCTGTAGCATCTATCAACTACGACTCTTTTCCATTCCACCATTTATTCGACCATCATGATCACGTGATATTATGATCACCGTCACCTGATACTCCAGCATTGCCCTTGTCACGTGAAATAAATGCTGGTTCCATGTAAAATAATGTTAATGTCTATCGAAATATATACTAAAAAGCTTCTATCGTTGCCAGGTGTAGAAATGGTGCAAAAAGGCGGGGGTATCTCTGTCGCGAAAGTTCAGAAAATCAGCAAGACGAAGAAGTAGAATGGGTAAAAGTCCCGCCCATGTGTATATCTCCTCTCCAAATGGACTAATATGGGGAAGAAGACTAAAGGGAAAACGTCTTCGTATCTCTCCTCTCTTGTTCTCGTTTTTTTTTTGTTTTTACATGACGGCGCATTTCTCATTAGCATAGACCTCGCCATACTGGTCCACGCCGGCCATCATCTCGTTGTACTTTTGCTTGTCTTTTACTTCTTGCGGGAACCACTTCTTCAAGAAGGCTGCTTTCTCCGTGTCAAGATTATCTAGAATCACAACGTCAGTTCCTACTTCACACAGAAAGTGAATGATATGGCCAAAACTCACCAGAATTAGCGTCGAAAATAGTCCGTTGCCGGCAGAATGGACAGTTATACTGCTTATTGTTCTGCATCACAATCAAGCAGCGGATGCAGAAAGTGTGGTTGCAACTTAGTTTTACCGGCCGCCATTGGATCTCCATGCACATGGGACACGAGTAGTCGTCGATCTGCGGGACATGGGAGAGAATCTGTGTGTTGACTTCTGCACACACGGCCTTGGCCAGGTGCTCAGAGAACTCTGGGTACTCGACTTGGCGGGGAAATGTCTTCTTGACACCGAGGGCAGTGCGCTTATCGAATTTCTTGAGAATCTTGAGCATGGCGTTGTGGTTGATTTCGCCGAAGCGGAGGCCCTGCAGGATCTCGCGGTTGATGTGCATGAAGGTGTTGAGAGCGGTTAGGTTGTCCTTCTTCTTGAGTTGCTCGACGAGCCCGGCCTTGGCGATTTTGTTGGAGAAGCTGGCAAGACGGGCCATGGCCTTTTCTGAATCGTGCGACTTGTGGTCAAGCTCGGTGGTGCCGAAGAAGATACCTTCTTCCACGTAAATTTGGAAGATTTGGCGCCAGGTTGTGAGCATTTTCCGTGTGGTTCGTCGATCTGGGTCGGTCAACTTGGCGACTTGCTTCCCGAGAGCCTCAATCTGGACATTCATGCGCTTCTGTTCGCGCTCTTGCAGTTTTTCAAGCCCAGACACCTCGTTTGTGAGACGGGTGAAGAACTCGGTATCAGAAGTAATAGGTACCAGCACTGTGCGGCAGCCAGGTCGATTCCCAGGTACATTGGGTGAAGCCGATTCGGCCGAATCCATAGAGTCGGAAGATGAGTTGGAGTCGTCGAGCACTCGCATGCCGGACATGCCAGTTTCGACGGCCAGCAAATGTAGCTTGTTCTTGGTCTCCTCGTCGAGTTTTGCGCCCATGACCTCTCCGCTCGTCTCGTCTACGTAAAAGAGAAGCTTGGGATGAAAGGCCTTGTGTGGTTGCGCGCCATCTTTGGAGCTGTCCGGATTGAGAATGTACTCAAAGGGCCGTTCCTGGTCGTCGGGATGCTCAGCGGAAGCATTGTAATCCTCGACATGCTTCAGTAACTTTGACAGGGTGTCGGGATCCAGGCCAACTTGCTGCAGCTCGTCGGTAAGTCTCTTGATGCATTTCTTCAGCTGCGAATAGGAGATGGCCGAGTCGACCCAGTCGGGCGGAAAGCCCTCGTCTCTGAGCGTCTGCTTAAAGACATGGCCAAACTTCATGGTTGGACTGGGACTAGGATTGACAGACGCGGAGCGTTGACGCAGACAGGGCTGGCCGGTCGGGTTGCGCAGAGGGCGCACGTGGGAGGACGAGTGGTTGAGAGGCGGCGCGGGGTATTGGGCGCACCACCGAGGGTAAAGTTCCGACGCAGTTCCGTGGGCCTGGCGACTGGGGCACACGCGTGATCGTCGTCTTGGAAGCGGCTCTGTGTAGTCTGGTTTCGATGTCGGTAGACACTGCGGCCGTGCAAAGCAGCGTGGGCGAGGGTGTAGAAAAAGACGCCAAGTGTGTCGACGGCGAGCCCCAGGCGTATTTGAGCAAAACGAGCGCCAGCGAATGAGCGATTAACCACGTCTCAACAACGGCGTTTTGCTCCGATGATGGTCATGCGCCCTGGTGCCTGTGATGAGGATACGAGGGCGCCACTCCAAGGGTCGATTAAAAAGTGCTTCTTTGCCCTGCGCAAACTCCTGGGGCACGGGCGCCTTTAAAGAGAAAAAAGAAAACGCATGCACGCTTTGCACCGGCGTCGTATGGCCTCGCTAGACCTGCGCTGGCCTTCGTAGCGGCCCTTTCTCTCCTTGTCACTGCTTTTGCACAACTTTTTCGCCTGTTCCGCCCCCAACCAATGGGCGCCCGGCCGCCGCACAGTCATAGCCGAGTTTCGGTGATGACGCAACTTCGCCTCCTAACGACTCATTTCAGGTACAACCACAGGAACCACGCCCTCGCTATAACTTCGGCCCATCGCAGCAGCAAGGGCGTTGTTGGTGAAGCCTGTAGACTGGTGTAGTTGTTTGTTCGAGTGCGGAGCGCTGCGAGATTCTCCTAGACAGACATAGACCCGCCCAGACTAGACCATTCCAACGATTGCAACACCAATACATACGAATACGTCTCTGGACCCTGAAAACATCGCC
This sequence comes from Curvularia lunata, assembly GCA_005212705.1. Taxonomy (NCBI): domain Eukaryota; kingdom Fungi; phylum Ascomycota; class Dothideomycetes; order Pleosporales; family Pleosporaceae; genus Curvularia; species Curvularia lunata. Next base: position 274,512 of record PELC01000025.1, on the reverse strand, counting down.
ACAGCCCTTCTCGAGACCAGGCCACTAGCATGGGTGCATCGCAGTCGTCTCAAGGCGGGGAGGCGCCTGCAGGGAGCCAAGTGAAAACAAGCTACTATGAATTGCTGGGAGTCGAGCGCAATGCCACCCAGGACGAGTGCGTTCCTACCATCTTGTGTACGCTCCACGACTAACACCGCCAAGGCTCAAGAAGGCATATCGCAAAAAGGCTCTGGAACTTCACCCCGACCGCAATTATGGCGACGTCGAACGCACCACCGCTCTCTTCGCCGAAGTGCGCGCCGCCTACGAAGTACTTTCAGATGACCAGGAACGTGCATGGTATGATGCACACGAAGGCAGCATACTAAGAGGGGGCACGGGCGAGGAAGAAGCTGGCCAACACTACCAGGGCAACATGCGCGTCACGACGGCCGACGACCTTGCGCGGATGATGGGCAAGTTTAGGGGAAATGTCGACTTTTCCGACTCTCCCAATGGCTTCTTTGGCTTTGTCAGAGAGACTTTTGAGCAGCTCGCGCGCGAGGAAGAGTATGCGGCCGACTACGAAGACGTTGATATACCCAACTACCCCTCGTTTGGTCATAAGGAGGATACGTATGACGGTGTTGTGCGCGACTTTTACGCCGTCTGGAATGGATTCGCAACAGCAAAGAGCTTTGCGTGGTTAGACATGTACCAGCTATCTCACGCCCCGGATCGCCGCACACGTAGGCTCATGGAGAAAGAGAACCAAAAGCTTCGTGACGATGGCAGGCGCGAGTTCAACGAGGCTGTGAGGACCCTGGTGGCATTTGTACGCAAACGAGATCCACGCTATACTCCCAGTACTCAAACAGATGAGGAAAAGGCAAAGGCGCAACGGGACGCACGAAAAGCCCAGGCTGCGCGAGCAAGAGCTGCACAGATCGCAAAGATGGAAGAGGAGGCGCAAGCTGTGCCAGATTGGGCCACAGCACGTCCAGCTGACGAACTAGAGGAAGAAAGTGAAGAAGAAATCGAAGAGGAACATTTTGAGTGTGTCGCCTGCAATAAGACCTTCAAGAGCGAGCGGCAATACGACGCCCATGAGAAGAGCAAGAAGCACCAAAAGGCCATACAGGCACTGAAGAAGAAGATGCAGAAAGACAATGCCAATCTCGAATTGAGCAAGGATGCTCTAGGAGAAGATGTGATAATGCCAGCAGATGATCATCTCGAGGCTGATGCCGACACGCCCGATTCGAATGATGCGGGTGACTCCGTTGAAGATCTCACTGAGAAAGCGGACCGTCTTCGTGTACAGGATGACGACACAGATGAGGAAAATTCACATTTGACGAAAAACGTGTCCGACCATAAAGCCGCCGAGTCCCCTACCAAAATCGGAACAGAATCGGAGGGCAATGACGATGACGACAATGACGATAGTGATGACGAATATGCTTCACGTTCCGAAATTGAAGCGCGACTTGCTGGTATCGGTAGTACAGAGCCGTCTACAGCACCCGCAGAGGAACTAAACACCCAGTCCACCGACCCCACGCAACCAGAGACCGCTGCTGCACCACAGCCCAAGATGGGCAAGGCTGCACAGAAGCGTGCAAAGAGGGCAGCAAAGCAAGCCGAAGCAGGAAATTCTGATACAGAAATAAAATGCGCAGGCTGCAGTGCTGGGTTTTCATCAAAGACTCAACTTCATCAGCACTTGAAAGACAACCCACGGCATGCCGCGTTGAAGTCTGTAGCTGCTGGTGGGAAGAAGGGCAAGAAGCGGTAGAGGATATGATACCACGATTTATGATAGACATTGAGGAATTGCATCAACCATAAGTTGGCATGGTTTCAGCATAGCGTAGGCGTTTTCTAGAAAAGTTTTTCTTTTGGCTTGTTCCTTTAGGGGCTATGCAAGTTATCTATTTTCCCATTATGTAGCTCGGGCGATCACAATCTATTCGCGGTCACCTAGTTGGACGAAATAAGATCTGCAGCGTGTGTTGCCGGCCCAGTGCCGACCTCGATCACGTGTCCTAGGAGGAATTGTTGCTCCGAATCTGGACCCGCACTAACTTAGACTAGTAATACTTTGATGCAGCTAATGCTCTTGTTGTAGGTATAATCCATGCAACTTAACCAGGAAGACTACTTCAATGACTGTTCAAACACTACTTAACACGACGAATAACATCATCATACATACAGCCCTACTCACAACAGCCCATCAACAAAGCTAAACACCAAAACCCCATTCACACAAACAAACGCAATCCACAAAATCCACCACTCCCCACATACTATACTCCTTCTCCTATTCGCCCGCGCTTCAATCCACAATATCTCTGCCTTCCCCTCCTCACACCGCATCTTCTCCAACGCCTTCCCCAGCATCTGCGCCAGCCGTCCCAGCGCCTCTGCATCCACACCCATCACCACCATATCCTCGCCCTCCTGACTCGCGCAATCCGTAGAGAAACTAAAATCAACCATTAGCTCCGTTAGCTCTTGGTACATGTCGATGCGTCGCTGCATTTCGTTTTCCAGGGGCCCGAAGACGGCGATGTCTTGAGAGGAATGGGCGAGGATTGAGTTGGCGGCGGTGAGGTCGCGCCGGCAGAGTTTTATGCGGGATTGCAATTGGCGCACTTGTTGGGAAGAGGTGAGGTGCTCTGTTGTTGATGTGGCGCGGTGGGCTTCGAGGGCTTCCCGCTCGGACCGCATTTTTCTGGGGGTGGTTAGGTGGTGCTGTTGGAATACTGATCAGAGACAAGAGGGATGCAGGGCATGAGGGGACTGGTGGGGACTGGTGGGGACAGCTGGTGAAAGAAGAATCTGAAGCAAGATAGCTTACGCTGCTTTGATCTCTAGGGCCCCCGCAACGAGTGCAAGCGGATGAATGACGATGGAGGCACTCCAGGTGGCGGCTCTTGCCTATGTTCGTCAGTGTAGTTTATGTTTTCGGGATACATCGCTCGCGTACCACTCTCATGACGTTGCGATCGGTTTTCTTCTCCTTCATATCCTTATCCAAAGCTTCCACTCTCTTCTTGGCTTCTTCCTGTTTCTTGCGTGCGGCTTCGGCAGCGCTTTCTGCTTTGGCGACATTCGATTCGATTGCTTCTAGTTCTTGTGCGGCTCGATTTTTGACTTCGATGGACCGGTTACGTAGGACCTGCAGTTCTCCGTTCAGATCGTAATGGCGTGCGTAGATGTCTTTAATCAATTCGAGGCCAGATTTTGCGGATTCTTGGAGGGTTTTCAAGCTTGTTACCAAGGATTCGTTTTGATGGTTGTATTTATCGGTTCGACTTTTGCGAAATTTCAAGAGGCGATTTTCCTTGGACACGGACTGGGTTACGGAGAGCAGAGACGTGATTGAGGCGCCGAGATTGTTGTATATTTGCTGATGTGCTGTCGCCATGTTGGTCTGGCAGACCTTTTCAAAGTTTTCCATCTTCGTGGAAAGCAAAGTACGATCATGTTTGATTGATTCAATTTCATTCATCACGGACATGATGGCCGACTTCGAGGCTGCGACGCGTGTTTGAATGGATGCCCGGCCACGGTATACATCTATGTATGCACAATCGCAACGACTGCCTCAAAGAGGCTTATTAGACGAACCGTCTTGCCATTGGGCAGTTTTGTTGCTGAACTCCGTCAGTGTGTTGAAGAGATCCTCGGAGAAAGGGTTCAGCCGCAGCTGAGCTGTCGTGTGACAACTGGCTAAAAGGTGGCGGAGGCTGCTTCTACGAATATCAGCGCATAGTGGCATACACGTTCAAGCCTGGAATCTCTGGAGAAGCCATATATGTATTGAAAATGCACACTTTAAAACTTTCAAGGTATTCACAAGCGACTTCCTCAGCCTCGGAAGGGCGAAGTGCATATACAGCCGACTATTTTTGCGAAACACAAACGCCACAAACTCGGTTGCGCAAGGCTGAGCAGTAAAAGCAATGATATCCATGTGTTCTAATCGTTGGGTCGATGTCTAGAACAGAGTGTTGTGCTATAAATTTGCGAGAACGGGATCAGTTGTTGCAATCTTCAAAACTGAATGATCAGTATACAATCGGATAAATCAAGCAATAGGGCTTTTACTGTTATTCCAAATGGCCGCCGGTTATATTCCTCCTGTTGCTGAAAATCCCAGGACAGGAGCAGCAGTTGACAGTAATCTTGTTTCGAAACCCCAAAGCGAAGAAGGATGGGAGCTGTCTGCCAAGCATAATGCATTGGTCAATGACACGTGCGATTGGGGAGCTTTGCTGGGCTCCGTTCCCCAGGCATTGTCGCATACAGCGCAATGCTTCATTGTTGCATCAGCCCCAATCGCAGCATCGATTGGGTTTTCAGGCAACACAGATTTAAAGTATGCCCACGACATTCTTCCTGTCCGAACTGGCTGATTGTAGTCCAGATATAACTCGCTGCGAGCAAATCTAGTCTACTGTTCTGGTTTGGGCCGAGACGCCTTTAGAGACGCGGAGGTCAAGATGATTCGAGTGCAGAACTACGCTTTGGGCACATGTAGACCAAACGGTACCGTACGTCGAATATTATTCTTCATGGAACAATCCGCAGTTGACTCGAAATCTAGATCAACAAACTTTTAAAGGCTGTCGAAGATGAGTTCCTAGACGAAAATGAGCTTCGTCGCTACTTAGAACAACTGCAAAGAATCTCCAGGACATGTATCAAGGATGCAAATGAAATTAAAGACAAGTTCAAGAAGTGGGAGGAGTATACACGTCGTATAAGTGAAGCTTGTGCAGAAGAAGACCGTAAGAATCTGAGCTGCTTCAAAGCCCCGACCCTAAGGCTAACATGAAACCAGTTGTCGTGGATGGTAGAGACAAAGAGCTCACTAACCAAAGCGGCCGTAAGCAGGCTGAGGTCACGGCCACTGAGCAACAGGTCGAGGCAAGTAAGAGTCATGCCGCAGACTTAGAAAGAACAGTGAAGCATGAGAGCTCAGCTGTTGAAGAGAGTGCTAAGGCCCTCAATCGCGGTAAGTCTTCTGTTATCCACGCGCTAGACAATGTGCTTAAATGGCTCAGGGACCAAGAGTGACCTTGGCGTTGGAATTGTGCAAACCATAACAAGCACAGCTAGTTACCTAATCAAAGGCTATTTCATCTGGGGTTCTAAAAAGGAAGAAAATGCAGTCCGTCACCAGAATACCAGGGCCCACCGTGTGGCTGTCCATCAAAGGAACCAGGAGCTACTAGCGAAAGCCCAAGAAGAGCTCTCGAAGCGCAAAGATGCTGAAATAAAAGCCAGAAAGGATTTTGAAGAGATACAAATGGAACTGCAGGGATTGCGGAGGGAAAAAGTGACAATCGTAAGTTACATAATGAGTGCGTTATAAGTTTTCCCTTTTACTAATGATTTTTCTCCTGTAGGAAGAAGTGCGGAGAATCATCTGGCGGTGCACCAACAGTCTACGACGACTTGGGGACCACATCGGTGACTTGTGTGCATTCTTCGGCAGCATTCAAGAATTCATTAGGTACATTGATGAGATGCACGTTGAGAACGTTGCCATAACGCTAGAAAGCGCCTCTAGCAGCCTCGATAAAAGGACTGCTGAAGGTCGTGAAGAGCAGAAACAGGTATATCTCCCGTTGTTAAAAATCGTCATTACATCCTTTTGACTGTAGTTATAGAGCATGCGGCAGGACATCCTTGAGCTTCGTGCAAAGCTTCAAGCCGCGCAATGGATGGCGGGGGCATACACAGAGATATCGGCCAAGCACATCGTGCCTGGTATCAAACAGATCACGGCCATGTCGGTAGTCACAGATAACGAGAAGTGGTCGGCAGAGGTATTGCGCAAAGTGGCCCAGTTAGAGCAGTATGCAAACGAGGCCCGAAAAGATATCACCAAGTTTGCCGAGAATGTAAGGCGAATGATGGAAGACAATTTCAAGGGAGCGAGCGCTGACACGTATATAGCAGCAAGATGAGATACGGAGCCAGATCTTGAGAGAGCAGCGTCTTGTGGAAGAAGTTTGATGCAAAAGCATGATACGTTGATTCTAGAACATGACAATGGGGCGTTCTAGACACGTGGTGAGGTCTCAAGAAGAAAGTAAACGTCGTGTCCGTGTGATGTGTCTGTGCGTGCAGATTACATGCTTCTCACGATGGTTAAACGGCCTTTTTCTTTAGCGTTGCCTTTGGGGGGCTTCTAGAACTTCTTATAATTCGCTAACTATTCTTCTCGACATGACCCTCGCATTTCCGAAAATCTTGATCCTTATGCGTGTATCAACGTGTATTTTCAGAAACCAGAGAGTCGGAATCAGCGACACCGGTCTCGTGCTCCCTAACTTTGCGGTAATTCTTCGGCGGGGTTCTCACTTTGTTGGTTTCCAGATGTAGCAGCACGGTTGTGTTTGTGCTGGTTGTTCGTGTCTTTTCTGGAAGTATTTAATTTGTACGATGCTTCGATGCCGCTGTTACGGTGGCATTTGTCAGTACTTTCGTTGATACTAGTAGGTGCTGCAATAACGGAATTACAATCAAGAATTCTGCTCCGTGGGTCTTATCGATACGGCGTACGGCAAAGCCGGAGTAGAGTCAGCGACGAGCGTATAGCCTTACTAGCTGTGTCATAGACTTGGCAAATGATACGAGCCGGGTGCCGTGGACACTGTGCCAAGCCCCCATCGTGTTGGCAAATTAGTGGTGTCTCTAGTCGTCTCGAGTTGTAGACAGAAGAGGAGCGGCAACTCAGATGGATATCAGGAACAGCGTCCGTCGCCAGAGAAGAGCGGAGACCTCCCACATGCTTGACGACGACGAGGGATAATGAAACGCCTCGAAAGGGCAGAGATTAACAGTGGGATGGCCCAAAGAGGATGACGGGTCTGATTGATCTTCATTTCCTGCCGTTGGTCCACCTTCCTAGACGCGCATGTACCGTTGCGGCAAAAGGAAGGGAACTGCAACAATCAGGGGATAAGCCTGCCAAGCTCCTGCGCCAAGCTCGCTCAGACAATTGGCCCAAGAGAGTGCTGGGTGGCATGGCGTTGCTTGGTGGTGTTGCTCTGGGCCGGCTGCGCTGCCTTCTGCTCCGTCCACTGCGCACCTCAGCTCGTAAAAAAAGGTTCACGGTAACGGTGGGAGGGAATGAAAGGCCGGCGGCGACCTGGCCAAGGCGCCTTGACGGTGAGCGGCTAACCGCAAGCTTATCTAGTGGTGCCCGAAGCGTGTTAGTGCCAGGGTTCGAGAGAAGCTTCAGCCCCTGAGCGCTCCAAGCAAGGCTCTCCTGTCCACATGTTTTTGTCACCTCCGCATCCTGCACGCTGTAACTCAGGCCCCGTCTCTCAAACCATCACCGTCCTACTTACCCTCTTGGTCATGGCGCGAGAGTAGCCCAGGGGTTCGCATGGCCAAGTCCTGACCATAATCGGCTAGCTTTGCTGCGCTCCACCGCTTCTAGCTGAACCCTCGTATAACCGGGCCACTATCAAATAGACGCTTTCCTCTGACAGTCTTATCCATCTCTTGATCTCGTTTGTCTCACTCAGATCCCTCGTCCTTGTGCCTGACACCGTCGTTCGTTTCCTTCACTCGTTATGCCATCATGATTCCCAAAGGCTTCCGTCTTTCCTTTCCACATCTCGTCTTCTACGTTTCCACCTTTATCATCACTACCCAACTTTACTTCATATGGGGCCAGTCCAAACACAACTACCTCGACTTTACGCATAAACACATACTGGGTAATTGGGCTTTTGATCCCGATGTTCACGCCAACATACACACTCTCAGCCAGGACCAATGCGACACTGCCTTCCCCAAGCTGTACCACAGCCTTGATCAGTCCGTCCAATTGCGACAAGGAAGGAAGGTCCACCCCAAGGATATTGAGATAGAACAAGGAAGATGCATGTTGAGAGTCCTCATATATCAGGGAGAGGTATGTTTTTGTGAATATCATCTTGATTGGCATTTATACTCATGTCTGGCCTAGCTGTTCGTCGTCGACGCCGGGCAGCCCGAGAAGTGCTATGTTAAGAACGGAAATGAGCGAGAACGCATCCTGGGAACGCTTGCCCAGATTGACCGCGCCGTCTCTACCACCTCTACATCTGATCCTCCGATTCCCAACATCGAATTCTCGCTTTCGCTCGATGACCTGCCCCTTCGATCGCGCAAACCGGGAACCTTTTTCGGCTATACTCGCAAGGATACCCCGGAATATAACAACATCTGGATGATGCCTAACTACGCTTATTGGGCTTGGAACTACACACACGCTCCTAGTTGGAATAGCATTAGGAAGGAAATTGAGCAAAAGGAAAAGGAGTTGCCGTGGGCCAAGAAGGACCCCAGGGTTGTCTGGCGAGGCAAGATTAAGATGGCAGTCCTGCGAGAAGAGTTGGTCAGGGTCAGTAAAGGAAAGGAATGGAGCGACATCAAGCCTGTGGTTATCAACGACGCCAACGACCCTCACACAAAGGATGTCATGAACCTGAGGGATTTTTGCGGGTAAGTCATGTGTATATCATGACATTGGGGAATCAATGCTAATTCTTCCTCAGTTATAAGTTCACTGTTCAGACTGAAGGAACCTCTTACTCTGGCCGCCTCAAGTACCTCCAACTCTGCCGTTCAGCCTTGATCACGCACCCTCTGGAATGGCAGGAATTCCACACGCATCTCATGCGCCTTGCTGGCCCCGAAGTGAACTACATCGAAGCCTCTGAGAACTTTGGTAATCTTGAGTCGGCTATGGAATACTACCGTGCACATGATAACGAGGCGGAACTCATTGCAAAGAATAGTTACGAGACCTTCACAAGAAGATATCTCACACCAGCAGCAGTGACATGCTATTGGAGGCGGCTATTCTGGGCCTGGGCCAGTGTACAGGGATACGATCCACTCTTATACGTCCCAGGCAAGGATGGAAAAATGACGATGAGAGGCACACCCTGGACAGCATTTGCTGCAAATTGGCCTAAGAACCCTGCTGCTATTCCCTGAGTACCCGCCTCGGGACCTATCACAGATCAACCGCTGGGAGGTGATTTCGCATGAGCATTAGCATTGGAGTACCAGGCTTTCTATAATTTTGTACGATACCCGCATACAAGGCGTCCAAAGAGCTAGACACGTATTAATATTTTCAATCACGTCCTATTTCATTGCATCGTTGAGTTCCATCAGTTCAGCCTCGGTTCCCGAAGACAATCTATTTTAGAGCGACAGATTTCGGTAAATCTTAATCCTGCATATGCAGGTCCTGCAGCAATCAATTTATCTTTATTGATTGGTGCGCAATACGCCACTCGCTACTGCTTACGCTGTCAGGTACTAACGAACAGTATAGCCAACCATATAGGCAATTGTCGTATTTTTCTGATGAAGGATCGAGATTGCGGAGAACTTGAAAGCGCCGTTCTGCTCCTTCAATATATGAGCTAATAGTCAGCATCCCAAACAGGACTTTCTATGAACTGCTGCATTTTCATTACGCGTGATGTTGTACAAGATTCCCAACGAAACCCGTGCGGTCCCGGCAATAAAAGGATCTTATCCTCCAGGTTGCAAGAACGTCAGAGTATCGATATCTCCTTCTGATATACACACCATGTTACTACTATCCTTCTTTACGTTGCTCCACCTCTCCACAGCATTACCGAACCTCCAGCCACGAGCCTCACAGTACCTGGCTGTTCTTGACTTGGGCGTAGGCCACCGCAGCACACCAATTCCCAGATGGCCTACCACTCTCCGCCGCATCAACACTGATGGCACCCATGCGGCAAACCTCACGCGATTTGGCATAGATAACCCTGACTCTAACACGCTCGAGCAACCAATCCTTGGCTATGCCCTGGCATATTCGCCCTCAACTTCTTCTTTCTTCTCCGCAACAGGTCGGGGTATTGCGCGAACGGACATGGACGGTGGGAATATGAACTACATCGTGAAGAGAGCAGAAGGCGATACATCAAGCCAGATTGTCAGCATCACCGTAGCCGAGCAATCGCAAAAGCTCTACTACGGAGACTCGTATACGGGTCTCATCTACTCTGCCAACTACGATGGCAGCAACTCCTCCGTCTTCCGTAACGTCTCACAAGGCATCAATTACTTTTCAGACTCGTACATCCCCGCCAAAACGTACGCCGGCGGCATCGTCGTCGACGAATCACGCGGCTGGCTCTACTGGAGCTCCGTCACCGACGGTAGCATCCGCCGCGTGGCTCTCAGCGGCAACGGCCAAGAACAAGTCCTCGTCACGGGCGTCGATAAACCAGGCCAGCTGCGCATCGTAGATACCTCGCTCTTCTTCCTCGAACGCGGATCCTGGAGTACCTCCGCTACGGCTATCAAGATCCTGGGCCGCGCGATTGACCTGCTCCCTGACTCCCCTGCCTCCCCTAACCTCGCTGTCCCCACTATCACCCTTATTTCCTCGTCGCAGTCGCCGCTGTTCGCGGAGAAGGACTACACGGGTGATCCGCAGATCCTGAGCATTGAGAGCTTTGTTGTGTATAGGAATGGGGTGGAGCAGATTATCTACTTTGGGGTCAATAATGCAGGTAGGACGTCGTTTGGTAAGGTTGTGGAGACGGTATGGAGGGGCAGTGGGGACAGTAGGGGGCCGGTGTTCAAGGTGTTGAGTGCGAAGACGTCGGAGATTGGGTTACCCGTGGGGTTGGAGCATGTGTTGTAGTGTGAAGAGGTGGTACATCCTACCTTTTCTACATTTGATGCGAAGTCTTACTATAAGAGCATTCGAGATGCCTGTATGGATTGGGTTTACCTTGATTTCGTCAGACTCGAGGGACTGTCTTTGGAAAATACTCAACTTCGTAGATACTCCTAAAAAGACTGATATTCCGAGATTGCATCATGTTGATCACTTCAACTGAGGGGAAAATCTAGGCTATTTCTACCATACTGGACCTGTCTAGAGGTACTCAGGTGGGGGCTTTCCTGAGCCACATTTCTTGGAGAATGGTGTATCTGCAATTGTCAGTTGCTATTCCTATAAACTAAGCTTCCGTTCTGGAGTCATAGAAGAAAGTATGCCAATGTGTAGAGTCGCAATCAGACCGCGATGTCATGCTTTGTCACAGATTCTCAGCGAAGCTCTTTGTTGCCTTTGTCATCGCAGGACAAAACCAAAAACTCAAGCGTGCTTTGCATTGTGTCAGGAGCGCCCACAAAAAGACAGCCGCACTGTGTACGAGGCCATATGCAGTGCTTAATATTATCGAGGATGCACACACCATGATTCAAAGAAGACATTTTCACAGCGCGTAAGGTCACAAAACACGCCAGCGAAACTGCGAAACCGTCAGCCACACTGACAAAATTCCTTTCAAGGAAACACGAGATACATCAACCAGCATCATGCCGCCGTCAATATCGACTAAAAGCATTAAGACTTCTTCCGCCACAATGTCTAGCACAGTAAATCCCATGCCGCAACAAGCCAAACCAACCGACATAATCGACAGCATCCTCGAACGCGCTGACGAACATCTCCAAACATGCCATTCAGACCAACGGCACGAAGAAGCCACATCTTTACTCCTAAGCATTGGTGCCCCCTCAAGCTCCCGCCTTACCTACCGCCCGCAGCCCACAGTCCGGCAAGTCCGTTTACCTCCTTACCACATTCCCTCAACTGAACCCATCCGCGACAACATCGACAACAGCCTATGGAGCCTTATCAGTGACGCAAGCCGCATCCCATGGATGCGTGCCAACGTCCCCACGGCCCGTATTTTCCGGGTATGCGAATTCCAAACGGATTTTCTGACATACCTTGATGCATACCATTGCCTGCCGCCAGCCATGTACACGACGAGAATCCAGAGCGCAGCAGAAATGGTCAGGGAGTTGCTGGGCGAGTTTGAAACAAATATGGGTGATATTTTGAGTGCGCATGAGGAGTTGTATGGCTGGGAGCGCGCGGTAGCAGAGTGCTCGGTGCTGAATTATTATTCGAGGCTTTTGCTGTATCGGGCAAGGTTAGAGGGGCGATCCGTGAAAACGCTGAAAGAAGAGATTGTGCGGGCGAGACAGCGGTTGTGTCTGCCTAAGGATTATGATGTTTTGATTTGTTTAAGGTCTTGGTTGGACTTGGTGCGTTTGAGACTGAGGGTGATGGTGTACAGCCCTTCTTCTGATGTTGTTGGGATGCGCAGTGCCGGAAAAAGAAGAGAGAGCGGTGTTGTTACAGTGGACGAGGTATCAAGACCTGTCGATACTGAAGGCAGCGCGCTGGAGTGTGGGATTTGTTATGCCGGCGATGATGCACAGATGGTGTTGACGATTCCGTGCAACCATGGCTTCTGTAAGGAGTGTTTGGATGCTTGGTTCCACGCATGTCAGGGCAATAGCCACGCTTGTCCTGCCTGTCGAACAGAGCTGTTCCCGTGTCCCAACCGCATAACTAATCTTGGCCGAGCGAGTTCTAATCGGTCTTCTGCTCCATCTACGGAAGACTTGGTACGGACGCAGGAAGTGCAGATTTTGCAGGCGTGTGAGTCAGCGTTTTGGTTAGAGGAGGAAATGAGCCTTCAGACGAGGATAGAGGACGCGTACCGTCCAAGTGATACTCAATGGTGCCAATGAGCGCAGCTATGTTGGAGTAATCAATCTTACATTGATAAGACGAATGATTAATGATGATAGAGGGGATTCGTAATGAGAAATCTAGATACTTTCTTGACATATTTCTCGTAATTAGATCTCTGTGCAATCGTGAATTCTGGAAAGGAGTGCTGTCGACGTGATACCGCCATCGATGTAGAATCAGAACGGGACACGATTGACACAAGACTTGAAGTAAATTTGCTTACGCTAATAAATCTGATCAGATAATTTGTCGCCTGTCCTTCAAGCGTCGCGTCATATATTTTAAAATATTTCAAACTCAGAATGTTCCCCTTTTGCAGCTATCTCTGTATTTTGCTCACTTTCGACAAGAGAAGATAATGCAGTAGCAGCGATGAGAGTATTCCAAAAACCTGACCTGGATATCTACGTATTTAGTCTGTGATCTCAATTAAGCTATCATTTTCATATGTATACTCAAAACCAAATGTGCGCTGCATCCCTACAATGGGCACCTCTTATCTTGCAATCTTCGCAAATATACCAATCGTTTTTATCAGAACAATCTGGGCAGCAGAAGTGAGTGCCGGTGATTAACATAGTGCAGATGTGGCATTGTTTCCTCCACGAGAGTTCCACATCAGGAGGCAACATTGCTTGTACGGGACCAGTCACTCCGTCTTCGCTGGAAAGAATTTCCAACACTGCACTATGCCTTTTCTTTTTAGCAATATCGAATGGTGTCCGCCCAAAATTGTCAGGTATTCGAGGGTCGAGCTTGTACTCCTCTAGGAGAACCCGCACAGTGCCAGCTTGGCCGCCGGCTGCAGCCCACCAGAGTAGACTCCGGTTATACGGATCTTGAAGCTGTGTTTTATCAGATCTTGAGAGCAAAAGCTTGAGGACTGAGCTTTTGCCGTGATATGCAGCTGCATGTATCGCGTTAATGTAAAAACTGCTTCGCGTGTAGACCTCAGCACCATTGTCTAGTAGTGTTTTAACCACTCGAAGATAGCCTTTACCTGAAGCAGTCTCAAGCTCTCTACCGTAGTTGCAATGCGTATTCTGTCCAGCGCCATTTTCAAGTAGTGTTTCAATCACCCGCTCATGCCCTCCAATTAAAGCTGCCTGTAGTGTGGTGCCGTAATATCCGCCCTGCGCGTTGACTTCGGCACCCTTGGCGAGAAGCATCCTGACTACTTGCTCATGGCCTCCAACTGAAGCTTGCTGTAGTGGGGAGTGGTAATGTCCCCCTGGCGTGTTGACCTCAGCACCGTTGTCGAGCAGTGTCTGAACTACCCGCTCGTAGCCGTGAGTTGAAGCTGCGTTTAGTGCGGTGCCGTTAGCGCTGCTCTCTATATTGATATTCGCGCCCTTATCGAGTAGTGTTTTCACTACATGCACGTGGTTTCTTAGCGAAGCTGCGTGCAGTGCGGTGCCGAAAGTAGCGCTCTCTGCGTTGACTTCAGCACCTCTTTCAAGTAATAGCTTTACCACTGGCTCGTGGCCCTCAATTGAAGCTTCATGCAGCGCCATTTCATAAGAATCGCTCCTTCTGTTGACCTCAGCGCCCTCTTCGAGCAGTAATTTTGCGATTCCAGCCAGACCTAAAGTCGCTGCGCAGTTGAGAGGCGGACATAACTCATCTGGGCTTTTTTCCAAATCTGGCAGCTCCCATGGAAACTCCGGATCATACAAACGGATCCAAGTGAGATATGCGGGTTCTTCATCGTTCATCAAGCTCATCGCGAGCCGATCGAGCTGTTTGGTCTTGCCTCCTGCGTTTTGAAGATGACGGCTCCAGAACTCTGCTGCATACCTTGCAAGTGCGGAGGCGTCATAAGTTTCTGTTGATATTGGGTGGTCTAACTGGAGAATGTACTTTAAGCAGCCTTCTGCTATCGTTTTGTGGCTTTCGGTCTCTTGCATGCTGTACTGATTGGCTGCCCCTCGTCTGATCCTATCCGACACAAGGTACTCGCGAACTGAGTAGTGTGCTAGAGCAATGATTCGTACTGGAAGCTCTGATATTTCATCCACTTCGTTTGTCGTGACAGTGACTAGACTAGAACAGATGTCCAGCGCTTCTAGTGGGTCAATCAGTACTTCATTGTGATCGAATGCTACTTCGCGCGCAACGTCAATAGCTACAACTTCAGCGACTTCCTGGGCAGTAAGCGGCCTCATGGAAAAGGTCAACCACTGCAGTATACGCATCGCGTAAATGCAATCCTCTTCTCTGATAGCACAGAGGATCCGGTCGTATGTCTGGTCTAGGGTTTGAGGCAAAGTAGCGAGTGACTTGCGCAGCATTGTCAAATTGCGGCACTTGGCCAGCATGTCCAATTGGCATACAGCCCACCGAAACCTGCATTATTGTCAGCTTGAACTCTGTAAAGACCTGATCGAACCCGTACATTCCGCAAGCCCCCAGCATTAGTGCAGCCTCTATCTCTTGACTAACTGTAGGGTCCTTATTCCATTTTAACAAGCTCCTGTCACTTTGCAGCCTTTGTCGAATGTATCGCTTGATGTCCTGATCCACCACATGCCTCTGAAGGCAGATAGTTTCTTCTTCTTTGATGTAAGCCTCTAAGGAAATTTCGATATCTCTCTCTTTCCGGCTAGTCATCAGCAGATGCAGGTTGTCAAGCCGCCATCCAGCTAACGTTTCTAGTACTGGCATCAGCTCTAAGCGCTGCGTGCACTCATCAAGAGCATCGAGAACAAAGTAGACCTGAGTAAAATTGCGTGCCATCTGCCTTATTACTTCTAACAGCGCATGCAGGGACGGCCGTCGGTTTCCGTTATCGCAAGATGAGAACAGCGCATCGATGTACTTTGGTATCGAGAGTGAACGTTCTAGGAGCTGGTAGAGTAATGAGCACAGCATAAGCTCTGGATCCTGTTTTTGTGCATCCTTAAAATCGAAGTAAAAGTACACTGTCACCATACTAGTGTCGTGGTCACAGTGCTGCAACAGATGCTCGATGACAGCAGCACTTAGGATAGTCTTCCCACACCCTGGGATTCCATGCAGCCACAATCGCGACGCTGCACTCCACTTCCAATTCTTAAATTCTACACTTTCCAGCAGCCAGAGTCCAGTCTCAGCCTGGCGCTGCTTGTGCGCCTTCTGATAGTTTGCAGATGGATCTGGCACCGAAAGCCAGCTACAAATCTTGCTCAGCTTTTCCTCGCGGCTTAGACTGAGGCTTTGACTGTCGGGACTGTTTGTGAAGGCACCTTCAATGTCCTCGGAAACCTCTTCTATCTCTTTTTTCAGTCGCTTCAACGCCCTCTCTTTACCCTCGCCGTATATCAGGGGCAGAGTAATGTTGAAAATTCCAAACAGACAGTAAGCTCCATCTTCTTCCTCAGTTGTCTGCCGATTTGCTGCCCAAGAAAAACGCTGAGTGACATCGAACTTGGATAAATCACTCTCAGACAGAGCTTTGATAGGGATACTAGTAACCTCATGTATGATGCGTTTAAGGGATTCCTTATCGCCTAGCCGCGCCCCGTGCTTAGAGAAAAACTCAACACTGGGCGGAGCGAGTAGTTCCTGTAACGTCCAGCCTCGCGTAAACCACCTACTATGCCTGAACGCCACCTCGCCATCCCCTTCTAGAGTGTCGCTGTCGACGTCGGCAAGGAAGACATAGCACGTTTTGGCATTCTGATACCATCGGAACATAGAATTTATCGCTTTTGACAACTCGGTGTTGTTTGCCTTGTCAATACAACAGGTGTCAACCCAAAAATATTCCAGACCATCCCGCCTAGCCTGTTGCGCGCAGAAGCGAATCTTTCGCCACCCTTCTTTGCTTCGTACACTGGTACTGTCTCCGCTGTCCAGCTCTTTCAGCTCCGCAAATGTTACTTCCTGCCCTTCCTTCCAGGTATGCGACAGGATTGCATATGGGGGAATGTTGGCACTATTGAAAGTCTCAGTTCTGAGCCTTCCATCGCTTGTGACATATAGCAGCCGCATGGGGTAGCTCGTCTACATGCGTGAGCGACAGAAGGGAGCCTTGGATTCTTGAAGCAGGCTGACAGATTCTGGAGCCCGGAGTGCGTAGCGAGCACAAACGGTAGCTGTTGAGTTTATTGCGAGTGTTTAAAATGGTTTGTTAAGTTAGAGATGAAGAGCTGGGTGCCGGACCAGGCCAACACAGCGACGCGAGGCTGACCCACGTGACTGCGTATCGCCACTACATCACCTCTGGCCCTATTGATTTCGAATAATGCTTTACTAAACATATGAAGAATCCTGCTTTCAATGTGTCTTGAGTTACAGATAATCTGATGTAAACATTGCTTTCCTAATCACAAATCTGTTTATCTTGTTACATACTTTCATAATCACGTGATAAAGTTACTGGTGGCCTAGCGCTGAGCGGCAGCTAAGCTAGAATCGGACGTGCATAACAAGGCGCCTTACCCCAAACAACCCATAACTTGCTCATGCATTTCAAAAGAAAAATAAAGTTCCTCGGTACGAAGGCTGTATAACCCAAAACCCACTTCATGACTTCTTTTTGCTTGGACTTATATCACCATCTTGTATACCCGTTGTTGTTGTTGTTGCCTCTCCTTTTGCATTCGCCCGCATCGTCCCGTTTCTTTTCAATCGTGCAACGCTGATGAAACAAGGCCCTGCTCAAGTCACCCCAGGCGAACACCAAGAAAGAAGAAAACACAGCAGTCCACTAAAAACCCACAGCGGTTGCAAAACATGATATCATTTTCTACGTGAAATAGATTACTCGCGATTGCTCGCATGATATTTGCCCATATCTACTCGTGATCGTTTCAGCTGACCTCCTTTCATTACCGCCACCATGACACACAGAGAGAAAGCGTGTGTGTTGTGCCTACAGCTACACAGGAACAGTCTGTTGCATGGACAAAATGAATCTACGCAGCTCATCAATAGCCGCAATATATCTCTGCATCTGTTCACCAACCCACAGATCGCGTTGTGCCTCTGGAATCTCCCAGCCTAGTTCGTGGAGAGCGCAAGCCATGGATATGATCAAGGTGTCGGCACGCTGGACGAGCTGCTCACTGCTAGCTTGCGCCACGGAGCATCGCGCCTCTTCGGTAAAGAAGCGGGTGATGTCGTCCAGGATGGACTGGCAGCGGCTACAGGCGCCGTAGTGGCGGGATGGCATAGGGTTGGAAGACTGCGCGTGAGACATCTTGTATGTTTGGTACTTGTGATGTTTCTTGTTGACTGTATCTGCTGATTTGGATGGAGGAAAACTCTCTCATCGAAAGTAGAATCTATATAGCCAGAGATATGCTGTCATTGTGAATTTAGTCAGTATTGGGATAACAATGTCAAGACCGAGAAGTAGCGTAGTGGGCAAACCGCAGGGAAGGATACAATGTTACTACTAACAGAACAACGTTGAACCTGAACATGCTACAGATTCCATGGTGATTGGGATTTGAAGCCGTAATATTTTGTACAGCTACGATGTGAAGTATTCTGCCTTGCAGGTTTGGTGATGTATCCCAACGTTTGGATATTAACGTAACTAATAAGATATTTTGAGCGCGGTCAGAAAACAGATTGAACCATCTTTCAACCCGAAATAGTAGAAGTGGAATGATACAAGATAGACGGACGAAATGGTCGCACAGTAATCGAAGACCATCGACTTGGTTAGGCATTCTTAGGGGCAGATACGATCTGTCACTAACTAAGGGACGTCTTTCCCTTTCCCCGCGGAGATTGCGATTGAACCAAGACCGAAGTTTTGGGACTTTCGGTCTTGTGCGGAATCTAGTTGTAACAGCAGTAGAAAACTTCTATTCTTGTTACGGCGGAACGTAAAGAATCACACACAGTTCCAAGCAATGACAGCTTGAGATAAGACAAAGTCAATAGGCAGGTCTACTTCGCATTCACTACCGGCAGGGAAAATGCTGTTGCCACTGGAGTGTTGGGCATTGATGGGAATTGTCGGTCTGTTCTGAGTGGAGCATCAACTTGGGGCGAAGCTCCACCAGTGCTGCTTAAGCACGCATTTTCCCCGCACACGCAGTCATGTTGATAGACACATTCACTTTAGCTGGCCAAGGCCACTATCGGTTCAGATTACGCGTGGTGTTCAATGTGCACTCTGAGACTTGCCAAGCCAGCAAGACGGGAGCCTGACGTGGTATCGCCATATCGCCGCGCGGCGCAGCCCCGGAAACATCGTCGTTGCTTCCAGATCGGTTGCTGGGGTGTCAATGGGAAACAGGGGGCTCTGACGTGCCCCCAGCTGTCAAGCACTGTCGCGCAATGAGATTGCTTGGTTGCCAAGAGGGCTGTAACCAATCGTGCAGAAGTGGGCAGCGATGCACATATGCATGGAGCGATGAGAAACTTGATCGCAAGATGGATGCCATTCTCGTGGTGGCATGGGGAGCGAAGAATTACGGATAGCATGGGGTTTGGTTGGGAAACATGCTAGCGGATGTGGAAACGCAGCGTCAATGTTTCCTCGAATACGTATACAAACGCGCGATGAATAAGGTTCCCAGACAGTTCCGCTGACCAATGTAGGGGTTGGTCTTGGCAAGGCGGTCGGTGGAAATGGGGGGTGGTGGCGGCCCCACGGCGAAAATGAAGAGATTCTAGATTGACTTCAAAGTGCCAAAGTGATTCAGCATCGGACGGTGAAACAAGTGCCATGGGCGTGCCTTGGCGGCGTCGGGACTTGATAGTAGCGAGGCTTGGCCGCCGCTTAAAACAGTTGGACGAGTGGTTGGCGTTTCTTGATTCATTAAAAATGGAGACTAGAACACCAAAAGCATTCCTTCCTAGTGGGTCGTAGCCGGGCCCCATGACAGCGTCTTGTAGGATTGACAGATGTGAATAGATGAAGCCGAAGTCTTGGGTGACAGGCCCAGTGTCTCTCATCATCAAGTCATGGCCGTATAAGTATCTGGTAGTTCGCCTTACTGATAGAATCATCGCAGTCATCGACTTCCGATTCTAACACTCCATTCGCTCTTTTATCACATTCACTTCTTTTGAACATATTCATTTTCCTCGTTTCTCCTCCAATATGAAGACTGGCGCTTTCCTCGCGTTGCTTGCATCGCCGCTGGCGGTTAACGCCCACTACATTTTCAATATTCTTGCGGTCAACGACAAGATCATTGGTGGCGAGTACGCCTACACTCGCAAGAACAGCAACTCGTACAACCCTGTCATCACCAGCGAGATTGTTAACTCCCCCGACCTCCGTTGCAACAAGGGCGCCAGGGCCGGCAGCACTGCTACCTACACTGTCAAGGCTGGCGACAAGATCGGCTTCAAGATCTTTAACAACGAGAAGATCGAGCATCCTGGTCCTGGCTTCGTCTACGTCTCCAAGGCTCCCGGCAAGGTTGCCGACTACGATGGCAGCGGTGACTGGGTCAAGGTCATGGAGAGCGGTCTCACCAACCCTAGCCAGCCCGGCGTCGACACTGCCTGGGCCAACTGGGACAAGGACAGGCTCGAGTGGACCATCCAGAAGAGTGAGTATTCCAACAATGGAAAAAGGTATCGATCTTGTGCTAACGGCCCGCAGACATCCCTGCTGGAGAGTACCTTGTTCGTGTCGAGCACATCGGCCTCCATGAGGGTCACGTGTAAGTACTTCATGCATAGCGTATGCAAGGGACAACCAACTAATCCCGTTGCTACAGTGGCAAGGCTCAATTCTACATCGAGTGCTTCCAGCTGAACATCCAGTCTTCTGGAACTGGCAAGCCCGGCCCGACTGCTAAGATCCCCGGCATCTACAGCGCCAACGACCCCGGCATCAAGTTCAACAAGTGGAACAACCCCAAGTCCTACACCATGCCTGGCCCCAAGATGTGGGACGGCAACTAAGCGACTTGCATCGTCAGCCGTTGCTCGTCAAGCAACCAAGCAAGCAAGCATTTATGCCAGTTGCCCAGTCAGCAATGATTTGAGGAGGAAACAGTTTTTGTCATCATCCGCCCCAGCGGCGCTACCTTCTGTCTATATTCGCATTCAGTAGCTACGAGCAATGGAACCATGCGTCTTCTTTAATATTTGCGACCTCGGTTGTTGTGATGCATAGTCTATTTCTGGGTGCGACCATACTTTTTTGGCTAACCAGATTAGCGGTTGGCTTTGTCCGGCGGGGTGGGATTCGGTTCCCCTCCACCCCTTACCAAGACAGCCAGAGGCTGCTAGTTGTTGTTCTAGCAAAAGTAGTAAGGGCGGAGCCCTAGACAGTCCAGGAACCGGTTAGACTGTAGATAACTTAAATCAGCCCTATAGGCAAAAAAATTGCCAGCCAACCGCCACTAGCTGACTCTCGAGGTTGATCTGGTTTGTATTTCAAGTAAACTGAGTTTGTCTAGTAGCAGTCTTTAGCGACTCGGTGACAACTCAACACGTTTGTCGCACACCCTTGGTACAGTCACGCGTTTTTGTTTCTGAAGTACTTCCGCGGTCGGTTGCTACGAAAAACTTGTTCTTGTCTGATGACAGAGCCGATCCAGGTGTACTTCCTGGCTTTTTTTTACAGCGTGCCGCCCTGCGCAACAGTGGTAGCGACAAAAACAGCGCATGACGGCAAATCGTTGACATTCAGGGCTAAGCGTACTGGACTTATGGCGGGCGGGCTTGCTTAGCGCATCGATGTTCAGCCGCATCGAAAATCTGCCGCGGCAATCCAGGACCCTTCGTGGATGTGCGACATGGGGGCCGTGGGCGTGGTGTTGCAGAGTTGGAGGCTGCAGAGGGCGGCGAGTCGAGTGGCTTGCGATGGCGGCCCTGCATGGGCGTGCATTGTGCAGTGCAGTAGAACAGGCACGGCGGCACGGCGGATGCAGCGAGCGCAGCGGATGGGAGGTGAGGGCTGAGTGACGTGGTGACCATGGGTGGGGCGGGGCGCTTGTGGCAGGGGCGCTAGTGGGCGGGCGATGCTGTTGCTGGGGAAGCGGCGACTGAGTCGGTAAACACCAAGCCAAGGCGAGACGTCAGTCGCATGGGCCCTGCGTGCCTCGCTAGCTCTGCGTTGCCTATACCGCTCCCCGCTATCACTCGGGGTCTGGCTACCTTCTTTGTATTGCCCTCTGCTCTCACTCGCTGTTGTGGGCCATTTGTTATTGCCACTGGCGACGACTCTCGTTCGCGCATGTAATCCATCTCTTTACACAGCCAAGCCGTTGCAGGTCAACTATACACACAAGCACAACAACACGCCACTCCCGCTATGGCCGTCGGTCAGGCGCTGCCAACGCGCTTTCCGTGCTGGTGCAAGGCAGTCTATTCCTGGGGAGGAGAGGTAAGTCCACAGTCGAGCTGCCGCCTGCTGCTGCGCCTTGACTGACCGCTTTTCCAGACGAAACGCGACCTCGGATTCATAGAAGGAGACCTGATCGAAATTCTCAACGCCGGCGATGGCTCCTGGTGGATGGGACGTCTGAAGCGCGACCGGCGCATGGTTGGCCTCTTCCCGTCCAACTTTGTCGAACTGCTCGCCGAAGATTACCAGCCATGGGCGCGCAATGGCAGCGGTGGGAGCTTCTCGCGGCAGAGCAGCATCCAGGAACAGCCCAAGCCTGTGCCGCAGAAACAGAAGAGCATGTTTAGGAAGCCCTTCACAGCCTACGCTGCTGCAGGCGCCCCGAACCCTGCGGCTGCTGCCCGTGAACGGCTCAGGGCTGGCGGTGGCAGCTCGCCAAACGGCAGTATCAAGACAAAGTCACCATATTCGTCCATGAAGAGATTGTCTCAGGATAGCCAGGAGAGCCCGTCTCCGTCTGGGCCTTCAACAAGAGGACCCTCGAATCTGCGTGCCGTATCTCCGCGACCCCCTACCAAGAGAACACCCGTCGCCCGAGCAGTCTCCCCAGCGCCTCCCGCACGCCACGGCTCACGCATACGCGCCCATTCTCCCGCACCGCCAGCACAGTACCAGTACCAAGCGCCTCGCGCCGTCTCTCCCGTGCCTCCTGTCCAGCACCACCACTACCCACGAGCAGTTTCACCTGCACCGCCGCCACAGCCAGCCTATGACCCATACCGCGCTGCATCACCCATTCCGCCGGCTCAATATCAGCAGCATTCGCGCGCGGTCTCGCCCATTCCCCCATCCCAGTACCAACAACATGCGCGAGCAGTATCACCAGCCCCATCGTTCCAGTATCGAGCCTACGACAGAGGTCCATCTCCAGCTCCCTCGTTCCGACACCCTTCACCTGCACCATCGCCAACTCCGTCTTTCCAGTACCGTGCTTACGACCGTGGTCCATCACCGTCCCCATACCAACTCCAATTGGATCATAGTCGCGGCCCATCGCCTGCACCGTACCAGCAAGATCTCGACGAACCTATTGACTCACCTCCACCCCCCCCTCCACCACCTCACCGTGTCGCTTACAACCCCAGCCGTTCACCATCTCCCGCTCCTCCATCGCAACATGGCTACCATACACCCGAACCGCCTTCACCTGACCCGAGATCACACGGCGGTCACTTTACACCATCTCCACTTACGACAGCAATGAATGATGTTATGTCCTCTCTGCAAACTATGACCACGACACAAAGTAATGAGTCGCCCGCGGATGTCGCCTCACCATCAAATCCTTGGTCACCAGAAGCCTTTGACCAAGTGTACCAGGCGTCGGCCCAAAAGGTCAGAGCTCAGTCGGCACTTGATCAGGATGACGATGACGATGACGACGGCCCACCTGATGTCAACAACTACATGCAGCGTATGGAAAGTCGCTTGCGCAGGATGCAGCAGCAAGAAAAGAACAGGGAAAACGAAATGTTCATGGATGATGACCAGGGCCCAACAGTTCCATTGAAGACGGCCAGCCAGAGGCCAGGATCCTCTATGGGTGGCACCGAACCAGAAGTTGAACGAAGGGGATCCAAATTCCTTCGAAATCGCAAATCTGCCTACGACATCGGCCGTAATGCACTCGGCCGAACATTTACGAGCAAAACGAATTCGACAGTTACGACGTCTACGACTCTCACTAGTAACAGCACTAATCGCAGCTTGATGTCTGGGCACTCTGCTACAAACATGAGTGCTACGAGTGCCGGGAGCTACTATCGTAAGAAGTTTGGCAAGGACCGCCCAAAGAGTCTAATGAACATCAAGGACACCACAGGCAAAGGCTATGGCTTTGATGATGGACGTCCGGAGACACCTTTTACTGGCGTAACCTACCACTCGAGCCACGCTTCTCAGTCGCGACCTGGCTCAAGCGACCAACAACAAGCCGCTAGCAGTACGCCAGCGTCCGACGATCCTGATCCGCTTGGTGGTTTGAGGCAACCAAAGCCGAAGCGCAGCGGATTCTTCAGAAAAATGATCGATACTGCGAAGACGCAAGCAGCCAACGCCCGCAGTACTATCGACACAATCAGTCGGCCTGGGTCCCGCGCAGCTAGTCGTGCTGCAGGCCGTTCAGCGAGCCGCGCTGCAAGTCGCCTTGAGGGCCTAGAGAACACAGCTATCGAAGGAGGCCCGGCAACTCACTCAGCAAATACTTCGAAGGATATGAGTCTCGGGACTGTAGATTGGGTACAAGTGCGCCGGGATATCAACCGGTCCAATTCCCTGAGCAAAAACGAGCGCGCAGAGCGAGCTGAGAGGTGCCAAATGATGGACTATCCTGTTTTGAACCCCATTGAGATTCTCCATGAATCTGTCCAAGGAGATGAAGGTCTTGATGGCCTTCCCATTGAGGAGCCAACCGATTTCTCAGCCTGCAGTCTTTCACACGTAGACAAGAGTGCGCGCTTCATCAACAGCATTCCTCTCGGAACGAATCCCGCAACACTCGCACAAGGCTATGTGTGTCGACCATACCGGAGCGATATCCAGCGCCTCCGTGCCATCTTCACTTGGGTTAGCGAGCGCATCTCGTGGGAAGAAGACTTCGAGGGAAAAATGGATCCACGCCATGTGCTGCAAAGTAAACGCGGTTGTTCTGAAGAGATTGCCATGGTGGTCGCAGAGATGTGTGCTTCCGTCGGCATGCATGCAGAGGTAATACGTGGCTATCTGAAGACGCCCGGCGAGCCTCTCGACTTGGAGTCCGTCGCCCGACCGAATCATTTCTGGAATGCTGTTATTGTGGAAGGCGAATGGCGCGTAATGGACTGTGCGCTGGCTGGGCCTACTCATCCAAAACGCGTGCATTTCTCTAGTGCTGGGTCATCTGTCGCTGAGACTTGGTACTTCCTCGCCCGCCCAATGGAGATTTGCTACTCTCATGTACCACTTCTCCCTGAGCAGCAACACATCTGCCCCCCTCAGCCGCATGAGGTGCTAATGGCTTTGCCCTGTGCGACACCCACCTACTTCCGACACAACCTCAATGTCGTCAACTTCGACACGAGCGTGTTGTGTTTGGACAACCTTGAAATGGCCCATATTTACATCGACGTGCCCGAGGATGTGGAATGTGTGGCCGAGGTTGAGGCAAGATGTTACTCTCAGGACATGGACGGAGACTTGTTTGAGAGTGGAGATATAGTAAAAAAGCCAGCCTTGGCACAAGCTGAGTGGTATGGAGGGCAAAAACGATATACGGTCAAGGCACTTCTTCCAGGCGACGGAGGTCAAGGCGTCCTGAAGATTTATGCTGGGCCTCGGGGATTGATGGTGAGCTCCCTTCCCATTTGCTCGTCTATTAAAGTGGCTAACAGTTTGCAGCATTCAAATAAGGTTAACCCTCATAACTTGGCTATTGGCCTTCCCTTGACGCACTCTGGCATGAACCCCCCGTATTCGTTCTTGACTCTCCACCCGACGCCACACGCTCAGAGACACGACCTCTACGTCGCTCAGCCACAGTGTGCCAGTTTGGCTTTAAATAACACATTTGTGTTTTGCGTTCGCCAACACCCGTCGTCTCTCACCAAGTCTCCTGAGCCTAGTCCTGCAATGCACGGCCGATCATCTCCCAACCCCTTTGCTCGTCCCACGTCAGCTATGAGCATGCAGAGCATATCTGCCACAGGGTCTAACTATACTAATCCCTCTCAAGCTTCTTCAGGCTCGGCAGGGAGCAGTAGCAATAAGCCGGCCAAGCTAGCGATACAGACACCGTCTGGCAAGATCATTCGTCTTACTAGGAAGAATGAACACATGAGTGGTACTAGCGAGGCCGATGGCACAGCGTGGGAGACTGTGATCAAGATTGGAGAGAAAGGAACATGGCGAGGCTTGGTACTCGCAGATCGCAGTGCAAGATGGTGCGTTTTTGCTCAATGGGAGTGTGCTTGAGGCAGGTTTCTATGTGTACAAAATTGCGATGGGTTGTGTTTCCTTCTCTTCTTTTCTCTGTTTGGACTTACTACTTGACGACTTTTAATGATGTAGCGTACGGTGTTTTTGCATGTTAGCGATGCTTGCGATAGAATATTCGCATGACAATGGCGTTCTGTAGGATACGGGTAGGGTGTGATAATATAATCAAGGAGTATTTGGGTATCTCTAAAAAATCTTTCGAGAAATGTGATTGAGTAACTTTGTGTGACGTACTTTGAACCATTGAGTAGTAGTCGGAGTGACTCAAGTAACCGATAAGATAAGCGCCTGCCCCTCGCTGACCGTTGATCCCCACCTCAACTTTTTCCAGACTCGACCAACATAGAACTTTGCAAACAGCAACCATGGATGCTGCTATCGCTGAATGGCAAAAGCGTGCCGAGGCTCTCAAGCCGCTAAACCTCAAGCAGATTGAGCCCCATCTTCTCGAGCTCGATGCCCATCTCACTCTACGCTCTCACATTGTCGGCTACACGCTCAGCGATGCAGACACGACCGTATGGAAGACGATTCGTGAGAACCGCGTGGCTCACGCCTTTGTCAAGCAGGACTTGATGAAGAGTCTGTGCCGCTGGTTCCGTTACATTGAAGAGGCATACCCACAGAGTGTGGTTGTCGTCAGTGGAGGACAGGGCAAGGACGGAGCAAAGGGAAAGAAGGAGGGTGGCAAGAACGACGATGCCAACTACGACATCGGTCTGCAGGACGTCGGCGATGGCACAGGAATTGTCACTAGGTTCCCGCCTGAGCCTTCGTAAGTTTCCTGCGCAACTAATTATCGAAGTACTGGAAGCTAACGACGGTATTGCAGAGGTTATCTCCACATCGGACACGCAAAGGCTGCGCTGTTGAACGACTACTTTGCGCACGAGAAGTACAAGGGAAAGCTACTTCTGCGATTCGACGACACCAATCCTACCAAGGAAAAACAGGAGTTCCAGGATGCCATCGTTGAGGATTGCGCGCTTCTCGGTATCAAGCCGGACTTCGTCTCTTACACCAGCGATTGGTTCGACCAGCTGTACGAGATGTGCGTGCAGGCAATCAAGGACGGATTGGCATACGCAGACGACACTGTTCAGGAGAAGATGCGTGATGAGCGCATGAACGGCATTGCCAGCGCTCGCCGCGACTCGAGTGTCGAGGATAACCTGGCGCGGTTCGAGGAGATGAAGAAAGGAAACGAAGAGGGCTTGAAGTGGTGCATTCGTGCCAAGATGTCTGTTGATGACCCCAACAAGGCCATGCGTGACCCTGTCATCTACCGCTGCAACCCCCAGGCTCACCACCGCACTGGAGAGAAGTGGAAGATCTACCCTACCTACGACTTCTGCTGCCCCATTGTCGATGCTCTCGAGGGTGTTACCCACGCACTCCGTACCACTGAGTACAACGACCGTGACGCACAATACCAATGGTTCATCAAGAACCTCAAGCTCCGCAAGGTGCACAACTGGGGATTCGCTCGCCTCAACTTCGTCAAGACGGTGCTGTCCAAGCGCAAGCTCACCAAGATTGTCGACGCTGGAATCGTAGGAGGCTGGGATGACCCTCGTATGCCCACTGTTCGTGGAGTCCGTCGTCGGGGTGCTGTCATCCCTGCGTTACGCGAGTTCATTCTCAAGCAAGGTCCGTCTAAGAACATTGTCAACCAGGACTGGTTCGCCTTCTGGGCCACCAACAAGAAGCACATTGAGCCCACTGCGGCCCGCTACACTGCCATTGATGATGCGGGCCGGGTCCCCGTCACCATCATCGGCGCACGCGAGGGTGTCGTCTCCGAAGACCGACCGAAACACGCAAAGTACGATCTGGGCAACAAGAAGATTGTCTTCAGCTCCTCTGTCCTCATGGAGCAAGCCGATGCCCAGTCGTTCGCCCAAGACGAAGAAATCACCCTCATGAACTGGGGCAATGCCATCGTCCGCAAGATCACCCACTCCCTCAACCCCCTCGACATGGCCAAAGCCGGTCTCACAAGCGAAAGCCGCACCGTCACTGGCCTCGAACTCGAGCTCCACCTCCAAGGCGATGTCAAGAAGACCTCCAAAAAGGTCACCTGGCTCAGCAAAGACCAGGACCTTGTCCCCATCGAGCTTGTGGACTTTGACTACCTCATTACCAAGGATAAGCTCGAGCCTGAAGACACGCTTGAGGACTACCTCAACCCGAACACGGAGACGAGGACGAAGGCGCTCGCAGATTGCAATGTTGCGGAGCTCAAGGTGGATGATATTGTGCAGTTTGATCGCAAGGGCTTCTTTAGGATCGATCGCGCGTTCAAGCATGGCGAGGCGGTTGTCGCGTTCCAGATTCCAACGGGCAAGAGCAAGTAAGGTTAGAGTTGAAGAGGAATGCGGAGAACAAGATATGAAAACTTGTTCTGGTCATAGTAGAACGAGACAAAGAGAAATTCAAGAATTCAGAGAGGCGAAATGTTATAGTCGAGTGAAGTGTTGCATCGTGTGATTGTTCGGAGGGGAAGATGAATAGCTTGTCCGACTTCAAGTCAGTTAATTCCAAGGAAAAAAGACACTTGATACAAAGCGCAGTCTTCATTACCATCCTGATTCGGGTATCTCTACAGATGCTACGTTATGTTTTTTATTCGTCATGCCCGGCACAAATAGTACCATGAGCGGTCCAATATCGGCGTACCGCACAAGCACACTTCAAAGTCTCACACTCATCTACGCGGTGTTCGAGCCAGAACCCTCCTTTCTCGCCTGCGTACCCTCCTTCGTGACCTCATCCGGTTTTCCCTCCTTCATTTTCTTATTCCTGTCCTCCTCCCTCTTGCGCTCAGCGTCCCTCACCATATCCGGCGGACTATCCTCAATAAGATCCGACTCGCCACTAAGCCCGCTCCACTTTGGCAGTCCATCGGGAATATCCATGACGCGCTGGCCATAGAACATATGGCAGCGGGGCTTGAAGTAGGCCTTGTCTTCGTCCGTCTTGAGGTGCACGAGCGAAGGGAAGAGAAGAATCATGTTGCGGCCTTCGTCCATGATGGGCGAGTGGCAGTAGGAGCAGCGTACTTTGCAGGGAAGCTTGTGCTCGACGGATTTTTCAGTTGGGTCGTACCATTCCAGGTTGTGGTGGCCGTGGGTGAAGTTGATGTCGGTTTTGTGGAAGATGGCGGCCCATTGGAATGGTGCGGCTGTACAAAGAGTCAGGACACTATCATTGAAGATGTTTTTATAGGTTACGATGCTTACCGTGCTGTGTCTGACACGTTGTGCAATGGCACAGCTTGCTGTCGAGAGGCTCTCGTCGGCTCAGCTGATACTTGACCTTTCCGCAGTGGCAGTTGGCCTCGTACTTGACGTCGAAGACATCACCCTTCTCGTGAATGCGGTACGGAGGACGCTGCTTCCATTCTGAAAGTCCAGTTGTCTCCTCACCACGGCTCTGGTCTTTGTCCATCCTGAAGGTAGTTTGTGAGAATGGGCGGTGCTGTCGCGTGAGATGTGATACTAGTTGGCGTGCACGAGGCAGAGCACTTGAGTTCGAGAGCAAGGGTGACCGACGAAGTGCAATTGAAGCTGCGGACATAAGTAAAGTTGTAAAGAAGAACGGAAGTAGGAAGTGTGTTGCTTTTGATGGTTGTTCACCGTCATTATTGATACTTTATTTGCTACAATACGCGCATCTGACGTCACTATGAGCTTAGATACAACTACGTGACAGCACGCGCTCTAGATTCGTCCTGCGTACCATTGCGGGCACTGATCACCCAAAAGAAAGCGCCTTTTTGTCGCTCAAATGCGAAACCCAGATTCGCCTCTCAATGCAATGCTTTTTCCTCGACCCCATTCGTCAAAACGTCATTAGTGTCCCGCCATCCCGCCATTCCATCACGATCGATCGTGCATCTATAAACCGAAACTTTGTCCCTGACGTGTGAGGCAACCGTGCACCTGCTAAGTCATGACTACATCGCCCATTTATAGGCATATAGCCACGCCATGCCATGCGCCTAACGGCAATGGATACCTCAACCTCATACTGCGAGAGTTCACCACGTGTCGCGTGCTCACGCTCCTTTGAGCAGCTTTTGCGCTTCCCTGCTGGATAAGCCGAAAACATTGATCAGATAATCAAGCCTAACATGTCAGTGCCTACTCGAAACCTCTCCTGTTGACTAGGACTTACTTGATATCTCCTGCTATCCGCCGTCGCACCGCTTCAAACTCCACCTCGGCCTTATCTCTTGTTGAATCCTGTTTCTTCGAATTGATCGTCTTGACTCGAAGTTTGAACCGTCCACTGACAGGCCGGTGGTCTGATACTTTGATGCTGTCGTGTCGCCGGTATTCCAACTGCTTAATTCTACCAAGACCGCGGTACAGGAGACGATCACACCATGCTGGTGAGCGCTGTTTCTCAGAAGTGTCGTAATTGTCTGTGCCTGGATCGTACTTGTACGTTGGTGCGAAGTTGATAGGCGACTCGGTGAACGCACGGAGACGGAAACCAGGGTTGCGTTTCCTTGAAAGCAGCAATTGGTCACGTTCGAGGAGCTTGGCCAGATTCCCTTGCTGAACAGCAGCAACAACCGAGCTGCGGGGCATGGCGTCAATGCGATAGTTAAGATCACCGTTCAGAATACAAATTTCGTGATCCAAAATCATGGAACCATCACCTCCCCCAACGAAGAAGTTTGCGCAGGCACTCGGCGACCGGTTCTTCGGCAGAGGAGCGTTCTCCATGATAGCAGCTGCGTCATTGTTGCGATGTACCGTCTGCGTTTGACCTGCTGCTAGATGGCAGTTGATGAAGCACAGCGAAGAGTCGTCGATGAAGAAGCGTACAACAAGAGCGCCCTTGTTTCCGACACGACCACTGAATCCAAGTTTGATCTCTGCTGCGCACACATCGCGAATATTTGACCTTTCCGACTCTTTGACAAAGACACAAGTAAAAAGACCGACGAGATTAGCAGTATGCAACAGCACATAATTCTGCTTCGGGCTATGCTCGTCCAAGACGCGTACAAGGTGATCTCGCCATGCTCGGTATTGATGAGACATGTGCTCATGCTCTGACGTTTCTTTGTGTTTCTTTCTCTTGAAGATGCTCTTAGCGGTGATCTTCTTGTCCTCCAGGTCTACTAGCTCCTGGAAACCAAAGACAAGAATATCAGGCGGGTTTTCAGGCTCGATTATCTCCCGGAAGAAATTCCGATCTTCTTCTGTGTTTCGGATTGTGTTCGGCTTGGTCGCACCAGCATTCCAGGTCATGACTCGGGCTGAGAGTTCTCGGAATTCACAGTACTCAGAATCGCGCTGTTGCATCAGTGTTTCTATACTGAGTTAGTTCCATGTATACAATACAGCCGGGTGTGCATGAACTTACCAAGCCAGTCTTCTTTCATCATGCCGTCCCAGATGCGTAGCATTGTATCCGTTCCTAGCGACGCTACTTGGAATCTGTCGAGCTTCCAAATGCTTGTGCGATCCGCCAAGATTCCCGCTATGGGCTTGTCGTGCGCCTTCCAATCTTTCAAGACCTTCCACGGAGTGCTTGTCGTGTCGTACACATAGATCATACCCGTACTGTAGCCAGCCCACAAGAAATCGCCGACGCCGACTAGTGAACTGATCTTGTACACGCTGACGTTGATGATACCGAGGCATTCCAGAGTCTTTTTGGAGTATATTGTGACCTTGCCGTCAGCATGCCCAAAGTAAATGCGATCAGGTTGGCTACTGATGATGGCACCAGAAGTCACATCGCCAACATTAAGTTGCGACAGAGGTCCTTCGGTCACTTGGGCAAAATGGTTGTTGTCTGTGGTACGTGAGTAGACTCGGATATCTTTGGATGAGGCCACCCAAAGCTGCGATCCAGATACGATGGAGAAAGTGTGGCTCCGAGGAAGTCGGAATGTATGCGGGGTTTGTTGTAAAGACGGACACCCAAGGTCATCGGCCGGCCAGATGTGTATCACGCCATCCTCGTCGATAGACCACATCTCCGACGCATATCGAAAGATTTTAACAATAACGCTCCTGGCATGCGCATTGCTCTTAGTATGAACGACACTTTGTGTGGGAATGTCAATCTCGTGCATTTCGCCCGTGTTGGTGCCCAGCCACAAGCGTTTGCCCTCATCCTCAACGTCTTTGGCTGGCCTGAATGCCAGTGCTGTAGCTTTGATGGTGTCGCCATGCGACAAGCTCATGAGCAACCGCCCATTCAGAACGTTCCATACATTTGTGACGTATCCCGTAGTACATATGTAATCGCCACAAATAGCAAAAAGCTTGGTTTCGTAGCCGGTGGGAATTCCTGCGGTCCCATCTGGAAATACCGGTGGTCTTCGATTTGCCTGGGAAGAGTCCGGATATTCTGTCAGGGCAGTGGTTGGCTGTTTCTCACGATCCGTATCTTCTTCATCCGAGTCGTAGTAACGCGGCTGGGATAGCTGGGACGCCTGAGCGGGCGCGGCTTGAGGAGGCCTCCTCATCTCTCCTGAATTTCGCGGAGGCGGCGGCCTTGGTGGCTCCAATGGCTTGCTGGGTTGCTTAGACATGTGACCGGTTGTGTTTGTCCGCCGCGGAGGTATCATGAACTTATTTGTCTCTTGGACCAAATGAGGAGGGCGAGATTGGTCAAGAGAGCGTCGAACAGGCAGGTCTGGCGGCGCGGCTCGCTGTAGTTGCACGCTCTTGCGCAAATCAAAATTATCTTTTTCTCTTCGAACAGGTAGCGAGGGACGGTCTTCTGGTGTATCACTTAGTATTGGCGGTGGCGCGGCCTTCTTCCTCGATTGCATTGCTGGTGGACGGGACTCCATGGCAGATAGCTTCTCGGCGACAGCATGATGGACGGGCGGGGGCGGGAAATACCCATTATTCGTCGGATTTGACTTGGGTTTCGAAAAGCCGGGGTTGACTGGCGATGGCTCCCCTTTCGTACTCTCCCCACTACTACTGGGGGGTGTGCTGAAGGGAGATAGGTCCACATTATCTGTCGTAGACTCTGGTGCTAGACTTGCGCGCGTTGCTGCGTCTACCGAATGCGATTTGGGGGCTATCTTGGGTTTGCCTGCCCGGTTCACTGGTGGAGGCACAGGGGGCGCAGAGGATACTGGGCGATCACTCTTGTGTGGGTCGTTCAGGCGACTTGGACTGGTGGACGCGAGCATCGGAGAGGACGAATCTAAAGCAGCATGGGACGTCGTTCTTGAAGGCTGTGGCGCGAAAATGTGCGCCCCGCCTTCCGACTTGGGCGGGGATTTTGGGGAGTCTACTGTGACTTTTGGTGGCGACCTTGTGGGCGACCTGGGCGGGGAGAAAGCCATCATGGACGTCGGTCGTTGTTTCCCATTGCTGTTCCATGGCATGCGCCCGAGTGTATTGGACCGTGGCGTCACTGAACCGGATCCGCTGTAGTCAGCTACGCTGGGCGAGTTGCTGGCAACATGCTCGCGGGGTATGTCGAGAGATATGCGCCCATCGGCCCTGCGATTGTCGTCGGGTGCAGGAAGGCGATCGGCAGCACCAGGAGAGCGCTGGCGTGGAGCCGGCGGCGCAGACGACTTGTTGGTGCTGAGCAGATTCTCGAATTGGGCGCGGAGGGAGGAGACGGGCTTCTGTGGTCGCTGTCAGCAGGCGCTCTTGTGTCGTCTTGTCCTCCTTGGCAAGGGAGGGCAGTCTTACAATCGACGAGCCGTCTGTGTTGTCTTCTGGTGGATTATCCATGGCGCGCTGCTGTGGGTTGGTTGGTGGGTGGGTGGGGGACTTTGTCGTCAGCCGGCACCAGAGGGTATGCTACAGTTGCTCATTAACGACGGAGATGTGCTTCCCATTTGGCACTGGTGGCGGTCATGCAGGCACTGGCACTGGCACTGGCACAGAGGCGAGAGACGTAGGGTGCAGGCAGTGTCGAAGCCCAAAGGATGACCTGGTTGTAGGGCTCCCTAGTGGAGACGCGTACTCTGTCTTTCGGCGACAAGGAACAGGATGAGCGCGGGCCGGGGGGCGTGAGATTGTTTCAGCGGCGAAGCGTGCAGTCGGGTGTTGGAGTGGGGAGTGCAGGCCATGTCCTCGTCTGCGACCTGAGCCGGGCGTGGGCAGCACAGCACCGAGAATGGCTGTCAAGGCGGTGTCGTCGTGTCTCTGGCCTCGTCATGTCATGCTCCACAGCTTTCTGCCCCGAACCCTGCACATGCCGCCCGCCCAGGCGATCATCAGGCACCCGGCGAATTACAGTAGACAACCCGACAGTCCGCCAGACTAGCACTGCCTGCGTCCTGCGCCCGTTCCTCGACGCTGTCCTGTCCTGGTACTCTTCGAAATAGTAGCATACCGGCTTTGCTTGCTCGACACGCCCACCGCCACCATGTGGTAATGCGCCCCTCTCCGCAACCACCTCCGCAGTCTGCCCGCTGACCATGTCCATGCAGCAAACACATTCTCAACGCCCAGGTCTCTATCCGCTCGCCCTGCTGTACGTCGGCCCTTTTCCGAAGAAACAAGGAAACACCAACATGGAGGCGTCTTTTCTGACGGAAGGGGAACAGGCAAAAAATGGTTCGACTGCGCCCAATGCCACGAGGAGCAGTCCAACCACCCGCTCATGCAGACGTTTGACATGACCTTCATATGCAAAAAGTGCAAGAAGGCCTTTCGCAAAGACGCGCGCGAGTTTGAGGATGCGTAAGTCCAGCACACGAACGCTCGGGCGGCACACAGGGACTAATGAGGCGCAGTGACGAGTACTGCCCCCATTGCGATAACCACTTCGTCCTCGAGGCCAAGACTCCAAAGGCGTCGCTACAGGTAGAGGGTGAGGATGTGCGCAAGGACTCGAGGTATGCCTCCGCCCCGCCCCGCTGAGACTATCGAACTCTGGCTAATCACACTACGTAGAATGCTCAAGGACGACCGTGTCCGGAGCGAGCAACTCCCGAGCATCTTCGACGTCAAGGAAGCATCGTACAAACTGGGTTGAGCAGACACAAGACACTTGGATGATATCACGGGTAACATGGGCTGTTATAGTGCACACCCCCAGCACCACCACGCCACAAAGAGCATCACGCAACGAGCGAGGGACTAGTCCAGCAAACACACATGGTCATATGCTAGATATGCCCTTCATGAGCACTAGCCGGTCGTAATCTGTACTAGACAGCTCCGTCAAGTCTAACCCTCTATGACTTCAATGCTGTTCATATCTTTTGTCGACATCATTCATTATCCGTGCTTCTTTACGCACCGCCAGCTCCCGAGCCCTCACCTGGAGTCTGGCGGGTCAGGATGGCGGCCTGTCCAGTGCCTGGTTGCCTTCCGGGCCTTCTGTTCGCTGCCTCCTCTTGCTTCTCCGTGTTGATGTTGTCCACGTACTTCTCAATGTCCTCCACGGGCAGCATCTCGATCGGCTTGCCGGGCGCCATGATGGCAATCTCGATGTTCTTCGCTCCCGTCTGCACAACCTCCAATAGTGACTTGACTGTCAGCTTGATCGTCTCCTCCCGGTCCATGCCCTCCTTGTGGTTGCGTTCGAGGAATTCGCGCACTGTTTTACTTGATCGGCCAATCGCGTTTGCTTTCCTATTGTAATCTTCAGCAAAAGAAAGCACCCATGCAAAGTCAGAGCACATACCATGCCGAGTAAATACCAGAGGGCTCCGTCTGGTACAGGCGCGGGGTCTTGTCGTTGGGATCGAAACCGACAATGAGTGTACTGATGCCGAACGGGCGGACACCGCCACTCTGCGTGTATCTCTGCTGAACACCTGCAACGTACTTTGTGATGTATTCTATCGATACGGGGTCTTCGACTGTGAGACGATGTGATTGCGCTTCAAGGCGAGCCTTGTCAACCAGGATGCGGGCATCGGCGTTGAGTCCAGCAAAGGCGAGAGCGACGTGAGTATCAACAAGGCAGATCTTCGAGGGTGTAATTCGGGTATCTTGCAGCTTCATTGCTGATCGCTTTTCACAGCCGAGCACTACTATGTCTGAGCCCTTGACGCCGACAGCACATGTTCCTAGAGGCGAATTAGTGTTTGGCTCTGCCGACCAGATTGCAACAAAGATTCACCTCGCTTGACAGCCTCCAACGCATATTCGACCTGGAAGACGTGACCGTCAGGACTGAAGACTGGCACGGTTAGCTAAACCACCAACTGCAGTCGGTATATGCTCGTACCGGAGAGAGCTCGATCGTAGCCAGACGCCATTGTGAGAGAACTTGAGTACTGTGATTCGGATTTCCTCTTCTATCCCTGGAATAAGACAAGGAGGCACAGGAGTGAAAAGGCGGGGCGGGGAAGTTGTTACAGGCGACAAGCTGATCGCGAGAGCTCCAGAGCTGGCCGCGTTGATGCTCCCGCCTAACCTCCGCCAAGGATTGCGGCCCGTGCGCCGTTTTCCACTTATGTCATCCTTGTTAGATATTACAGAGGCAACTTTTGATTCATTCACATTTTCTCCTGCACTAATCGCAATGGCATCCTCGGCGCGCTTAATATCGTCGTCGCTGCGGCGAACTGCACTCAATTCTCGTGCATCATTGCGCTACCAATGTCTGAGACCATCAAGTCAAATTCGCTGGACTGGTACCTCATCTGCGACTTCGGAGCCTCACCAGCCGGATGAGCAAGGTGGCGTGAAGGGCCCAACCGCGTCTTCGAAAACAATCAAATTCACCTCGGAGTCGTAAGCTTTCGACTTTGCGCAAGCTTTCACACTTCGCTAAGCTGGGCAGGTACCCTCACCTCAAACGTGACTCGAAATTCAGTCAAGTCACGGAAGAGCATGTCAAATATTTCCAAAATTTGCTGGGTTCGGAGTCAGCCGTCATTGATGGTGTCTCAAAAGATGCATCACAAGATATCGAGCCTTTCAACAGTGACTGGATGCGCAAGTTCCGTGGCCACACCAAACTAGTCCTGAAGCCCAGCTCTACCGAAGAAGTCAGTAAGATTCTCAAATACTGCAATGACAACATGCTCGCTGTAGTCCCACAGGGCGGTAACACTGGCCTTGTTGGTGGCTCTGTTCCAGTTTTTGATGAGATTGTTATCAACATGCAGAAAATGAACCAAATCAGGTCTTTTGATGAAGTATCCGGTATCCTAGTTGCGGATGCTGGTGTCATTCTGGAGAACGCGGACAATTTCCTTGCTGAGAAGAATCACATCTTTCCCCTTGATCTCGGTGCTAAGGGCTCATGCTACATCGGCGGTAATGTCGCCACCAACGCTGGTGGCCTTCGTTTGTTGCGCTATGGTAGCTTCCACGGCAACGTTTTGGGTCTTGAAGCTGTTCTTCCGGACGGCACCGTTGTGGACGACCTCTCTACGCTACGCAAAAACAACACTGGATACGACCTAAAGCAGCTCTTCATCGGTGGAGAGGGCACGATCGGCATTATTACGAAGGTTTCAATCATCTGCCCTCGCAGGTCGCCCGCAGTCAACGTCGCATACTTTGGCTTAGAAAGCTACGAGAAAGTCCAGAAGGCATACATCGAGGCCAAAGGCCATCTCTCTGAGATCTTGTCAGCTTTCGAGCTCATGGACGGGCGTACACAGAAGCTGGTCAACCGGGTAACTGGCAAGAAAATGCCACTTGAAGGTGAACACCCTTTCTACTGCCTAATTGAGACCAGTGGCTCCAACGCAGATCACGACAGCGAGGTGAGGCTTT
The DNA here is from genome assembly GCA_005212705.1 of Curvularia lunata. Lineage (NCBI taxonomy): Eukaryota > Fungi > Ascomycota > Dothideomycetes > Pleosporales > Pleosporaceae > Curvularia > Curvularia lunata. The sequence continues at coordinate 236,945 of PELC01000025.1, read as the reverse complement.
CTTTCTTTCCCGGAAATAAACAGTCAGTGCTAATACTTTTGTAGAAATTACAGACTTTCCTAGAGCACGTTATGGAGACTGAAGTTGTCTCGGACGGTGTTCTTGCTCAGGACCAGACCCAGATCCAGGAGCTTTGGTCATGGCGTGAGGGCATTACTGAGTGTCTTGGCCATGACGGCGGCGTGTACAAATACGACTTGTCGATACCTATCACAGAACTCTACGACTTGGTCAACGAGACGCGCGACCGCTTGACTGAGGCTGGGCTACTTGGCAGCGATCCTAGCCACCCAGTAGTTGATGTTGTTGGATACGGCCATATGGGCGACGCCAACCTGCATCTGAACATTCCAGTAAGGAAGTTCGACAAGACTGTAGAGAAGCAACTTGAGCCTTTCGTCTATGAGTGGGTACAAAAGAGAAACGGAAGTATTAGTGCCGAGCACGGCCTGGGTGTTACGAAGAAGCCATATGTTGGATACAGTAAGAGTGAAACTATGATCAAGTTGATGAAGCAGATCAAAGATTTGTATGATCCTGTAAGTGGTACTCACATGCAACCACGCCATGTCTAGACTAACATTGAATCAGAACGGCATCATGAACCCATACAAGTACATATAGACGTCGCTGGAACGAAACAAGTTCATTGTTGTCATCATCTGAGTCGTTCCAAGCTCATTTCGCAAATCCACCTTTATTCAGTAGCTTCATTGCGTTGCCTTCGTATATTGCATTTCTTTTGTCCTCGCTGAAGAGATGCTCGAGGCCGTCTTTCATCCGGTTCGCGAACATCTGAACAAACTGTGTCTGCGTGAAGGGGAAGTCGCTCCCATATAGCAACCGCTCATGCGATACGTCGAACCCTTCAATGAGTGCTTTTAGTTGCCCATTTCCACCGCTTTCTCCGTCAAATGCGAAACCAGCTAAATCGAAATAGAACTGGGTTTCAAACTGGCGCTGTACTGTAGAAGCATTCAACACTCTCCCACCAGGAACCACACTTGAAAATTGAATGAAGCGCGTCATCAGCGGTGGTAATGTGCCCCCTACGTGAGGAATGACAAATTTGACATTCGGGCAACGATCCACAGTCCCCGTACTGAAGAGATTTATCACCGCGCGCGCAGTGTCGAAGAGGAATTCGAAGATGGGGATAGGGTACTGGCCACCGAAGGGTAGCGCGTCTGTGGTTTGCGCAGTAGATGTATCGTTTCCATGCTTTATACAGGGCTTCGTAGGATGGATGAAGACTGTTGCACCGAGTTGATTGAGTTTATCGAATACACGGTCTAGCTCTTTTGCACCGACATAATTTCCGTGGTAGTTAGTCATGAGCCCGAAGCCATCTACGCCTTCTTCGACACATGCTTCAATCTCCAACAAAGTAGCCTCGACGTCTGGTAATGGTAGCGCGGCCCACACGCCAAACTTGTCTGGATGCTGCTTCTTGAGATTCACTGCATAAGCATTACACTGACGCGTTAGATCCCGGCATAATGTCTCGTTTCCGGGGACAAGGTGCGTTCCAGGTGAAGATATGGACAAGATTGACTTGGACACATTGGCTGTGGACATCATCTCCAAATGGCGTTCAAGGGACCATTCTGGGATCGCGGGCATGCCGTCGGGGTTCGAGTGCCCATTTTCAGCTAGCGCAGTGTGGTAAAACGGCGGAAGGAAGTGTGAATGTACGTCAATTCGTCGAGGGAGTGGGTGGGACATGTTGGCGGAGGATTGAGGGGCTGCAGGTGTGATGGTATACGCTAGTAAGAGCGTTAGGATGAGATGTATAGTGAACATGGCGATGACACCTCACGACTGCCTTTATTATAACCACCACTATTTGGAATTTGAGAATCCGCTTCCTGTATTTATCCACAATGTGAAAAGCAATAAATGATGCTCGTTGCCTGGGCGCATCACCGTCAAATGGTATGCTATCTTGTATTCGGTACCCCGCTCCGGATGTCCTACAGCCAGAGACCCATTACCCGTTGTGGAAACCTGCTGCGCTCGGCTTACGTTCTGCAGACTACAACCCATACCCTAAAGGCTTCTAAACAGACTGCACGATATGGCTTACCGATAGACGCGATCGCAGAGGGGAAAGCGACTAGTAAAGGCATGCAATTGCCGACAGAGACGAACGATCCTGGGCGTCGATCTCATGCCCCACTTGCGGCTTCCACATGGGCTTTCCCTTACTTTTTGTTCTTTTATCACTTGCAACCATGACACACCGTCGTTCGCCACGCCACTTTGAGTCTCACCCTCGATTCAATACTCGCGATGGAGAAGATTACGGATAAGATCAACGCGCTGCCTGATGGCGCCAATTACTTCTCTCTCGAGTTCTTCCCGCCGAAGACGGCGATGGTGAGACTGCCCCGCTGCACGCGACCATTGCTAAAGCAAGGGCATCGGGATGGCTTCAGCAGACGTTAACGACGATTCAGGGATTTGCGAACCTCCAAACTCGACTAGAGCGCATGTCACAAGCCCTTCGTCCTCTGTTTGTTACCGTCACCTGGGGCGCTGGCGGGTCGACAGCCACAAAGTCGCTTGAACTAGCAGAGATTTGCCAGCGCCAATTGGGCCTCACAACATGTCTTCACTTGACGTGCACAAATATGAACCGTCAGCTCATTGATGAGGCGCTGGAACAAGCACAGGTGCTGGGCATAAGGAACATCCTTGCCTTACGGGGTGATGCGCCCCGCAGTGAAGAGTACAGGGACGAGGATACACCACCTGAACAAGACTCGAACAAGGACTTCACATGGGCCATTGACCTTGTCAGGTACATCCGGAAGCAATACGGCGACTACTTCTGCATCGGTGTTGCCGCGTATCCCGAGGGCCATTCAGACCAGAGTCACCCCGAACATCAAGATCCACTGTTCGACCTACCTTTCCTTGTTGAGAAGACTAAAGCAGGCGCCGATTTCATCATGACTCAACTTTTCTACGACGTCTCAGCTTACAACAAGTTTGAGAAGATGCTGAGAGAGCACGAGAGCGGTGTCTTCAAGACGATACCAATAATACCAGGATTGATGCCAATTCAATCGTACAAGATCTTGCTTAGGACGACTAAACTTTCGCACGCAAAACTACCCGCAGAGATCCTGGCACGTTTGGACGCGGTCAAGAGTGATGACGAACTAGTCAAGCAGGTGGGTGTTGAGATTATGGATGAAATAGTGGAACATATCAAAGCGCGGCCAGATACGTGTAGGAGAGGGTTTCATTTCTACACGCTCAATCTAGAGAAGGCCGTCTCACATGTACTGGAAGATACACACCTCATTCCTAGCACCTTGTTCGACGATGACGACGAGGTTATTGTTGAGACAACACCGGCCATTAACTTGGAGCCACCACCCAACGGAGTCATACCGCACCGACGACGATCATCCGCTGTCAACTCTGGTCCACGTAACAGAGTGATTGTGTCACATGTTTCCGCTGCTCGGTCGAGCAATCCATCGTATGAAGCAACGGAAGAGGAAGCGGGAGTTCCAAGGGGGCCAATCAATACTCGCGCAAACACTCTGGCAATCTCGGAAGGCGAGGGATCTCTAGGTCGCGAAGCAACGTGGGATGATTTCCCTAACGGTCGATGGGGTGATGCGCGTTCCCCGGCATTCGGTGAGATCGACGGTTATGGGCCAACGCTCCATGTCTCTACACCGCAGGCGCTTAAGCTCTGGGGCCATCCTGTTGAAAAGAACGACATCTCGACCCTGTTCCGCCGCCACATCGAAGGAGATCTTGAAGCTATACCATGGAGCGAACAAGGTCTTTCACCAGAAACACTTACGATCAGTAAGCAGCTGCTCGCTTTGAATGCCAAGGGCTGGTGGACAGTGGCCTCCCAACCCGCTGTCAATGGTATCAAATCCACCGACCCTGTCTTCGGCTGGGGCCCCAAAAATGGCTACGTTTTCCAAAAACCGTTTGTCGAGTTCTTCATCCCTGCCTCCGAATTCGCCATCCTCAAGCCCAAACTCGATGCTCACGACCAAGTGACCTATTTCGCCGGTAACGCTGCAGGAGACTTTGAAGCAAGCCAAGAGGACGGCGTGAATCCCGTTACATGGGGCACGTTTGCAGGCAAGGAAATCGTTACACCGACTATCATCGAAGCAGTCAGTTTCAGGAGTTGGCTTGACGAGGCATTTAGCATTTGGCAGGAGTGGCAAAGAATCTACCCGCCACGAAGCGCGACGAGTAATTTGCTTGGACAGTTAAGACGCGATTACTGGCTTGTCAATGTTATTTGGGGTGATTTTGTTAATGGCGAGGGCCTTTGGGAATTCTTGCTCGAGTAAAAATCTAGACTGTAGCTAGTGAATGTTTATCGCCAGTCAAGTATAAGAACGGAAATTGAGGACAAAGCACCAACATTTCACGGTAACTCAATCTCAGCTTTTCTAATTCAAGCCTCAACTTGGTGAGACCGGACTCATTTCTTCTCCTATGGGATATCTTTTACATTTACACGCCATGCACGCGTCTTTCATCCATATACTCAAAAAGCTATGAAGAAGTGACAGTGACAAAATTCACACGCTTATTCCTCCTTTGTGGCAAAACTCCTAAACGCCAGCTATGCAGATAGTGCTTTGGAACCGACCGAATCCGGGTCTAGTCCTCATGATCAAGAAGAACAAGAGAGAAGAGAAGAAGATTGAGAAAGTGGGAAACGCGACGGTGTTTGTAGCACCGTGATAGGAAAGCAACGCAAAGCTTGCCGGTGATGTTCCTCAATGGAGCCCCGAAGCCATCAAGCAAGAGCTGAGCATCCGCGGAATCTTTGATCGGTTGTTGGCAGCAGGAAAAAAAAAGCTGTTGTGATAGCCTGCCTTGACGCGGATTATCCTCTCAGAGAAGCTCAGTAGCAGATGCCGATGCTGTGCATCATGCCTCGCTCAAAGCATGCCTGCGGCAGCCAGATCCTTATAAACCTTCTCAGGCATAACGTTGCCCTCCGAATCTTCCATCTCGACGACGTTCTCAGCCATCGCCTTCTCTTTCTTCTTGTCCTTTTCGATCTTCTTCCACAGATCCACGGCCTCTTGTATACTTGTGATCTCGCGGAAAAGCGTTGTGCTGGTGATGCCCAGACATTTGAGACCGTGAATGTGACGGGGCTCGTTGAAATGCTTGTCGAATGCGCGCCGGCCCATATAGACAAAGTTTCCACAGATTTCGCAGGGGAACTCGACGCCAAGACCGTGGAGTTTGTAAAGCCAGAAGGGAATGGGCTTGCCATCCCAAGCAAGTGGGAGCTTGAGGGGGTTGTAAATCTTGTCTTCGCCGTCCGAGTCGTCGTCTTTCTCGTCTGCACCGTTTTCGGGTGCCTCGGAATATAGTTGCTCCAGCTCTTGTTGTCGCTCACGTTCAGTCATGCCTTGTTTTCGCTCGACGTTCATCTTAGTATCGCCGCGTTCTGTCTGCATGGCTGCAGCGAGTTTTCGTATTCTGAACTCTCGCTCGGCGACCGCGCGTTCCTTGAAGCGTTGCAGGTCTGCGGAAGCTCCGTTTGTTTGCTTTCCACCATCTTGCGTGCCCTCTTGGCTCTCTTTTACGGCCTTCTTATGCTTCTTTCCCGTCAAATGCGATTCATAGACCGTCTCTTTTGAGAACCCCTTCTTACACGCAGAACACCAAATGCCCTCGCCTTGGGCTTCACCTTCAGGTGATGTCGAGGGAGCAACCTTTTCCCAGCCTGGAACTTGATCCTTGTCCCATAGCTCTTCAAATTCCTGGTCGAAATTGGCAAAGAGTTTATCCAAGTTTTCCAAAGGCTTCGTCCGTCGCATGAAGCTCTCGAGGTAGTCTTGCAGAGCTTTCAAATAATGGAAGTAAGCCTCTGACTTCTTCTGATCGCGGCGAATGTTGCATTGCGGAGGAGTGAAGACATCGAACAGATCGAGGTACTGCAGATACGTCAGGCGGCGCGCTTGCTGATGAACAGGAAGGTTCAAGTACTGCTCATGCAGCGTAGTCAAGTCAAAGAAGCGACCGAAACCCTCCTCGCCAGTAAACATGGCATCGATAGCTGCAATGGACTGTGCATGATCCTCAGGTGACCGCTTCTTGTAGGCCTTTTCTAGGTTTTCGACGGGTTCGTTGGGGTAACGTCGGTGAAAGTCCTTGATGGATTCGACTTCCTTCAAAAAAGATTCCATCGGGTCGCCGTGGGTGAGACTGCGCACTTCATCCTCCTTTTTGCCATCGACATCCTCGTATATCTTAAATAGCCGGCTGGATTGGCTTTCAATCTGCTCTAGAAATCGCGCAATATCGTGGTCGCGTGCGAGACGATCCCGAATCTAACAACGTCAGTAGAGATGGCAAGAGGCATAGGGGACAAACGTACATGCGGAGGATCTTCGAGAAGGCGCTCTGCTACGGCATCCTCGAGGCGCTCCAAATCCTCGTGAAGCTGGCGCTGCTCTTCCAGAAGCATGACTGCGGTCGCCTATATGAAATATGAGTTCTGGGGTATAGCAGCGGTTCGGCGATGGATGTGCAGACCTTTGCGGGCGTGAGTGTTGTCGAGCTGCTAGGTGGAGCCTGCGCGGCGACATAAACTGAAAAACGCGCTAGTACCCGGAACGGGATCGCCGAGGCTCCGGGCCTCCGCAACGCTCAGACGTAGTTGCTCCCAAACTTTGTTGCGATCGCGACCAAGCGTTCTTCCATACCCGCGAAACCCCCACATCAGCACCAACGAAGTAAAGCCAACATGGCGGACGGAATCGACCGAAATGCCGACGACAAGATGGAGTTTTCCACCTCCAAGGAGGTTACGGTCGCGCCAACCTTCGAGGCCATGCACTTGAAGGAGAACCTGCTGCGCGGTATCTACGCCTATGGATACGAGTCGCCTTCAGCTGTGCAGTCGCGTGCTATTGTGCAGGTCTGCAAAGGCCGTGACACTATTGCACAGGCCCAGTCTGGAACGGGAAAAACAGCGACCTTTTCTATCTCCATCCTCCAGGTCATCGATACAGCCGTACGCGAGACACAGGGTAGGATAGCATTTGCCCTTGTTGAAGAAGCGCATACTGACAAGCTGTAGCACTTGTACTGTCCCCTACGCGCGAGCTGGCGACACAGATCCAACAAGTCATCATGGGTCTCGGCGATTACATGAACGTGCAGTGCCATGCCTGTATTGGAGGCACCAACGTTGGCGAGGATATTCGCAAGCTCGACTATGGTCAGCACGTGGTTTCTGGAACCCCAGGGCGCGTTGCTGATATGATTCGCCGCCGCAACCTCCGCACACGCAACATCAAGATGCTCGTTCTCGACGAAGCTGATGAGCTCCTAAACCGTGGTTTCCGTGAGCAGATCTATGATGTCTACCGCTACCTTCCACCAGCCACCCAAGTCGTAGTCGTCTCTGCCACCCTTCCCTACGATGTGCTTGAGATGACGACCAAGTTCATGACTGATCCCGTGCGCATTCTGGTCAAGCGTGACGAGCTGACACTAGAAGGCCTCAAGCAATACTTCATCGCCATCGAAAAGGAAGAGTGGAAGTTTGACACCCTCTGTGATCTCTACGACACACTTACTATCACACAAGCAGTCATCTTCTGCAACACTCGCCGCAAGGTCGACTGGCTTACCGACAAGATGCGTGAGGCCAACTTCACCGTATCTTCAATGCATGGAGATATGCCACAAAGAGAGCGAGATAGCATTATGCAGGACTTCCGTCAGGCCAACTCCCGCGTGCTCATCTCGACTGATGTGTGGGCTCGTGGTATTGACGTGCAACAAGTTTCACTGGTAATTAACTACGACCTTCCGTCAAACCGTGAAAACTACATCCACAGGATTGGCCGAAGCGGCCGATTTGGACGCAAGGGTGTAGCCATCAACTTTGTTACTCAGGATGACGTGCGCATTCTTCGTGACATTGAGCGTAAGTTCCTAGTGCCCTTTTTCCAAATACTGGCAGCTAATTTGTACAGTATACTACTCTACTCAAATTGACGAGATGCCAATGAACGTCGCCGATCTTCTTTCATAGATACACTCTTAGATTGTGGATCAGCATATGCTATCAAGCACCGAAAACATCTTACATCCAACGCCGGCGTGTTAAGGCCATGTACAAGCGAAGACAAGTCAAACCACCCGCTTCGCCGGACAGTGTGGAGGAAAGGGGCTCTACAGCCAAAGAGTAAGTTCGCCGTTCTTTACCAGATTCAGACTCGGTCGCTAATTCTATGGTTGTGTCAGAACCAAATTGAATATATACCCAGTCGCCTGGTACTGTACCATGAATTTATTCGCAAGTGGATGCTTGCTGGAAAAGCTTGCCTTTTACCGTTCTTCAGGTGTTTCCAATCATGATTTACGTTTCCTCAACTGCGCCAAATGACAATGATAATGTCTCAACACAGTACCTTTAAGGAACTCACACGAACGTTGTTCGTCCAATATATTATTTGATTGTGTTCTCAAGCAGCCAGTGTTATACTTTACAGCCATCAACACCTAGAGACAGGCTTGATGTATTTGCTCAGTCGACTGTTGCATGGTCTTTGCACCCAGCCTATCTTCAGAGCGGATTTGTTGGTCATGGTTGAAGTTGTGGCTCCCACAAGGAGCGGGGATCACGAGTTCCGGGGCTCAATATCTTGTAGCAACGTCATTACTACCACTTTCAGCAGCACTCCACCCATTCTTGATACATAAACCATTCCGCATTTGATTTCGCAGAATCAGCTGCTTTCGCATAATTTAGCAAACATGAGCAGCGTTTATATTGGACTGACGGTAGCAGTACCGAGGCCTCAATATTGCAGCACGACTTCTAAGTCAGCTTTATGTCTATATTAGAGTTATTCGGAGTCATACGATGAACTGTATTCGAGACTCCTGTGGATCCACATCCATTGCTTCAATATAGTGACTCTGCACAAGTACACAACAATCCAAAAAGTGCGGACCTTGCAAAGGACGCGACTCCGATTGCGCCCAATTGAGGGTCAGGTCCCAAGCCTTGTACGGCCCAAGGTTGGGTGGGCGACATCAGGGTCTCCCAATATACTGTCTCGTTTACGTAGCACAAAAGCCTTCCAAATTATATGAGAGACCAAAAGCGAATCGACACAAAGGCATATTCCTTTGGTCAGCGTCGAAGTGTTTCTTGGCTTTATTGAAATGGTAAGACATGACATCACAGATTCCAAGACCCATGTTCATCTGTGCTCAGATTTCGGTTGAGGAACCAAACACTCATGCTACACCCAAATATACTAATCATGGTGAAATGTGTTGTAATTTCGACATGAGTTTAACATGGCTCATGTGTCAAAGTTTGCATGATATGTGCAGCAACCAATCGGTCAGTGGCTGAATCCTCCGTTCTCACGCTACGCTATCGCATGCTGCATCCTGAGCCGTCCATGAACCCAATGCAGGTCTACATCTGTACATGTACCCACCCAAATCTATTTGCATTCCCGCAACGGTGCTCTCCACTGTGCATTTTCCGAAATCGATGTGCCAACTGCAGTGTCCGGTATTGTAATCCGGGCTTGCATCAACGAGCGACGAGAACTTACATAAATAGCACTTCATTATCCCCCAGAGTCTAACTTCTTATCAGCAAACACTTTCAATCCTGCCATACCCAATTCCCCAAATAGATTTTCAAGTAGGTGTTCTGCACTTGCCATCTCCAGTACTCCTAACTCGCCCCTTCCAAGAAGTACCTACAAGATTTCCGCTTGATTCCTCGCCAATCTCTTACAACTCTTGTTCCATCGTCCCACAAAAATCTAACACTCATTTAACAGACGCAACGCTCGCTACATACGAAAAAAAAATGCAGCTCACCGCCTTCACCTTTGCCATGACTCTCTTCGCCGGCAGTGCCCTTGCTGGCAGAGATCACAGCAAAAAGTTCTTGCAACACATTGCCGCGCAACCCCCTCACCCTCAAATCACCGTTCCAGTCGAAAGCATTGCCCTGCCTATTCAGAGTGTCGTTGTTCCGGTTGAAAACATCATCGTGCCTTCCGTTCAGAATGCGCCGGCCATACTTCCCGCTCCCGCTCCCGGACCAGTTGCCGGCGCTTAAGCTACGAAACGTATTCTTTAGGATATGAGAACATTCTCAGAACAGGGTGTATGTAAAATGGGGTTGCTTGGTGGATAGACGGGGAGCTCGTGGTGTGTCTGAAGACACGAGTTTGATACGCTCATATCTGAGAGTGGCAAAGAATCAAGCAGAATATTAGCTTAGAGTGTCTGGGGATCTTCGGGCTGCTTATTCTGTTATCGGTGGGGAGTGCGTTGCTAAGTACGCTATTGCAATGCTGTCCCTTTCGCATTCATTTCTTCCTTTCTTTATTCGTACCCAGATTTAATAATGTTATCTACAGACTCTCTGTAGATGAAAGGTGTGTAGGCGAAAAGGACGCTAGGTGAGCTGAGCTAATGGCAGACGTCTGGTTTTCTCTCTGAGAATATACAGTTGCCTTCTTTCTACCTTTTACTTTCAAAGTTACTGGTTTTGTGAAGTGTAGAGAGTGATATTGCTGACCCACAGTCATCTATTCGCAACGTTGCTGAATGTCAAATGCAAAGACGAAAAGCTCAGCCGCGATGAATCCATCAGAGTTGAATGATTATCCGCATCGACGGCTCAGACACCTCAACTAACAGAAATTCCAGGGGCAACACCGCCTGTCGAGATGGTCCGCATACCGGTTAAGCCTGTTGGTAACGCAACTCAACGTGGCGCGTTCGAGAATTTGTCTGGTGCGAATGCCACCAGGCCAAGTAGTTCTGCCGTCATTAACAAGAAAAGGGTCGATTTTGAAGATATGGAACTACAAGGAAGGGGAGGACTGTTTGGGAGGAGCTCGGTCTGTGCACACGCTGGTTCAGAAGGAAGCTAAGAGTGGGTGTGGCTGAGGAGCATGCGCCTCAACCGGAACAGCAGATGACGCCTGCTAAACACCGATAGCTGAAAGCTACAGAACTAATTAACGTTGTCGCCTTGGATGCCTGAATTCCTTCGCAACTGTGATCGCATGCTGATTGGCTGTGCTATCACGGATTCGTACTTCCCATGCCTGTCAGCATCGCGGTCACATTCCCATCTTGTCCTAATGCCGCCCCCAAACGGTTCTCAGCTCGTCAGCCTTGTCAGCCTCATCCGCCGGAATCACAGGCAACGATGCGCTCATTCTTTTATAAGTAGCATATCTCCCTGTGCTTCCATTGCCGAGTTCCCGATTTTCTCATTCTCGTATCATTTTGGGTAATTCCATCGAAAATCATGCGCTTCCTCTCAGTTGGTGGTAAGAGCAAAGTTAAACTGGCTGAAAAACATCACTGACATGTACAAGCCATATTGGCTAGCCTGCTTGCATCAAGCACAGCGTTCCAACTACCACAACAAGAATTTCTGAATGAAAACGCACTGGAAACAGCAAATGAACCGGTCATCGACCCCTGTACTCTGGCCGATTCGCCTAAAGTAAACGCTAGCGTGCAACTGAGCAATTGGCTAGAATGCGCCGTCAATGGTACAAAAATCCTACTGCCACATAAACCACAAACTTCCCAGACCCTAACATCCACGTCAGGATTTTACCCATTTCCAGCAAACACAAACTGGCCTCAGGGTCACGCAAAATCCTTTTCAAAGGATATCAGGTTCACATTCAACGACACACATTACGACTTCGATGGCTCGTTGAGGCTTTACAAATCGTTTAATGCAACACTTGGCGTGGCGTTTGCGCCCTTCAAGCATGGCTTCATCAATACGCTTGGTGTTCCCAATTCAAACGGCGACAAGGGTGGGTTCGTGTACATGATCGGGTGGGCTGGTGGTTTCCAGACACGTGTAAAGCGGGATCTCTACTTTACCAATGCAGCGTTTGCGGTGGTCAAGGAAGAGGATGGTGAGAGAAAAATCGTTGAGTTCAGAGAAAGTGGGAATATTCCGAACACTGCGGTCCTACCACCGCCGGTCGAGTGGAAATGCGACTTTGAATAATCTGGCTCGTATCTCGTGGCGGCAGTAGAAGAAGCATTGATTGCTTCCAGTTTTGGGGAATTCACTACGAAGATGTATTAGTAAAGTAGCGTTATGATCGTTGTCTTTGTTGCGGAACATCATTGATTTATATGTTTCTATGAAGAAAAATAACATGAAAACTTCATAAGCTTTCTTATTTATACACTGCATGAAGTCAAGTATATTGACTGAAATAATTTACCGTATGCAAAGTTTGCGCAGTAAACAAATAATAGATAACCGTCTCTAGTACCAGTCGCTATGAACGACAGTCTTTTTCTTATTTCCAAAAGCAATATGCGTACCTAGCTCTACTATTTTCCGACCCCAAACCTCTTCTCAACATGGAGTAAGATCCAGTAACATCATCCAAACATACACAGCATGTCTCTATACAACACATTTCAGGCTACGATTCTTACCGACGTGCCACCTTCAGACTTCAAAGACTTGGTAGACGTTGCAATCCACCTACATACCGACAGTGTTCGCTTCCTAGAAGAAATCGACTGCATCTGCGCACTCTACAGCACTAACTCCCATGAAACTGAGGATAAACGCTGCATACCCGAACGTCAGATGACCATGGCCAGAGTCTTGGTAAACAAACATGACGATCTTGGCAGACATTATGGTTGGGTATTAGCCGGTGATCGTGCATGCGTGGATAAAGCGCTTCGCGGCATATGCGAAACGGAAAAGCGGCCAAGCGAATGGTTTGAAGAGTTGGCCAAGGAGCTGGAGAATTTGCACACCAAGTTGACGAAGCTGCAATCTCAGTTTGTAAGACCGTAGTCGAGCTTGTGTACATTCAAGTACGACTAGTCTAGTTTGATACACGCCTTGTATCTGGTATCTTTTTCGTCACGCAGGACCAGTGGCAGATTTCATTCTGGCCAAGCTTTGCCAAGATGGCTTGATGGAATTTTCAATCTCTGTTGTACAACTCACTATAGATGAAAGTATTTGTTATTCTAGCTAGAAAAGAGGGACCAAGTTTACTGTCACACCGCTATCGTATGAAGTACTTTGCATCATTTCGCTGGGATTGAATGATCAAAACTATTCTAGTACCATGACGTCACCAATATCCTAGATAACTCAAAAACAAGGCTACTCTAATGGATTCTGGGGGCTCAGGTATGACATGGTCTGACCTTGTGGTATTACCAGCAGAGGTGCCATAAAAGGTTAGTCGCCTCCTACTTACCTGGCCAGTTGAGTCATGACAAAAGGTAGAGCAAGTCACATGTCTAATCGTTCAAAATCCGGATTCCCAGCGTCTCGTGAAACAGCCGAATTCTGTCAAATCACATGCAAATAGAAAGAAATTGATTGGAAAGTATACTTTGGATTGTATCACAACGAACATGGCCATTACATGGTTCTCCTGAATCCTTCATGTTGCACATATCGCCCGTAATTACTCCGCTTTTCGCAAAAACGCTTTCATAATTGTCCCAACATGGTTGCCGCCCGCTAATTAAACACGATTTCTGACATGGAATTAGCAAAATAGACTTTGCTTGAGAGCAAATGCAGATCTCACCATAAACTGTACAGAATATAGCAATCAAGCTGAGCTGCAAGTACAGCCTTTCCTCTTCGCTGGCTCAGTGGAGGGCCAGGGCACGCAAATCTGGTTTCCGCAGTTCTTTCCAGAGGCACCACAGTTGTCTCGTGAGCAGGGACCGGTGTAGCCTTGTGGAAGAGGGTCGGGCATGGCGAGAGCAACGCTGGCAAGGAAGGTGGCAAATACGACTGAGAAACGCATCGTGATATTGAGGTAGTGGGTTTCGAAATAGAAGGAGAATTAAGATTCTGGAAAGTTGGTGAAGAAGCAGTAATGTCAAGTAGATGAGGGAATTGGATGTGCTGTGGGAGTTGATTGAAAGATCTAGACTGGAATGATTAGCCCTTTATATCTTCACATCAATTCCGGATGTGACGTACAACGGCGCCCGAAACGTGACCGCTGATTAGGACCTACAGGCGCCAGATGCCTGCCGCACAGCCATAGGGCGGAGTGCGGCCCAAGACTTGACAAGGACGCCCTGAGGCCGGGATGGGCTTCCCAGGTCAGGCCTAAAACAATGCAGTGAGCGTCAGTTTACGGCATTCCGCTTGCACAATAGTACGCTTGCCATGTAAACAGTCGTACAATGCAAACGATGTAACTCAATCTTGAGGCAATTGTGCGTTTCTCCCGTCAATTGTGTTTGAGCGCCACGGACTTGGCTCCTTGGCCTCCGGTCTAGGTGGGCGAGCGGTAAGCGGACAAGGACGTAGATCACGGGCGATCTTCAGCTTGGACTTTTGCCTAGAAAGTATGCTGCGGGCAGTTTTCGTACTTGCCTTACGTGTTAGTTTAACCGATATTGTGATGGCGTCGATCTATGTTCTGGGTAGTGCTGGTGGTGTTGATGGTCTTGAGGCCAAGTCGAGATTGCCGAGACTCTGGTGTAGATCACAAGGGAAGCCAAGGCAGTGCTGTGCATGTGAGGCAATATGCGTGCACTATGCGATACAAACGTGGACCAGTGTAGGAAGCATGCCTAGAAACAGACAACCTAGTGAGAGTACATTTTTGGGCGCCACAGCCCGCCAACCTTACGAAGATGTGCTGTGCTGTTGAGGGCTGTAATGTTGCACCCCAGGCCGCTTGCATCCACTCGGTCAATGCAATACTAGGGTGATGCGTCCTCCTGGACCCCCCATTGGCGGTCAAGGCAGTCTGCCAATGTGTTTGTAGTCGTGGTAATTGTCACATGTCGATCAATATTGGCATGAAGCGAAAGTCTACGTATGTGGCTAACGTGTAAAACAGGCGGCCCGAAGGCCCAAAAAAGCAACGTAAAACAGAACAAAGAACAAAGCAAGAGGGCCGGTGTGTCGGTGGCTTGTATCAGGTCGACATGGTGCGATGCGGCTCTTCGAACGCAGGGCGTTTCGAGGCCGAGGATGAAGAAGAGATGGTTGGTTGGCAGAGAGGGAAGCTCGACGCGTACTATCTTATCTCCGAGGCAGTTATCTCCTGCCCTGCCCTGCATAGCCAGCAGCCATGAAACGTGCGCCATCTTCCCCACCATTACCGTCTCAGTCCTACTGTCACTAGTACTCGCCGCTTTGATATCTCGAGCATGGCAAACAGCAACGACGACAAAAACAATAGTAGCAATAGCGACAATGATGGGCGCCAACACCACCGCCCTGAGGATAACCCCTTCATCGCCTTCCGCCGTTTCGCCGATTCCCAAGTCTCGTCCCTCTTAAACACCGTCTTCGCCCTCCCCGCCACGCTCGTCAGTTACAACAACGCCCATCAAGCGCGTGAGCAATGTCTCTTCGGCAAGGCCGATCAGCGGCAGTGCGACAGGCTCCATGAGATTGAGGCGCGCATCGCCGAGCTGCGCAACGAGGGGAGAGAGCTCTTCAGAGTAGGCGATGTACACGCTGTGCTGCGTAACAGTGAAGAGCTTGTGAGGCTCGACCGTAGGGCCGATGATATTCGGAGAGACGTCCTCCGTGCCTCACGTTCAGAACCCCAAACACAGCCCCCGTGGCCAAATGAGACTGAACTCGTGGAGAGAGTAGCCAATAAAAAGGGACAGGAGTGGGGATGGTCGTGGGACTGGGGCTTCCCCCGACCATTTGATCACGAGCGTCGAAGTCTTGGGGACACACCAGAAGAACAAGACGCTAAAGATTTCATGGCTCTAGACAGGCTGTTGCGGATGCAAGCGGAAGCGTCGAGACTGGTCCAAGAGTTCGATGACAAGGCTTGGGACGACTCAGCCTCGCGTGTAGTAAGATTCGACAACTGTAGCGAGACCCAAGTCAACGATGGGAAACCCAGAGTGTGGTCGTGGTCGAAGTCATGGCAGTGGCCGCCACGACCAGATGCATCACAGTCTGACGACGACACGTACTCGCCTCGTGCGCTCGAACAAAATCGTGCTTTGGACAGGGCTGGTATACCATGGCGGGTTGCGTACGAGGACCTCTTGCGGGCCGAAAAGATTCCCATTTCTCAACAGCAGTTGGCGCAGACCACACAACAAGATGGTGAGCCTAAGTGTCCAAGTGGCATGGACACTGATGCATGGTGGTCTCAGCCTGCCACACAGCGACAGTCGGACGAGAGGATGCAGCAAGATGGGGAGCATCGTTACCCACCCCTTGCTGCGCAGGACGAGCCAAGCTACGAGTACAGCCACGATCATGAAGACCAGCATGACGACCCGCCCACACCTAAGCGCAACCAGTTTCCGTCGTTCAACGAGTTCCGAAAAGGTTCCGCGACACACTCAGATGGAGAAGCTGAGCGATATGAAAATTATGCCAAGGAATATGACGACCCCGCGACAGAAATGGATGCTTATGAGCGGCTGGATGCTGCATCTGCAAACACTGCTGTCTCGGCTCCCCCTGCCCCTTTTACTTCGGTAACGTCTGCGCTTGCAGAGAAGAGGGACCAAGCCAAATCCTCTCTGCTTTCGACACTTACAACCACTGAGCGCACCGTTGCGCCTGACGGCTCCGTAACTACAAAAGTTTTGCTTAAGAAGCGCTTTGCAGATGGGCGCGAGGAGAGCACAGAAACCGTACATACTCAGCGCGGTCACGAAATTGACTTGCCCGCTAAGGACCCTTGGGAGGCACTGAAGAACGCTCCGTCAAGATCGTCGGAGGCGGGGGATGGGCAAGCCAAGAAGAGGAGTGGTTGGTTTTGGTCGAGTTGAGTGCGATTTCTTCATGTATGACATCATGTCAGATTGACAGCAGGCTTTGTGGGGTATCGAAGGATTTTTTGAGCAAGCATTGCCATACCCCTCGTTCCTTTTTTCCTAAAATGATCTTATTCATTTTTTTTGGATATTGTAGTTGCGCATACCCCCCTCAGTTCAAGACATATCATAATCCTCCTATTCTAGTCAGAAACCAGAACACATGATTATCTCACTGCTCATATTATCTTTTATACCCAAAAGAATGTTAATGCTATATTGTGACCTCTCCCACCACGTTTCGTCGAAGCGTTTTTGAGCTCCCAACACGATACACTCATCGAGACCAAATCAGAGCTGCGTGATTCAAGAGTAGTACTCATATTCGGGGTTATAGCTATGCTCGTTTTCTCTATCACGCTGAACATGCCGCGGCCCCATACTACCGGACCATCTACATGACATATTGAAGAAAGTCAAGGACCTCAGCGGGCGAAAAAAATAAAATAAGGGTTGAACTCCACAGATTCCTAACTACTACATAAGACTAGTTATCAAATTGGACGCCAGCACGATCGACTCTACACGAAGCCTACTCCAAATGTTCCTACACCTGAGAGATGAGATGGTATGACGGAACTGGTGCAGGCGAAGCACAAGGGCTGTAGGAGACACTCTCCTACGCCAAGAACCAACAGCGCTTTTCAAGGCTTAGCATCAACGCAGGACGGCTTGCCCTGAACCGTCTTCGATACATGTTTCGCGGCTTATGAGTTTCCATTTTCTGTGGCGAATGTGTAACTCTCCGCCTTACATATGGGCTGAGGTACCCGCACACTATGGGGAGTGAGACGGTGGATGCTGCAAACCTTCGGTCATGCTGAATTGGGACATATTTGATATACTCGCTGAAAAGCCGTTTGTGCATGTATGATGCTTGTCAGGAAGGATGGACTTGGCGTTTCCGCTCCGCGTTCCGCGCTTGGCGTGATGCTGGAACACGGCGCGTTGAAGTGGGCCAAACGGACACTGTCGGAGACGTTAAAGATAACGGTGCTGTCTCCACAATTGTGCCCTGGGGCGGTTAGGGAGTGCAATTGAAAGGCATTTGAGTGTGAAACTGTGTTTGGCCGTGTGGCATGCTCCTCTGCGCATGCAGGTCCGTGAAAGTGAGGGACCAAGTTGAAAAAATGCCAGGAGAAAAGTTGGGTATGCTGTACACCAACGTCGTGGCGATCAACACTGAATCCTCGCACATCATAGGTCGCTCGTGATACCGCCTGCTCTTGCAATGAAGAAGTTGTGTAGAGGACACAACTGGTGGGCCGTATAGGATGCGAATGGAGAGAGTTGTGTTTCATCGGAAGACGTCGTCTCTTGTCGGTTTGCATATGTATGCAATCTTTGCCCAATTTCGCACTTTCAGATTGGCGAGAGACGTAGGTACATATTCATAGTGACGATGGAATGGGTCCCAATAGCTTTTCGCTCAGGATCGCTCCAGGAATACGCAGCTGTCAACTTGGGCGTTTGTTTTCTGTGCGGAAGTACCAGGTCAGATCTTATAGTGTCAGTAAGACGATTCAAAGCCGTAACCAAACTTCACACCATACCTTGGGAATACCCCCACTTCCTCAGGAGACGTTCAATGTCGTCCCTAGTCGAATCCCTCGCATCCTCTCTATCGATTCCCTGATCGAGCAGATCATCATACTCTGTATGTCTATGGCGAACATGTGCAATGACAGCAAGTAAAACTTTTCGTGATAGTGGAATTGAATTTGTTCGGCCTACTCTGCCAGAGTGCTTCTTGAACCCATGTTTGATCACAGTTTCCTTCTCGTTCTGTGGCATTTTTGGGAATTGCGCCTCAATTTCGGCAGTAGCCTTAGCAACATCAGTAGCATCCCGCTTATTAGTTGCGGCACGTCGTGTTGGAAGTGTCTCCTTTGCTTGCTTGTGAACTTTGTGCAAAATATCCAGTGGTGCACGTAGTCCAATCTGCTTCCTCTTTTCGAAGACGATATACAGAGGACGAGCTGCCTCATGGGTAAGCTTACGGCAATGCATCGTTTTATAGCGATTTCCCTTGGGCAGGAAGCCATACGCTTTAGGCATTGGCGTACTTGGAGATACTGTGATCTCTGACGGCATATTGACTGGTGAACTACCCACTAATCCAGGACGTATCTTAGAGAGAGGGTGGTCAACCTGGATTCCGAAAGACCGTTCGGAAAACTAAGGGATGGAGGAAAGATGATTCTGGCGATCAGATTGGTAGACAATGACTCGTATCATGATTTCCCCCGTGTTTTTGACATGCATGCAAACTAAGGGGTTGAAGCGTGGTCGAGTCGAGACGCGTCGAATTCGATGTCCGAACGCGCTAGTATACGCTAGACCTCGAAGGGCATCACCACGTGATCTTGATCTAACTTATTGCAGGGCACTCCGACTGCTCTGCGATCTGCGGCTTTGAATGCTGTGATGATAGCTACCGCTATGAGGGCACGTTTTCCTTTGATCGATGTTGAGGGATACCGTGCTTATGTACATCCCTTACGACAGGTACGGATGACGCGGCACCTCCAACTTTGGCGCCCAGGGGCAATGGGCCCACCCGTGCGCACCAATCCGGCCACATTTACAATAATAGCTCTGACCCCGTTCAAGCCACGGTCAGCAAGATGACGACGTTGCAGTGGCACACTTATAACAACCTCAGCCACACCTACATACCCTTTTTACCGTAGCCTATGCGTGACTTTGCCATAAGGTCGTCTTTAGCTTCTTTGGCCATGCAGATCCAGCCTTTGAGGCGATCGGACACAGCCTTTGGTGACGATACGGATGTAGGCAACATCACATACAATGACAAGTATGTTGTCGTGTATGATTTCACCAACGTTGGTATGTGAAATGCAAATTTCCGGGATAACGTCTTACTCACAGCATCCAGATGAGGACGTCGCGACCAGAGAGTGCCAGCAGCTGTTGCACGATCTTGAGTCTGCTGGGCTGAATACCGAAGTACGTGCTGGCTACGACCAGACCTTGCTAGTCTTTGTCCAAGTACCCAGAGATTTGCTCGGCAATACTGTTTACAAGTCGAGGTATGCGACCGTCGCTTGGAGCTTTTCTGAAGTCTTAGCTGATGAAAATTTTCTGCAGAGTCAAGGACTGGCTTTATGGCATTACCAAAAACCATCCTGGTGGTACAGCTAAGAGCGTCGTTCCGGGAGCTTTTGAAGCTGAGGATGTCCTATCAGCTTATCATCTGATTAACTGGCGTAAAGAGAATGGAGGTGCAGGCATTACACCAGGCATCCCACCTTGGGAAAACGTGACCTCAATCTTTCCGCTGCATAATCCCGTCGCCAATCGGGCGCTGCTGGCCCATCTCAGCACACGAGTCTTTTTAGACGTATCCGACCTCGATCAAATCCGCAATCTTTGGGGTGCAAAAGTCGCATTTTACTTTGCTTTCATTCAAACCTACTTTCGTTCTCTCGCCTTCCCATGTGCTGCTGGACTCTTCGCATGGGCATTCCTTCCGAAATACTCGCTTGGTTTCGCGCTGCTGATTGGTGTATGGTGTACGGTGTTCCTGGAGTACTGGAAGATCAAGCAAGCTGATCTTGCCATCCGTTGGGATGTGCGAGGAGTGACCAGCTTAAAACAGGATCGTCCACAGTATCGTTACGAGAAAGAGGTCGTCGACTCAGCTGGAAGAGTGCAACGCGTTTTTCCGAGGTGGAAGCGAGTCGTGCGACAACTGGTTGTTGTTCCATTCGTTCTTGTCAGCACCATGATTCTTGGAGCTCTTATCACTTGCGTTTTCTTCATCGAAACGTTTATCGGGGAGGCATACGAAGGACCATATAAATTCTACCTAGTAAGTCTCACGTCTGGTGTTATGCAGGGTGGTTAACCTAACAATAACTAGGAATATCTTCCGACTATTCTTCTTGCAGTTTTCCTGCCATACGTCACCAACTTCCTGGAAAACATCGCAACAGCCTTGACAGAGTATGAGAATCACCGTACGCAAGATCATCATGAGATGTCCCTTACTCAGAAGATCTTTGTGCTAAACTCAATTACCAACTACCTGCCTATCCTGCTCACCGCATTCGTATATGTACCTTTTGGTAGCAAGGTCTTGCCGCTACTACAAGGTATAATGGACGCATCACTGGGAACCCACAGTAGAGAAAAGGGGGAATTTCGCGCCGATCCTGACAGATTACGAAATGAAGTGATCGCATTGACAGTTACGGGGCAGGTCTCAGGTGCGATAGAAGAGTTGGCGTTGCCATGGTTGAAAGAGCAACTCCAGGAATGGTGGCGTGACCGACAAGCTTCACGGGCGCAGAATCATGGAGACGCGCGGGCCATGTCCATACCGGAGGATCCCATGGAGTCCCGATTGCTTCGTCGTACAAGAAGGCAAGCGCTTCGGCCATCATACAACGTCCAGGAAGATATTGCGGAGATGGTTATTCAATTCGGGTATCTTGCACTGTTCAGTCCAGTTTGGCCACTAGTACCGATTGGCTTCTTTATCAACAACTGGTTCGAGCTTCGGTCCGATTTTCTCAAAATTTGCCTTGAGCACCAAAGGCCGACGCCGAATCGAAGCGATGGAATCGGTCCGTGGGTTGTCAGTTTAGAATCCCTAACCTGGCTAGGAAGCGTCAGCAGTGCCGCCATTGTTCATCTCTTTGGTACCCAGCATTTCCTTGGCCCATATCTTGGCATGAGCACGTGGGCCAGCCTCCCTCTCACCGTTCTCATCTCGGAGCACGCCTTTATGGCATTCAGAGCAGCCGTTCGATTTGTGCTTTCCCGCATAGGGTCTGAGCAGATTCGCAGAGAAAGAGCCGAACAATACATGGAGAGAAAGAAGCATCTCGACGAGTTGGAGGCGAAGGCGAACAAAGTTTCGCATCTGGATGTGGCCGAACGCGAAAGAAGGAAGAGTGTGCGAATCAATGCTTCGGACATTTT
Organism: Curvularia lunata; assembly: GCA_005212705.1. Classification (NCBI taxonomy): domain Eukaryota; kingdom Fungi; phylum Ascomycota; class Dothideomycetes; order Pleosporales; family Pleosporaceae; genus Curvularia; species Curvularia lunata. The sequence goes on along the minus strand of PELC01000025.1, from coordinate 215,135 downwards.
TTGGACGAAACAGGCAGAGGTAGGAGCAAGCGCCATAGCAGGTGTCAAGATCATCAAGGCGAAGAAGAGCGCGAAGCATGAAAATGTAGTCACAGGCAGAGATACTAAAACAGACTGAAGATCAAAAGGGCATAGAACAATGGGGTAAACAACTTCTTAGTTATCCAATCGAGTATATACAATATCTTCTCCACCTATAAAATATTTACAGAAAATGGGTCTAAAACCAAGAACAAGAAGAGGAGGGAAGGGAGCAGGACGAATCTTTCTCCAATTTCCCAGGATGCCCTGCATCGCCGACAGTTTACTTGAGAGCGTTGAGAACAGTGGTGTAAGCCTGCTTGGGGTTGAAGCTGTTGTCGAAGAGAAGGGGGTTGCCCTGGGGCCTCCAGGAGTCGGAGTCGCGGACACCCCAAACAGTGATACCGACGCAGTTCTTCTGGTTGAGGCAGGCCTTGGTGACGTTGGTCCAGTCAGCCTGCTGGGCGTTCTGGATGTCGACCTCGGTCATGGCGCACTCGGAAGCAGCACCGCAGAGAAGCTTCATGGCGTCGATGGTGGCAGCACCCTGGCCGGAAGTCAAGTGAGTCTGGGAACCGATACCGTCAATGGGGATACCAGCAGCGATCCACTTCTTGACGTTGCGGGCCATGGCCTGTGTCTTAGCGTAGTCGGCCTTGTCAAGGTTGTAGTCGTTGATGTAGCGCTTGGCAGATGGGTCAGCCTTCTTAGCGGCCTCAAAGGCAATGCGGACGAAGTCTTCGCCGAGGACGTTGTAGAAGACGCTGGCACGGAAGCCACCGTTCTCCTCGAACATCTCGTTGATGACGTCCCAGGCGTAGATCTGACCCTTGAAGTGGCCCATGACGTTGCTGATGTGGTCCTGCATAACAGTGGTAAGGGTAGCCTTATCCCTGATGGAGCTGACGAAGGAAGGCAGCTGAGAGTGCCAGATGGTGGTGTGGCCACGGATGAGCTTGCCATTGTCCTTGGCGAACTTCGCGGTCTGGTCGGCGGTACCGAAGTTGAACTTGCCACGGGAAGGCTCAGTAGCATCCCACTTCATGGAGTTCTCTGGGGTGATTTGACCGAAGTTGGCCTTGATGATGGCAGCGTTCTTGCCAGAGTTGAATCGGCCTGGGTCAGTGGCGGTACCGAAGTACTTCCTGCCCTTTGCCTTCATAGCAGCATCGATGCTCTGAGCGGCCTGGCGCTCCTCGAGGAAAGCCTCCGGCTCAGCGAAGGGGGCAGCAGTGACCAAAGCACTGGCGGAAAGAAGGGTGATGAAAGAGATCTTCATGTTTGCGAAAACAAGTGATTTTTGGTGGAATGGACAAGGCGGAATAGAAAAGCTGTAATGAGTGAAGATGCTGGATGTCCTTGGGTACCTATGGGATCAGCCCTTCTTATACCAATCTTGCACCCCTACTAGAGATTGTAATGATAGGGAACCTCATCTAGACGATGCAAACCGCCTCAAACAACCACACGCGTCGCCTTCTGACCGCATGTCCACTGCCTTGTGGGGAAACTACGGAAAATAGGGCATTAGCGTAATCTAACATGACATGCAGCAGTACCCACCTACCACCACCATTCCCAAATCATAGATGGGCTTTGCCGCACGAAGGCAGAAAGTGGAACCAAGGCGTTTCGGATTAATATAATCCAAGCTTCCGACGTCGGTTCTTGTGCTGCTTAAGGTGCTTGGCGTTTCCTGCATGGGGGAAGAACGGCTAAATATCAGAACCAAGTCATGGGCGAAACAAAAACAACCGACCCCTGCCTGTGCCAAATGGTTCTCGAAACACGGCATCATTGGGCTTAATAATTTCCGATAATATCGCACCAGGGGCGATGTCCAGTACCTGTGTAGAAAACTAGGTCCTTCTCGAATTGCTTGGCTCGAATTGTGCTCGAATGTTGCAATGCGCCGGTGGGCTGACCTGATGAGCTGGCATGCAAGGCCATCTAAGGTGATCGTAATAAACTTACAATCTGATACGCGATATACCCGGTGCAAAAGGTGCTTTTACGGATTCAAGTTCGTTTTGCTTACTGCGGGGTGACATTTTGAGGGCGATTCGTGGAGAATATTCCATATAGAAGGTGGAAGATTGGCGATCAACTTGGCACGAGGCCATATGGTAGGGGCGTTATAACCGTTGGGGATGGTTTCTCCGGGGCAAAGCGAATTGTGGAGTGCGTCTGTCCGGGGAAGTTCCAGGGCATTGCATATGCGGCCAAGATAGCCGCGGTTATTTGTCTCTTTCAAGCTTTCCAAGACTACTCTTGGATAGCAGGACGCCCAGGTCCAGTCGATGCGTGTCTATATTAATTGTCTCACCAATAAGATGCGATGATATCCCCTAGGATGGAAGATTGTTACGCCGAGTCGATATTCAAAGCAAGTAACATTCCAACTCATGATACGTAATGGAAGTCGCTTTTCATCAATTCTGTCATGCGTGGACACTGGTATGGATCCCGAAAAAACCGATATTCCTTCCACGTTGGCGCGTACACAGGACTCGTACACCAGCATATATTACTGTTTGACTTCTGTTTGCATTAGTACCATGCTAGGTACACACTCATTGATCCAAATGTACAAAATGAATATGGATGAAATGGTAGTTCCCACTAGCAGCTGAAGGAGGCCCTCGGACAAAAAGATTGGCTCCGTGATGTAAATTCGCGCGCGGACGGGCACAGTCCAGCTTCTCCTAATTGGCGATCAGGATTATGGGTCCACCTGTTCACGAGGAGTAGCTATATGGGTCGTTGCGGGCAGGTAAATATTCCTCTTTTGCCGTTGGGCCCCCTGAAATGTAAGAAGATAAACAAGGTCAGTGTTCTGAGTTGATTTGCTGATATGACGATGTAGATTACTAACAGAACCTCCTTGAGGAGAGCGATGGTATGTCCTGCTGTGACCTTTACTTTGAGCGAAAAAGATGTTTAATGTGGAAGGAAGAAAGAGCTGGCGGTGGGGCTAATCACGTGGACTCATTGCTTACTTCGTAGGATGACGACACGACCTTCTCGTCCACAGTCGGCATACAACTTCTTAACTCCACTTGCAATCTTCCTATCGGAGTTCGGACATCCGTACACATTCAACAAACGTGTACCTTGCATAATAATCCACCAGAGCCATTGGTCAATACTAGACCACATGAGACGTAGAATGTGGAGTTAAGTGTTATGTACGACCGAAGACCGACCGACAGGACCTCTATCTGAAGTCCTTTGACAGTGTGAGTACACATATAAGACACAGGATCTAGAATTCTCGGTAATTATGAAATTAAGCTTTCATAAGCATTTTCTTTCATTTGCGGCAATCAAATCGGATAATTGCGCTTTTACCTCAACAAACGCCTTTCAGCCAGCATAATGGCATCACAGAATTTTCTTAAGAAGATCGCAATTGTTGGCGCTAATGGCAATGTCGGATCACACATCTTATCGGCTCTGAGAGCCAAACATCGGTTTCAGATCACCGCCATCAGTCGCATACAATCTAAAGCCATCTTCCCACCTGACATCGGCGTTGCACGTGTCGACTATGAACAACCGGATACTTTAGTCAAAGCCCTGAAAGGACAAGATGCACTCGTGATCACCATGAGCGTTTTCGCTCGCAATGCACAGGAGCAACTCATCCGTGCAGCAGCTGAAGCTGGGGTGCCGTGGATCCTGCCAAACGAATTCGGAATGTTCAACACGGAGGAAATCCAGAACGAGACAATCGGACCAGGAAAACAAAAAGATAGAGCCTTGATTGAGTCGCTTGGTGTGTCATCCTGGATTGGAATGACCAGCGGCTTTTGGTATGAGTACTCGCTGAGTGGAGGACTATACGGGATTGATCTCAACAAGCGAGAAGTTGTGTATTTTGACGACGGAAACCAACGATTGAACACTTCAACTTGGCCTCAGACAGGGCTAGCTGTAGCGAACTTGCTTTCTCTGCCTACATCATCCTCTGATGGCAAGAATCCAGCACTGGATCAATATCGTAACCGCATGCTGTATTTCTCATCATTCACCCTCAATCAGCGTGAGATGTTTGAGGCCGTACAGAAAGCTACAGGAACCACTGAGAAGGAATGGAAAATCTCCTCTGTACCAGCAAAAGAGCGGCTGACGAGGGCGCGGGAGAGTCTGATGGCTGGAGATCGTAGTGCGTTTGCAACGGTCCTATATACACGATACTTCATCGATGATGCTGGTCTGTACGAGAAATCTCACGGGCTAAACAATGAAGAATTAAGCTTACCCAAAGCGGATTTGGTCGAGGCTACGAAGGAGGCTGTTGAGTTGGCGAAGACCGACTTTTGGGATAACATGTATAAATAGTTGACCGTTTACATGCGTCGAGGACAACGATGAACTCTTTGATCTCAATTATCCAACAGGAGATTCTGGATTATTTTGTTTCACACGCTTTTGCAAGTTTAAAGGCACATGTGTCCACATATGATCATGTCTTCCAATTTCATATCTCCTTCTTTAAAACATGCTCATCAATCAAACACAATTGCGGCCTTCACTACTTCTTGCTTCCTCACCGCTTCCAAACACTCTGCCCATTCCTCCAATCTATATGTCTTATTTGCAATGCCTTTCAAACTAAGTCTCCCGGCATTGACATACTCTAAAACATGCGGTAGATGGCCCATACTACAAAAGCTAGCCAAGATGGTAACCTCGTTCTCCCAAATCTGGAACGGCGACCAAGCAATCTTAACGCTGTTGTCATACACACCGTAAACAACTAGCTTCCCACCTTTGCGTACGAAGTCGAGGGATTGCTCTAGTACTGTAGGGGCTCCAGTAGCTTCTACGACGATGTCGAACCCATAGGGATTAGCGGTGCGAAGGTCGCGCATGTCGGTCTCGGGATGTTCATCAGAAATGGTAATATAAGCATCTCCAATGCCAAGTGAGCGAGCAAGGTCAAGCTTTGGTCCTGCTTTGGACGCAATTGTCAACTAAAACTTGTTAGTAGGCGGTGATGAACATTGTAAAGTAGTCGCATACGTGTGCAGCTCCGTTCATCTTGATCAGTTGCGCGAGTAGTATGCCTGTCGGCCCGCATCCGAATAACAATACTCGGCTTCCAACCTCTAGTTGCATCCTCTCAATGCCATGTGCTGCACAAGCTGCTGGCTCAAGCAGAACCGCCTCAAGCTCTGGAAGATCACCTATGGGAAATACCATCCGTGCAGGGTATCTGCAGTACTCAGCCATGCCACCCGGTACATTACCGCCATATCCGGTTACATTTTCGCAAAGCTGTGGTTTTCTTCGGATACAGTGAAAGCAGTTAAGACATGGTTCCAGAGCATCCGCTGCCACACGATCACCGATCGCTACGTTGGTGACATTTTTTCCAATGGCAGCGACTGTACCGGCTGCCTCGTGACCTACTACTATCAGCAAAGAACTTTATAGAGCCATTCAGTTAGGTATACCGGGGATCAAAGGCCACTGGTGAATCTCGTTAGCAGGGTTTACTCGATGAGTCAAGGAATTCCTTACCTTTGCAAGAAACTCGCCTTTGTGGTAATGCAAGTCCTTGATTCAGTGAGTAAAAGACGGGTTCAGTGTTTCTCCGAATCATATCACATACAGTACCGCATACACCACATGCCGAGATCTTGACCTATTCCAGATTAGTATCTGGTAAGCAGCGGAGTAGAGGCCGATGAACCTTACGAGAACGTCATTTTCTCCAATCGCTGGAACATCGATCGTTTCTACCGCAAAATTCTCAGGGCCTGAGTATCTAGGGATTTTCAGCAAGACACGAATGGTATTACCAAGTGCAAGCATGCCTTACTGCAATGCTTTCATCTTTTTAGGCACAGCATGAGGCTGTTGAGTACTGTGGCCCGCATGTCCGTTCATCGTAAGATAGAAGAAGATTGAGGAATGGTATTAGGGTTAACAAAATACATCGTGGGACGGAGCATTTTATAGTCAAGTCCTGTGTATGTATCTCGACACGAGATGCTGTTAGACGCGTCTGTGATTGGGGGTGCGGGGTTCGGCAAACCTTCCTTGAGAGAACTACCGGCATTTCTCTTTTGGGTAACCGCACTGGAACACACGAAGTGTAAGAATACACGATCCGTAACTCAACTACTGCGACTATACAACCATGTCATAACTGGACGCTAGATCTTAAAGTATCATATGCCTTTGAATGTTGTTAACCTTTTCTGCATGGCTTTTGCTGAGACTGAGGGGTTTAACCGCAAAGCACCCTGTCGGCTTTCGGAGTAAGCGCGGAGCGCCACGAAACTTTCTGAGGTTATTCTAACGTCGAAATGGGAGGGGCTAAGCAGATGAGATAGTGGTGTTACACACTCGGAATCAACTGAAGATATGCTCTGGAGCAAGCATCTCAGTCTTCTATACACTACAGGTTGCGCCTTGATCGCGCTGACGCAGCACCCTTGTTGCTTGTGTTGGTTCTCGCAAAAGTCAAGATTGGAAACGATAGAAGAATTTACGCATTTGTTGTAGACTGAGTATAGTGCTTTTTACGCAATGCGAGACCACAAAGAATCAGACTTGAATAAGAAGCAGCGTTAAGCACCAAGCCGACATCTGATTTCTCACTATCGTGGGTAGTTGTCAGTCAATTATGGCATGCATAGAGAAACGAGGTCAAAGCGTACATCCTACTTCTCAGTCCAAGCTCATATTTTAGCAGGAATTGCATACCATGCGAGTGAAATGTGGGTTATTGTTGGCTTTCTGGATTTGAAATGCGAAGAGACGTTGGATGAATGTTATCTCAGACTGATTAAAATGCAAGCAATCTCGGTCGTCGCGCTTGAGCCATGGAATTACCGCTCGGAAAACGCAGGGTAGACAACGCCCAAGCTTGACCAGAGATGAATTCCAATATTTCTTTCATTGAGACGTGTATCCTATTCGTGGTGGATCTCTCAAAAGTATTTTTGGGTGTACTAATATTTGCGGTCACTTAAGCATGAGGGTAATGTTGTAGCAAGGCAAAGATTAGTTTAGCTGTTGAAGGGAAGACACATGTGAAAGTCTAAGGATTCTTTCTTAAGATATGCTTCGCACTTAGCCAATGTTCTCAAAAATATTAATGCTTGTTGGATCAAAACGTCAAGGCTGCGTATAGCTCCTAAAGCGTGCATCAGGCTGGCTCCGGCGTTGTACCCGTTTTTTATGTATCAATCACGTGATAACCCCCTATTACCGCCAGACAAAAAAGAAGCATCTAGACCGTGTTCTGTGAATGGAATTTGACGACTCGCGGTTAGGGACGATGAGACAACACTTGGATCGATGCGTCGAGTATCCGTGGCTGACTCGGCTTACTTGCCCCAAACGGCTGACCAGGCTGGTTACCGTAATGGGTGGCTTGCAGTGGCTTGTCAATTCAACTGTACCCTGTCCTTCTGTTCTATAAGCACCACTATTCTTCATCATACTATCAAGAAAATAGTGCATAAATCGAGATGGGAAATGCAAATATGGCCTTGTAAAGCCCATTGTTTCGTTGTGCCGCTCAAATTGACAGCCCGGCTTTGCTGCGCGGCAAACCTAACGACCCGAGTTAGCCAAACGAGCGGATAGTAATCTCTGCACAAGCTCACCAGGTACTCACTCCTACTGGCTCGAAAATAGACTACTCTCGGCCAGAAACAGCAATGGACCTGCAGGTAGTTACTAATATCATAATATATTTATTTAGCCAATCCATAGCAAGAAGACCCTTAGAATCGCTAATCGAATCTTGTCAGCTTAGCGATGATTCAGCATGATTAACCCTCAAAGCAGCGAAGTTCGTGGCTTTTCCAATAGTCTATGAGTACATGGAGGTAGCAACATGTATTTATTGATTAGAATGAAGAGTAATCATGTTGAATTACAGTACACGATCGCGATCACATACCGGTAGAGATTTGGATAAAGATGGGTGAGCATTCCCAGTGGAGACATCATCTGCAATCACAGCATCAAAGAATCTGATCAAGCATATCGCGAAAATGCTGTTCAGCACGCTCGTCCCCGCATTGTCTTTCAGCGTATGGTTTAGGACCAGTCAAGATGATAATATTTAGCTAACACCCATTTGTAGGCTGTAGTTCGACTGCCAGTACGTCACCAATCCACACGTAACTTCAGCATAAACAGCGGTCTAAACCTCTTGGAATTCTAGACTCCCATCGGCACTGTAGCAACAGGGCCAAACTCCATATACGTCGATGTCGTAACAGGTACCCTGACTTCAGAACCAGAAGTACGCTTCCTCTGCCTCCCTGGCTGCCCAACTGTCTAATGCAACACCCACCCAAGTTCTCTCCAAAGATCCAAGCCACAGCCATCCGCGGCGGCGACCACATCACCACCGACCCCCCAAACCCACACTCCAATGCCACCGTGCTGCGCCTACATCTCGACACACTAGTCCAAACGCAAGACGAGCCCGCCGAGTACATCCGCATGCGCGCCACGGGTGTTGAGATCGCAACACCTGAAGCGGCTGCCGTTCTCAGTGGTGATCGCAACGCCGCGCCCGTGGCTTTTGGCGATTTCCAGGCTGTTAGCTCATGGGCATTTGAGACGGGCAGTGCTAAGTATTGGGAGCTGCAAAATGCGGTTTTTGTAGGAAGCACGAGCTTGGTGCCTGGAGAGGAAGAAGGAACAATTGTTGTGGGGTTTAAGATTGCGAAGGTGGTGAGTTCAAAGGGATTTTAAGGTTTAATGTTCTCGCATAACTTGATTGGATATTATTTCGACCTTGAGTCTTGCAAACTTTGTACCAATTGTTGAAAAAGACGCTGTGGAACTGGACTTGATACAGCAAAGGACATTCAAATGAACAGCAGTCTACTTGCTTTTCGTAAAAAGAGGTCTCTTATTCGACACAGACTTTTCCAGCATCTGATGTCTGAATAGACATCACGCAACAAGACTTCTAGACCCCCCATATCACATATTCTCTGCGCACCCGTCTTCCATCTGAACTGGTCTCTAATACCCTCCCACTCTCTATCCTGTTCGGGTATCCTCTCTGCTGCATAGAAATATCTTCAGGTACACCCCTTGCTTCAAAATGAACCGGTGGTGGCGGTGGTGGCGGATCGGGTGCCCAATTAACCTTGAAAAAAATTTGGGGAAACCCCATCAAGTGGTCTTCATTGAAGACAACAATGTGACTGATGTACTTGTTGCCTCCCATTTCCCTCTTGTGCTGGACCAGAAAGTAGCCTGCTGCTCGTCCATTGGGCGATCCTTTGATGCAAATTAGCTAAGATGATTCCGTCATATTTTATCACACCTTTTAAGATGTGAGAACAAGGTTTCAAGGAAAGCCTTACCGAGAAGAGCGCTGTATTCTTCAGTCCCAGAGTCAAATCTAACTCCTGGCCAGGCCGGCAATGAGCCATAGTCTCTCCTTTCGAGTGCTATGTCAATGATGTGCCCGTCTCTTCGTTGACAACGGTGATGGACATAAAGCCGTTGACGTTCCCTAGGCTGTGATCGCTCACCCTATTCCAGAAACCCCATGCTATGTCTGAGCTGGACCGCAAAGCAGGCAATTCATCACGCGGGACTTGGACATTCTGTGGTATATTCCACAGGGTGCGAGTGCTGTGTTCGGTCAATACACGATTAATGAAAAAGATACAGCCATCTTTGCCGTTCACACCGATGGTGAAATGACCCCCTGTGATCTGAAGGGCAAGATTCCTGTTCGCATATCAAGTCAAATCCTCTGGAGGAGTACTCTTCCTTTACTTACCCGGTATCTACGCCCGTTGACATAGTAATATTGTCCCGGTATTGATGGAAGGGACCCATCAGGGTACCTCTCAACAGCGGGACCGTTGAAGTGATTGACAGTGAAGCACTGATTAGGTCCACCGACATGAGAGTCGTGGGGACTGATACCCAGATCCTTGAAGGCTCTGTCTAGCTTATACGTGTACTTGAAGTCACAGTCGTCCATTCGTTCCGCTTCATAGCTGACATCGTCATAGCCCCACGTGGTCAACTCGTTGAATAGACTACCTTGCCATGGAGTAGTGAGTGTTGTGCAGTGCAAAGCTGCTTCGGTCGGGTTAAGTGTGGTGCCCAAGAGCAGTTTGACGCCTTTGCAAGCTGCGTGATTCCATACGTCATCTTCGTTAGCCGTGACGTGGAAGTCTTTCTCGTCGAAAACCGTCTCCTGAGTCGAGTAGTCTTGTTGAGAGGGGCGGTTGGACTTCAACTGGCCTATTTCACCTGCGACGAAGCACAATAACCTCGCGACGATGGCAGCGATCGTGAGTGGGAACTTCATCTTGGAAATTGCAACGAGTGAATACGAGAGAACAGCTCTTGTGAGTGAACTTGCATAAGCGAAATATAGGTCGAGTTGAGTCGCAACGTTACGAGTGATGGTGTTTGTTGCGCGGAGAGCGCAGTGACTGTTTGTTTAGTGGAAGGGCAGACACGTGGTTGCGATCAATTATGGGTCATGATGGTGATATCGGAGGTGAAGAGGAGCGTGTTGGCATCTTTTATGTACGAGTGAACAATGAAATGCGTCTCGTATTGCGAACAGAACTCTCAGAATACTGATGTTAATACCATAAGAGGCAATAAGACTTCTCTTACACGCTTATGCTCCTTGATGCCCTAAAACAAAAAAACAGCAAACATTTGTTGGCAATACAGTCGTTGTTGTCGTGCTTGCTCTTGTATTCCTGACCATATTCACATTCCTATTACCAGTATTGTTACAGTGCATTTCTTCTTGCATGCCACCGTTGTTAAGGTTCGATATTACAATGGTCAAAGTGTATGAAAGAGATAATCCATTCCTGATAGGCAGGCAAAAGCGAATATAAGCCTATCCTCAATCTCATCATTACACTGACAATGAACTGATACACAGTCCGTCTAACCAGGACACAAATGAACAACGTTCTCCCGGTCGACTGAAAATGCTAAATAGATTACAGACAATGCTTGAGCACTGGAAATATGCTTGCTCTGTCGTAGTATCGAGTGTTTTGACCACAACGTCTCATCCATGCACATATAAACAATCGGTGAGGCATGATGATATGTTAGTCCAGTAACAGAGGGTTTGGTTTCCTTAGTTGGGCTACTCGAGAATGAGCCAGGAGTGATTCCGTACACAGTCTACTGTCAAACACGGAAGACGTCGAAAGATGCCAGTGAATGCACGATACAGATGCCAAGAGTAGCTCTCTGACGGCACTTAAGCCTAAGCGCTACAAGGGCAGCCCTGAATCCTCGACAAGGTGGAACATGAAGTCTTCTGCCGTCGCGCCAAACTGCAGAAATGCCTATGGTTTCTTCCACATCACAATGACGGCGTTGGAGACATTTTAGCCTTGAGCGACTCGACAGCACTTCCCTCAGTGAATGTTTGAGTCTGGAGAAAAGGCTGTATTGGCATTACGATGTGCTGAGTAGATTCAGTCGCTATCGCTGCCATAGCCCGGGACAAGCATGTTGGACAACTTCGATGGCGGCGGCGCTGCTTTGGCTTGAGTGACAGGCGTCGGGGCAGGAGCTGGTGCCGGGGCTTTTTTCTTAATGCCAAGCGCCGCGCTATAGTCCTTCTTTTCTTTTGGCTTCTTAGTGAAGGATGAGACAACGGGCACTTCTATTGGCACATCCATCATATCTTCGTCGATTGCCTCCTCGCCAATGTCTGGCATACTCCGGTTCGCGAATGCCTGACGTGCGGCCTCGGCATCTTCTTCTTCTTGTTTCCTCCTGCGCTCGTCGGCAGCATCGGGCTGCGCCTCTGGTCTAGTGCCCTGGCTTTCGGCCTTCTCGAGACGCGCGTTTCGAGAGCGAATCTCGTCAAGAGCGTCGGCGATGGCCATTTCGGTCTTGGCGTCGACTACTTTTGTCTCAAGCTCCTTCATGGCATCTCGCTCTGCCTCTTCCCTCTCTAAGCGGTCTAGGCGCTCCTCCTCGGTCTCCTCGTTAAGCTTGGCCTCCCTCCACGGCTCAAAGTTGCGCTTTGCGCCGCGCTCGCACTCGTAGTCCATATTCTTGGGGTCGGTCTTGAAGGTGATTTCGCCCGAACAGCGGGTGCAGCGAATGTAGAAACGGAAGATGGCGATATTGTAGTACTTTTCGTCGGTCGTCTCTTTTCGCGCATTGAATTTGCGACCTTTGTAAATGAACTCGCCGCAGTGTGTGCATTTCATGGAGAAAGGTGCCATGAGGCGGACTGTCATCAGCTTGGGGCCAGCATTCTTAGGACCGCGCTGCCGGGTGATTTTCGAGGGGTCGAAGTCGGGCGGGTAGTACTTGGTGAGGACCTTTCGTTCAGACATGGCTGCAGACTAGAGCGTCGTCGTCGTCTTGTTTTTGATGTGCAATGTCAGATCGTGTCAAGTCGCGTCGAGCGTAGTGTTGAATGACGGAGTTTTGGTTGACTAAGCCCGCGGCCCCTGCAGCAGCCCCGCAAGCATGTGCTTTCGTGTCGCGCGGGCGCCATTCCTACCCACCAACGCGCCGGGCCGCTATACACATCTCCTTTGAGCACATGCGTACCACCACCGCACACCATGGAAAAGTATCTCCGCGAGTGGCGCCAGGAGGCCCTAAACCGATGCCAGTACGATACAGCCATCTTCGTTGCCGACAAGCTGCTGGCGCTCACTGGTACGCTGCTCTGCTACACTCCAGACAAACGGCTATGACCGCCCTGCTATGCGCGCATGCTCACAACAGTCCCCAGACGATGACCAAGATGCATTCTGGCTCGCCCAAGTTCACTTCACTACGGGAAACTATAATCGTACCCAAGCGCTCCTTGCGCGCGGCAATCTGATCGAGCGCACCCCACAGTGCCGATACCTCGCTGCCCACTGCGCCATCAAACTGGGCAAAACCGATGAAGCCCTCCACATCCTGGGCGACAAAAACCCTACCCACCTCATTGCTGCTCCGGACAGCGCACGCACGAAGCTGCGCCATGTTCATGTCAACACGCGAGCCGGCCCACGCCATCATCGAAGCGGCTCACGCAACGAGCGCCTGCCCACGAGCGAGGAGCGCGACCGTGAGGATGTTAACAATATCAAATCCGAGGCTGCCATGTGCTACTTACGCGGCGTGTGCTACGCCAAGCAAAACTCGTTCGACCGTGCAAAGGAGTGCTACAAGACTGCCGTGCAAATCGACGTCCAATGCTTTGAGGCTTTTGACGCTCTCATGTCTAACTCGCTCATGGCTCCGGAGGAAGAATGGAAGTTTCTCGAGTCGCTCAACTTTGATACTATCAATGTCTCCGGCAACCCCTCGCTGTCACAGGAGGCGGCTTCCTTTACGAAGACCCTCTACACCACTCGCCTGTCCAAGTACACAAGGCCTGATGAGTTTGCACATGCTACCGAAACCCTCACTACCCACTACAACCTTGGAGAGAACCCTGATATCGTCCTCTCAAAGGCCGACCTCATGTTTACGCTATGCCGATTCCGTGACACACTCGCCCTGACCTCGTCCGTTCTCGCCAACGATAAGCACAACTTCAACATTATGCCTATACACATCGCGTCCTTGCACGAACTCGGCGAGAAGAACACACTCTTCCTTCTTGCTCACGAACTCGCAGATACCAATCCTTCAGAACCATGCTCCTGGTTTGCCGTTGGCACATACTATCTCGCTATTGGACGTATAGCGGAGGCACGTCGATACTTTTCAAAATCGTCCATGATGGACCCCCACTTCGGCCCTGCATGGATCGGCTTCGCACATACCTTTGCGGCTGAAGGCGAGCATGACCAGGCCATTTCCGCCTACTCTACCGCCGCACGCCTGTTCCAAGGCTCTCATCTACCCCAGCTGTTCCTTGGCATGCAAAATCTCCAACTCAACAACCTGAGCTTATCAAGAGAGTATCTCAAAACATCATACGAACTGTGTGAAAACGATCCCTGTCTGCTTAATGAGATGGGTGTCGTTTACTTCCATGAAGGAGAACTCCTGGACGCAATACAATTCTTCCGTCGGGCACTCACCTTGTCAGAGCAGAACGAAGCAGATCCCGATGCCTGGATACCTACCCGAATCAATCTTGCACACGCGCTTCGCAAGTATGAACAATATAGCGAATCGCTCGCGACCTTTGACGAGGTCCTGCGCTGCGGTACAAAAGATCCCAGTGTTTTCACCGCCAAGGCATTGGTACTACTGAATATGGATCGCAGTTGGGATGCCATTGTTACCCTGCACGAAGCCCTTGCCGTCGCACCGCAAGATCCCATGGCCACTGACCTTCTCAATCGCGCACTAGAAGTCAACGAATCCGAGAGTGGGCCCCTCCAAGCAGGGACAGCTGGAGCATCAACATTACTGGGCGATCCAGAAGAAAACGAAGAGATAGAAGAACTAGAGCGGCGCATGAGTGGTAAACTACGGGAAATTGAACAGAATCGCGTTGCAGGCAGACGGAGCCGCAGGAGGCGCCACGCTCATGGCGAAGCTGAAGATGTTAGTGCTTTTGGTGAAAGCATGGTAGTTGACTCTGACGATGGCTGAGCTCCCATTGTCGCCATAGGGTTTGGACAGCCATGATTCTGGATTGGACATGTCTTCATTGCATATAGCGGCGTTGATAGCGATTGCGGTTAAGCTTTGGCTAAAGCATAGCGTGTGGAGTGAGGGGCTCCTTTTTCTGCTCCTCTTCATAGGTTCTTTTTGCATGACGGATACCAAAACACCGGCGTTGAATATCTTATCCTTTGTTTTATCTTTGGAATAGCCATTACGCTGATATCCATTTGGATTAAGCACTTCTGCATCTATTTCATCAGCGAAAACCCTTACTGGTTTCTATAGAGACTCCTCGTATTTGGATAGTAAGGCTTGAAAATGAGCAGTCTACTATGTAACAGAGACCGACAAACATAAGTTGTTCCGCCAGGATCGTAATAAACATCAAGCCGCAATCTCGCGGAAAAGGAGGAAGGAAACATCGTCGACTCTGCGACTATATCCAACGGATGAGACATGATCCGCCCCTCTATCCTAAGCTTGTCTCGTAAACAAACCAAAGGCGAGACAGACAATACCCACGATGCTGCCGATATCCCTACGTCCCATCACGCACAAGTGTACGACGACGAATACACCCGAGCGAAACAAAGGAGATTCGTGAACCCAAAAAAAGATAGCGAGGGTCTCTCTATGCACAAGACCCTTCAACTTCCCTCAGCCCCAATCAGCACAAGAAAAAAGGCCACACAAATTCTATCCCAACTCCTCCACCCCAAACCCATCTACACCTCCTCTTGAATCTTCCCTTCCCCCTCCCCCTCCTCCACCGTAGGCACCCCCGCATACCTCACCCCCGTAACCATAATCTCCCACTCGAGCTGCGCCCTCTCCTCACTCATGCCCCTCTCTTCAGGCGCCCTCGACGGATCGCGCTCTTCCGCCACTGCAAGCGGATTGATGTAGTCTTCGAAGCCTGGATACGCGCCGTCGCGGATTTCTTGGTAGTCGGTGAAGAGGGAGAAGGAGTAGTTGGCGAGGATGTTGTGGAAGGGGGAGGGGGAGCGAGTGGGGGATGGTTGAGGCGGGGAGGGGGCGGTGGTGGTGGAAGCAAGAGGAGTGCTGGTGGAAGCTGCGGGAGTGGTAGTGGTGAGTTGGGGACTACGAACAACCTGGGTCGTGGTAGGCTGGGGAGAAGGTTCATCCGAAGTGTATTGGTGGCAGTTAGAGAGGAAGTTGGATGTGTTGTCTTGAATGGGGGCACTGTTTTCCTCAGTCGTATTGACGTCGGTTCTACGGGGCCTGGCGGTGCTTGTGGGATACGGGGTGTACCGGGAAGAGACTTTATTAGGACCTGTGGGTGTGGAGGCACGAGCAGAAGGGCGGTTTTTAGGACCTGAGGGTTTTAGTGGGGGAGGCATGTCCGACTTGCGAGTTGGTGGAGCCATGGCTGAGTTAGAGGACTTGGGTGTTACGGGGTCGGGGACGGCTTTGACTTGGGTAGTGTTTGTTTGCTGTACAGTTTGCGTTGCTTCTGGCATCTTGGAGGGTGCTGGAATAGGTACTGGCTGGAGACGAGGCTGCTTCTGGGGCTTTCTCACTCCTTGCTTGTGTGCTGCTGATTGGGTACTTGGCTTCGCTGGAATGGGAGCTTTTGTGCCATTGGAAGACTTGTTGGATGGTAGGAGACTCTTCTGCGTTTGTTGATGCCGAATAATCTCAGCCAAGTGCTTTTGTGCCAATTCACACTCAGACGGTGTTGGATGACGGGCCTGCTGCTGGCAGCTTGTCATGACTGGCAACGCTGGGTGAGGCTGCTCTTGAGATGGTGGGTGTGATAGTCCTTGTGGTGATCGCATGTTCATATGCTGGCGCTGGAGAAGTTCAGCGCGAGGCCAAGGTGTCAATGGGCGACCTGCGTTGTGACTAACGGTCATGGGCGGCGATACTTGTGGTTGCAATCCTGGGCTCATTGAGGCCGATACCTGTGCCATCTGTAGCTGCCGCCGCCGAAGCATTTCACGATACTGCTCTTGCGTCCACTGATTGCCATAACGATCGGCGACGATAAGTTGTCCCTTGTTCGTGGTCTGGAATGACAGATGTCTCTTTCGCTGTATTTGCTGCTGCGGTAGAGAGGGCTGCATCCACTGCTGTCCTTGGGTTTGCTGCGTCTGCGTTTGCTGCATCATCTGCGGTTGTATCTGCGTCCGCTGTACTTGGTGCATCTCACGTATGTGTTGCTGTTGTAACGGCATCATTTGCTGATATGTACGTGCTTGGAGATTGTGTCCATTGGAAGAAAACTGAACTTGCTGCTGCAGTGGTTGCTGAAGCTGGTGCTGAACTGATTGGACTGATTGGGTTGGTTGCCATGGCCGAGTGATTGCCATCATCTGATTATGTGTAAATGTCTGACCAGTGGTCAGATCTGTGTAGCTTCCACATTGTGCAAGCTCTCTAGGCTGTGCTGGATGTTGTCGCGATATGAAGTCTACCATCTGTTCGAAAGTATATGTAAGCGCAGTGGAGTTGTCCCTATAATGTGGTGATGATATTCTACCTCCTATTTGAGACGCTGCCATCATGGGAGACTGAAGCGGCTGTGTGGGCGTTGTGCATACATTCGATGGCGAGCCCAGGTAATTACTGTTCGGGCTCAGGCAGCTCATCATAGAGTCGTGCCTCGGTTGGGACCCAGAGTGTTGCATGATGTGTGATCGGTGCAATGGCACAAGAGGCGTGGCTAACGTGCTATCTCCGTGGCTCAACGTGGAGGAATCCAATGGGTCTGTGACGCGAGCTTCTCGGTTTCTTAAAGGGTACCAGAACCAACTAAGTGAATTGAAAATATCGGAAAGGCGATGAGTGTCACGCTCTAGCGGTTGCTGTAGATCAGAAAATGGGCAATGTTCGGCGAGAAGAGAGTAACTGCGGTCGGCTTGGGTTGAAGGAGAAGATGGATCAAGCGCCGGACGAGTAAACCAAGTGAGAGTGACTGAGGAGGCGCGAGCAGCTAGACAAGGTCAAACGGTCGTGTAGATAACCCGATTCAACGTCGAATGGGAGCACCTAATATCTACTCATCTCACAGAAATATACAAGACTTGTGGGTAGTTAGTAGAGGAAACACGAGACCGAGTGATATAGAGATATACTAACGTCTTGCGACCTTGTGCAGCACCAAGGTGCTATTTGAAGTGAAGACGGATAGCGCAGCTTATGCAGCGAGGGTGGCTGTCTAGCACATGTTCAGATGTGGCGGGCGTGGGGAATGAAAGGGAAGGGCTCTATGACCACGGGTGCTAAAGGACGCAACAGTATTGTTATAGTCTGTCATCAGCAGAGTTGTGTGTTGTGTGAGCGCACATTTCGCTACCAGATACTACAGAATCTCCTGGCAAATGGTGATGATTTTGTGTGTCAGCGGTACTGTTGACCAATGTGCGGCATTCTGGACTGGCAAAAGACTTTTGTACATTTCAATCAAATTCTCGCCATATCTAGTCGCTGTGCCCGATTAGCCTTGCATAGACATTGGGATCTTGGTTCTCATATTTCAAGTCCTGATAACGCCTGGAAGAGACAGTACAAAACAACAGCCTGCATGTCCAAGCCCGCCAAGTATGATGACAATTAACAATTGCGCATTTGCACATGTGCGCAGGAAAACTTCCCCTGGACCTTGGTCCCAACGATGCGAGTAAGCTCACACGTAGCCTGCCAACAGATGTCAGCCCACAACTACTTCAAAGTTCCACCATTTGTGTAAAGGTATCATATAATACCTTTCCTAGCGCCCTGGAAGAAGAATCGGACGATGAAGACCTGCAGACCTGCCATGGTCACGATCAGGCCTGACTCCATCAGACTGAAGTTGAATATCCTCTTCTCGGTGCTCTTGACGGTGCTGAAGTTGCGGTTCTCGCGGGTGCGGAAATACTTTTGGTTGCGTGAGATTGTGGAGAGCTGGGCGGAAAGCTTGAGAATCGACTCTTCAATGACGGAAGTTTGCTCGGGGGAAGAGCCCTGCTTCGAAGGGATCTTGGCACGTGCCGCTTCGTTTTCGACCTGGATGCGCAGAGATGGTCAGTACAAACGGGTGAGAGCAAAAGGAAGTACTGGTAAAATATGACATACGGCAATTTCAAAGTCCACCAACTTCTCCGCAAACGTGCTCATCTCGTTGTTGAAGCAGAAGCGGTATTCTCCAACATCATTCGCAGTGAACACAAAGTCACCCTGGCGCTCCTTTGTTCCGTCAAGAATAACCTTGCCTCCAGGGCCAGTGACGGAGTAATCGATGTCGAATGCACCACCCGATTGTACCTGTTCATGCCCTTGTTAGTCTTCCATTAACCCAATTGGTCCGCTGCAGTATGGTATCTCGAGTTTCTTGTATGAGGAAGGTGTTCCACAGGGAGTTGCGAATGTAGATTTGCCGATGAGACGTACAGCGAAGTAGAAGGCCAGCTTAGTCCCCTTGTTCACAGTGGTTGCGAAGAAGCATGCTGTCTCGTGTGCCTCTACTCGGTAGGTGAGAGCAGTAGCATATACAGCAGTGGTGTAGGTCAGCAAAGCGCTGAGGAACGTGAGAAACCCTCGCATCGTGTTTGTTGGCGTGCGACGACCGCTTTGGCTCTTGCGTGTCTGGAGTTGCTAAGTTCCAGCTGTCGACAACGTCGGCGGTACGTTTTACCGATGCAGGGATGCGACGGGGGAAGGCGCGGAGGCTAGCAGAATGGCCAATGAGAGTGTGACGCGCCGATCATTGCATCTCGTAGAGTAGTACGGAGTAGTCAAGATGTGATTTATGCTATCCTAGTAGTCTACACGGCCAACAAGCTACACGTGATCCAGGCAGCACGCTCCAAAACATCCCAACGCTGGTTCTGACTTCTCTCGCACACGACTCCACCTATGCAATGCCTCAAAGCTCCCTGTACCAATGCATGTCGAATGCGCGCAGTGCGCGCCATGCTGCTAAACAACACAGACATGGTTATTTCTCTTCCTGCTAAATGATGTTATGCTGCCACAACATGCCATAGCTCCGGCGGTCCTGTGGTATCCTACACTGCTGTTTCTGTGTTTCAACGGATGAAGATGGAGTCTGTCTTGCCCCAGAGCGTCCGTGTTTTGGCTGGATGGTCGAGTCCTAGCGATACATCGTCACGCCCTGCTATTATGTCCCACAACACATCGCCTGGACCATGTCAGTGTCTTGAACGCACATAATCTGAAGAGATTCCTTACCATCATCTAGGGGCTCTGGTTTTGAGTATTGCGATCTGCTCACGAGGGCAAACTTAATCTTATCCAGCTGCTTGCCCTTGATCTTGGTAAAGTCGGAAAGTCGCTGTCTTGTCTCGCTGAACGGCTCACCCTGCATTACATCAGTACAGGTCACGCAACACCATATCAGCTTGTATATGGCTTACCTCCTTGATCGAAAACTGGAACGGCACGCCGTGTGGTTTGGAGGGTTCCTTGTCGTAGTGGAACGCTGTGATCTTCTTCGATGACTCATCGTCTGGGTAAGGTGCAACAAAGATTTGTGTGTAGTCATAAAGGCTCATGATCGAGTGATCGGGTGGCAGCACCTTGTGGAACTTGTGCATGTGCGCCTCGTACGCTCGGGTTTTCTGCATAATCTCGTCGCTGATACCGGCCTTCTTTTGCAGGGCCTCTAGAAGATCGGAAACTTGAGCATTTTTCGGTACCATCAATGTGTGCTCCTCCTGTATGAAATCAGTATTACGACTGCAAAATACAACGAATTGATGCGAGCACTCACTTCTTTACTGAGTCCGTCGGGCAGCCAAGTCACCTTCACGGGCTTTCTCTGCTCCAGCTCCTTCAAACTCATATCCAACACCTCGTAGAACAGAGCGTCGTTTCGTTGCATGGCACTTGCCGAGTAGTTGTATGGACCAGGGAAGAGAATATTGTTGAGAGTCGAGTTGGCGTTGTACTTGATTGCTTGTTTGGGCTTGCCAGCGGTGCTGACAGTGGTAAAGCGGAGGTGATTGGGATCGGTCTTGAGGTGCTCTGCTACCTTGCTAGCGAACTGATCGTACGCCATCTTCTTGCTAAGCGTAAGAGAGAAGGTCGGCAGATCTGCTTCCGGCACCCTCGGCACGAATTCGATGTTAATCTTGTTAAGCAAATAATCATAGAATTCCTTGGCTTCGGTGTAGCCTCCTGCCGCCGTTATCTGTGCAGCCTCCTTCTCGCTAAGCACGCGCTGCACCGTGATGATGTCGCCATCCTGAATCTCAGAGGCCGCCAACGTGACCTTGGGCTTCATGGCCTCGATCATGTTTTGCTTGATCTCTTCAGAAAGCTTGATCTGCGTGCCGGCTGGCCATTCCATCATCTTCAAAATTGTGGGGGTAAGGTCGGACACCTTGTCTTGATATGCTGCATAGAAAGTTCCCATACCGAACAGGCTTTGTTGGGCGGCGTCAAAATGCTTCAGGAAGATCATCAATGGTCGGTTGTTAGCCTGGCCCTTGAGGTCCACCAGCCGGTCACCAAATATTGGTGCGCCATTGTCGTCTCGGGCCTCGGCTTTCTCAATCCACATCCTGAACTGCGCCTGTTTGGTGCCATGCTTGCTAGCAGCCTCCTCAACTGTCATCTCCGGGAATTCCAGGGCAGTGTCAGGCCGAACTGTGCCGTTTTGTCTGTTGACCATAGACCACGGTCGCAGCATATCTGCCTCCGTTCCCAAGTCACGGGCAACTGTCGCAGCAAAGTCAGCCATAGTAGTTGCTCTAAGAACCCGGTAGATCTTTGGACTGGCAGGCGTCTCCACCTCGTTCTTCCATGGCACAATGTCAAATCCCTGGTAGACGCTGAACTGGTCATTGGATGCAACGGCAACGTCCATGTATAGATGGGCCTCCTCGCGCTCCTTTTTCCTTCGTTCTAAGGCCGCTCTCTCTTCGGCAAGTCGCTCAGCCAGGTGCTTGGGTGGCTCCACAGCTTTGCTGTCCATGAGGACCTCGTCAAGCCTTGTCTCCCTGATGTAGACCAACATGTAAGCGCTCATGGAGCGTTTTGCAGACCAAGCTCGTGTATAAGGATTGCGTTGTCCGGTGTTTCCATTGGCTTGTACGTAATCGCCGCCGAAGTTTTCTTCGAGTGCCTCTCGGACTGTGGCGCGCGTGACGCGGTCGTCATCGAATTTGTAGTAGTGTCCATCTTTGGTGGGCTTCAGAAAAGCGTAGTAATGACCTGCATTAAGATCACCGCTGTGAACCAAAACGCCGTGGAGATGGTAGACCCAAGACTCGGATCGGTCCGCGCCCTCGGAGAGGTACGGCGCGGCGTCCCATACCTCCGGGAATTCGTAGCGGTCATTGACCTTCATCATGGCGTCGCGCTGGAAGTCGTACTCGAAACGCTTGAGCTGGAGATGCAGAACAGGCGGGAAGCTCTCGAAAATGACGCCCTTTCTGGCGTCCTGCAGTCCGAAGCCCTCTGCAAAATATTTGTTTTCACCATCCATGGTCTCCACTTGGACATAGTCCCGGAAGCTGTCGTCGAGGTTCTTGTTTCCGCTCACGTTCAATTGAATGTCCCAGAATTCCTCAACGCGGGAAGATTCGTAGTCGACGTTAATACATGATATGTAGGTCTTCATCTTGCCAACGAACATCTTTGTCAAGGCACCTTCAGCTTCTGTGCCTTTCATCCTCTCATCAAGCTTGTCCATGAGCACGCGGGACAACTCTTGCACGTCTTGTTGTTCGAAAATCTGCTTGGAATCCCAACCAAAAGAATGGGTTAACTCTGTGGTCCCGACAGCGTTGTTAGAGGTTTGTAAGAGGTAGAACAGCCTTTGCAGGGCGTAGGCGCTATTCGAGCGGTCGGCCTCTTCTGCGGTGGGAATTTGGTACACGGCCTGGCGAAGTTAGTAGGGCCAGTGTTGTTTTGGAATTGATGCGCACCTGTCGGAAAGCATTGGTGAAGAACAACGACTGAAGAAGCGAATTCAGGTAGCATGTTGCGCCCTGGTTCTTGAGGCCAACCATGCCAGTTTCCTTCTTTGAGTCGTAGCTAGAGTATGTCAGAAACTGAGACCGAGGTACTTGAATATCGAAATAACCCACTTGATGAAGTTGTGCCATAGTACGCCGGTAGGATCCTTGAGTACTCTTACATATGCAGTCACGTTGGCTGCGTTGTCCTCGACCATGGGTCGGCCGCGGTCCTCCCAGGAGTTGCTAAAGAGTTTCCTAAGCTCAGCAAAGCGTGTGAATCCCCAGTCACCCTCATCGGCGGTGAAGCGGTGGTGTGCGGTATGCGTGGTGAAGATGGTAGGGTCGTTTGGGTTCCAGAGGACGAGCATAAACTCGACACAGGCATACCAGTCCTCGGGCATCTCATCTTCTTCGTAGGCCTGCTCGAGGTAGAAAGAAGCAAAGTCGACGTTGTTACCAAAGGGAAAGAAGAGAATGCGCCAGGGATGCCCGGCGCACTTGAATATGGGGCCATGCTCACGCCTAGTGAGAGTTCGCCATTCTCTGATTTCCCACGTATGGTACGCCTCGGCTTCGACTTCGTACTCGAGCGTCTTGGGCATGTGCCTTTTCATAAAGGCATCGTACTCATCTGCGCGGGGCTCGGCATCGGCGTCGACGTCGTCCATTGGGTCGTCTGTGTCTGGAGTGATGATGGCAACGTCGGTCTTTTCGTCGTACTCGTGGTCGACGAGCATGTCACTCTCAAGCTGCAGACACCGGGGGTTAGCATGTGGAGGCAGGCATGGCAGAGCTCCAGCCGAGGGCGCAGACGTACCTGGTCCATGGCGTCTGCAGATGCCCGGCAGGAACGGGTTGCGGTGGTGGCGGCGGGACAGGCAGCAGGAAATGGGCAGCCGGGGGAGAAGAACAGCTTCTTGTGGGCGTGTTGGCAGGCGGAAAGGCACGGCGGATGCGCTCAACGCAGGAAAGGTGGTTAAGAGGAGCTGCGCGCCAGTCGCCCTCTGAAAGGGAATCCAGCAAGTTGCAGGCGGGCAGATGCGCGCGAGGGACCGCGGGCAAGGATGGCCTTCTCGCTAAAAGGTGGCGGCAGTGGAGAAGTGACGACTGGATGATCCTCGCCGTCAATCCTCGCACAGCGAAAAAAAACTCAAGGCCTGCTATTACCAGAGAGACTCGGGGGACACACAGGGACGGAAATCGGAGGAACAGCTCTCGAAGCTTGGGACTTCAGCTGTCTGCAAGCGGTGCAGCCTTGGCGCTCTCGACAGTGGAGAGTACTAGGCCACGACGTCATTCGTCAATCCCAGCGCTGCGATGAAGCTGGCAAGACATCACCTCATGCCATTCGCCTCTGCGACGGCTGTAACAGGCACCGGCGCCTCTGTGCTGCATTGGTCGCCCGGCCGTCTGCAAATTGCCTTTTTTTCTGCCCAATCACAGAATTGCAGGCGCCGTGGCTTGGTCATGGCAAACGCTGCGCCCGAGTGCGGAGCTCGTCGTCACATGTCCTCGTGTCCTAGAGCGCTTCTACCAGACCCTCGTGCTCCAGCCCTTCGCTCCGTAGAGCCCCCACCACTATGATTGTACGAAGCCATGGTCTCGAGATAGCTGCATGGCGCCCCTACGGTAGTTTGCGGAAACCCCCTCGACAAATCTCGATTGCACGACCACACGCCCGCGCTCAGCATGCCGCCGCCGTTGCGCCCGCGTGGAGGCCGTCTTCGGCACTCGACGAGTAAGCTGCGTACGAGCAATGAGCAATCCATGGGCCACCACAGCTGACGGCACGACCCCAGATGGGTGCAGCGCGAGGCCAGGCCCATAAGCCTGCGGCAGTTGACTTTTTTCGGAAGGACCCTGACCGAGTCTCGTCTGCTCGATTCGGCCAACTACTGCAGACTGGAGCTGCCCACCAGGTAGCACGGCGTCTCTGCTATCACGAAGCCTTGCTGATCCGCTGCAGACTTGCCCATCGCCTCCGCGATATCCAGACCCTGCCCTATGTTGTCGTCGCCAACCCCCATCTCGCCCATGTCTACGAGTTGTATCTACGAGCCTTTGAGCGCTTTCGTCGCATACCCGAAATACGCTCACTCCAGGACAATGAGAAGTACTGCAAGATTCTCGAGGAGACCTTGACCGAGCACGCGACCGTCATCCCCCGCCTGGCGACTGGTGTTTTGGAAGTGCGCGGTCTCATCAAGGCGGAAGAGACAGACAAGTTTATGACAACAATGCTGCGGTCGGTATGGCTTCGCCTCCCCAGGCGCGTTTGAGCAATACTTACAAGAGTCAGCGCATATCACGAAGAGTCATTGCCGAACAACACCTTGCTCTCACCGAAACCTTCAACTCGCCCTGGCACTTTCCTCAGGCTCAAAGCCCCCCGCAGGACCAGGAAGCTGTTGGCGAGATCTTCCTACGATGCAACGCAAAAGAGATTGTCGAAGACTGCGGAAGGACGATGCAGGAGCTAATCAGACGCACTTACGGCTCCGACGTTGCTGTTCCGGAAATCAAAGTCTATGGGCACGTGGACGCAACGTTTCCCTACATTTTGTCCCATCTCGAGTACATCATTGGTGAATTGCTGCGGAACTCGATCCAGGCTGTCATTGAACAACCCAGATCCAAAGACGCGAAGCTGCCGTCCATAGATGTATTGATTTGTGAGACTTCGCAGCACGTCATCATCCGCATCTCGGACCAAGGTGGTGGCATTCCGAACGAGGTCTTGCCTTATTTGTGGAGCTTCAGCAAGGGTCCCCGACGCGAAAAGCGCATGGAGAACCTCGCTCGAGTACCCAAGCTGCTAGGCACACTGCAGGAGCTGCAGGTTCCCGGTGATGAGTCTGCAGGACAGATACAACAAAAGTCCGACACGCGCTCCCGATATGGCGACTCAGGTCATCACACAGGCTCCTTGTCTTCACTCACTAGTCGTGCGCCAGATCTACGTCTTGGCATCGGGCTCCCCATGTCGCGACTGTACGCAGGTAAGCAGGTCAAGTAAGTTTCTCTCGATCCAACTGACCGTTCTTCAGAATACTGGGCCGGGAGCCTGGAGATACATAGTCTTGAAGGTTACGGAGTCGATGCCTTCTTACAAATATCGAAATTGGGTAACAAGAACGAACGCCTCACCACGCGAGCCTCCATGGACGCCATATAGACTGGCAAGCGCGAAGTGGATGCCCGTGTCGGAAGGTGAGAAATGTTTTCCCTGCCTGTGCACTGCTGCGTACAAGTGGAAGGCACGCATAGCCACCCACCCGGGGCAACTGCAACATCTACAACACCCGTTGGGCCACTACTGCTCTTCAAAATTTCTTAATCCTCCGAATGCTGCATTGTTACCGTGCCATTGATATCGAACTTTACAGCATGCTTGTCGAATCACTAGTAGGTATATCAAGAGTGGCTTGTGAACATGACTGACTTCCATAGACGCCTCTTCGCCCAAGCGCCGATGTCAGGGGCCATGCCCATCCATCCCTAGCTACGACAGCCATGGCTGCAGATACCAGTAAAAACCAGCGTTTGACAGAACTCATGGGCAGGGTGACATTCGATGTGGAGATACGCGGCCTTGCTGCCAGCTCCAACGCACCCACTTACAAGATGTATCACCCAAGATCGCGGAAGTCTGATGTGACGCAGCAAGGTGCGCGGGCAACAATCCTCCATTATAGCATAATCGAATCATGGCTTTTGTGGATCTGATTAGAAGCAGCCATCAGCCATCTCGACACCGTATCTTGCTGGAGGGGAATTTCCTACATTCAAGCTTCAGAGCTTACCCTTTGGGAGCGTTTGTTCCATTATTGTTTAGTCTCACAAATCGAAGACCTCTTACAACATACCATCGTCACTCGATTGAGCAAACGTAAAGGTGAGGGACGACTGGTGAGCACCTCACTTGGTGTACATCTGGACTGTAGTTGGTGATGGAGCCTCTCGATTGGACTGGAACAACACCAGTAATGTCAAAGCGTCTGCTAAACTTGATCTAGATCACATCGACGAAACCACTCTTCTTCCCCGTCTCATTCAGTGCTTTCCTAAAGACAGCCCGTGTCTTCTTGACATTAGTCTCTCCAGTCTCTTCCGTGACATGACTGGTGCTTTTTGCGACGACCATCACAACCATATCATTGCAAGAAACTTCCCCTGGTCCTTTAGCTCCGGTGATTTTCCGCGCTTTGTCTACAATTTCCTTTCTGCACAAGACTGTTTTCAGAACACGCCAGCTGGACATCGCATATTCGCCAATTGTTCCATTGATTGTTCTGCTTTTCCGTGGGTAGCTGTCACCGCTGATGTGGCCTGGCATCTACCTGCCATTGAGTTCCAGCATGTTCCCACTCAGATAAGACCAGGAGCACACTATTTCATAGTCCCGCGTTGTAGGCGGATCGTGGAAGACTCTCACCAGCCAGAACACGTACACTATCCTGAATTTGTTGAATATGTTGTGAAAAAATCGACCTCAAAGGTTCAATGGGATCACAGAGCTGAGCTCTTCCGCGCGAAAGCCCCGGAAAGAGTCGGAGTATGATGCGCTACTCAGTGAAGCAACATTTGCTGACTTTCGCTAATCGCCTATGTCAGATCAAGGATGCACCTGTGTCGGAGACTATAGTTCAAGTCAGAACTATCACACGCTTCCCTGGTAATGTACGTTTCGAATCAACATCGCGATACGTTGTCAAGGTCAACTTAATAAACACTGGGGAGCTTGACACCGCAACGGACAACAGTCATTCGCGAAACTCATTTCCAGTAGCGACCTGTGCGTTGCCACGCAAACGCAGCTCCTCGTTCGAGCCTTCGATCTGTCAACAAGGGTCTGCCTTCTTTCCCGACTCACTTAGTGAGCTGATGGCCCACCGGATGCCGCCTCTCAGTAGCTAGGAGTGCCACGAGGAGGGATGTACTGAAGCCACTGAAATAGTTACGCCCATGCAAAATCTCCACTGTCCCAACGCTGAAGTCAGTGGAAGATCAGCAAGAAAGCGGTCTAACTCGCTTTGGGAGAGTGAAACGCTGTCTCCAGGAGATCGTTTGCACCACTCTTACAGCTCCGGCCCAAGTACTGAGCTCAAGCGTCGAAAGCTGGACCAGACCGATACGACTGAGATGGAAAGGGCGCTTTCTGACAGGCGAGACAGAGCAATGGGAATGCAGTATCCGACACCACCATGTACGCCGTTAACTTCCGACCTTGAAGATCCTGACCACCGGGCTCGGTTGACCAGCCCTGTTTATACACGAGCGTCGCATACCAGAACTGGTTTTGAGTTTCCGTCTCAGTTGTCGCAGCAGACAATTCAGCGCAACTATGAAGAATTTGAAAAGATAGCTCTACGCAAGCTGATCGATGAACCATGTGACTTGAGCTTCGAAAAGTCAACTGTAGGTGATAGCGAGGCTGAAGCCTGGCACTCGTCAGATCTTGAAGGGTTGAGTGATGAGATAAATGACATGGAGCCGGAACGTTGATAACGGCAGTCCAGATTATCGAATGCTGCCCAGTGAGTTAATTCAACAGGGTTGCCATCTCCGTCCTGTAGGTGGAGGAGGTTCTGTCACTGCCTTCGTTTGCTGTACTAGAGTCGGGAATCGTTGGTTTGGCAAAGGTTGACCAAGTTTATGCGTTTTAGTTGCTGAAGCACAATCATCATTGCGGATTTGTTCAATGTTGTTCTAGCCAAAGATACACTTCGTATTCGATCATAGGCCAAGTGACAGACGAACAAAGCCATCTTGCAGCAATGCAGCATGCAGCTTGCTCTAGCCGGTTGACCGCATCACGCTCCACTCGTTTAGCTACTGCGATTGATCAAAAACGACGACCCAGTGCGTGGCTCCATGACTGGCAAGCACAGTATCCGGTCTTACCACTTCACAAGTAGCAAACGGTGGAGGATAGCAAACGAGGTATACCGTTTCGCTTCCTTGAAGTTGTCATGCTGATTATATATCAGCATTCCTACCAAGCGTTAGAGAATCTATAACAGCAGGAAGAAACTTCAAACTACGATCATACTTTGTCACAACTCCGACGGCCCTTACGCGTCCTTATCGAAGTGACGAAGATCATGGGAGAATACCTCTGCAACAACATCGCGTTCATCCTGGCACCTACCTTACTCCTTCTTGCCCTGGTAAATGTAGCAATGATCCTTACAGTTTGCAAAGCAGAAAACATGTCCGGAGAAGACAATGGAGACCAGGGTCCAGAAAAGCCACTTTGCGCCGTTTTTCAGAGTATCCATGCCTACCACGCAGAGTGTCTTACCTCACGGCAGCAAGACGAGATCCAGCGCCTTACTGCACGTGTCGCTGAGCTGTGTGAGTGGCTGGCTCAGCTTGCCAGCATGGTGCATACGAACGAGCACGTGGCTGAGAGATTGTTGTCGATGTCGATGCAACAAAGACGCATGATAGAGATGCTGAAACATACACTGGGACAGGCTGAGGATTTTCTAGGTGTGCTAGTGGAAAGGGAAAGAAAGCAAGAAAAGGAACGAAAAGAAAAGGCTAGGCAGGAGAGAGCGGAGAAGAGGAGAGGTGGGATTTGGGAGGTTGCAGGAAGGCGGCTGAGGAGAGTCGGTAGGGAGGAAGAGCTGAGGGCTGAAGGGAATCAAGAGGGAGTTGAAGGAGAGGTTGGACCAGGCGGTGAGCGGGGTTTCGAGATGGTGGAAGGGAATAGCGAGAACACGGGAAATTCATCCAGACGAGGAATCGAAGAGTCCCAGATTCATCAACCAGACGACGTTTACCCAGCGCAGTCGGAATCCCCGCTCCCTTTTTTCAACGACGTATACGATCCAGATCGAGCGAAAATGGAGCAGGGTCGCAATCGATGGATTTTTGGACGGCACGGTGGTTCTCTTGAGGACGAGGCATCGGGGCGTAGTGCGTCACAAGAGCCGTTTATATGGGCTACTGCTCCAGGAGGAAAGTTCAAACATACCGCGGCAAGTCGATGGGAAGTCTGAGTATAACGCAAGGACCAATGGAAGAGGCACGAGGGAGGAGCTTTCAGCCCGATACTCGAGGGTCTTTCGGGGTTCATCGGGGTCTATCGGGGTCTTTCAAAAAGGGTCTGGGGTCTAACACGAATGGAAGAGAGATCTGCGGCTGAGAGGAGGGTTTTTTTTTGAAGGATTCATATAGAAAGTTGGGAGGATTGGAACGTGGTAGATGAATTGATGCTGATAGGAGTTTGTCCGGCTGGGGTTGCATAGCTGTGGTGGAGAGAGCACCGTCATTCGATGTGGTCCCCAAGTAAGCTCTGAGACCAAAACGGCGATTACACAGACCGTCACCATGCGAAAGATAAAGGCGAACTCAATACTAGACCGCTAGTCCACATGCTTGCTTTCCGGCCGCTTCAACGTCATGATGCCAATAAAGAGGCGCCACGCGGTCCTCTTCACCTCCTCGACTTCCCCATTCTCACACAATTGCATGTCGACGCAGCAACAAGCTCCCCGAGCCGCTTCTACCCGTGCATTCTCTCCGCACCTTCCGTATTACAGCACCACGTGGTAGCGGTGAAGAAGCCGAAGCCGCCGTTACCCCGCCCCCACGCCTATCGCTTATACCTGCGTGTCCCGCTGCGTTTCGTCGTCTAGCCCTTCCATCACTCAATCACGCCATCGCCGCCATACCACAATCGACCACAATGGTTCAGGTACGCCCCCGTTTTCGCCATCTAATTTGCCCAAAGCGGTAGACTATGTCGTCTAGAAAGACAGAATGGGTCTGTGTGCGAGAGCGTAGGGCTGATTCTGATGTCATAGCTCCAATACTCTGTCGAGAAGCCGCTAAATCGGGAGCCAAAGCTCGAGAAGCTGGTGCAAAGGTATGGGCTATAAATGTAGCGTGTGAGTGGGGATATGGGGCTGACGAGCGGCGTAGCTTCATTACACAAGACGGCTATGATCGTAATCATGGCCCAATTCCCTACATCGACATCGATACCCATAGAGTGACCATCACTGGACTCGTACGCAGGAAGCTGTCACTTTCCATCGCAGATCTCCAGGCACTCCCACAGCACCATGTTGTTAGTGCACTACAATGCGCTGGCAACCGCCGCCATACTATGCGGACAAAGTTGAAGGAAGTGTGCGGCTTAGACTGGTTCGACGGCGCAGTCATGAACTGCAAGTGGAGCGGTCCTTTGCTGAGAGATGTTCTGGAGAGGGCCGGCATCGACATTGAGAAGGAAAAGCTGGGTGAAGCTCATGTTGCCTTTTCGTGCTTTCAGACAACCACACAGGACGACAGCTACTACGGCGCCAGTATTCCGCTTTCAAGGGCTATGGACCCAGAGTACTCAGTCATGATTGCGCTCCAGATGAACGACAAGCCACTGCCACCAAACCACGGTGCGCCGGTTCGTGTCGTCACACCAGGCATCGCTGGTGCAAGGAGCGTGAAGTGGCTTGATCAGATCTCCGTCCAGATGTGCGAGAGCGAGAACTACTACCAACAGTCAGACTACAAGATCCTACCTCCCGAGGCCGATACAAAAGAAAAGGCAAAAGAGTACTGGCCAAAGGTCAAGGCGCTCCAGGACATGCCAGTCAACAGCGTCATCGGCATACCAAGGTCGGGAACTACTGTGCAACGAGATGCAGATGGCACCATCGAAGTCAAGGGATACGCGTTGCCCAGTGGAGCAGATGGTCCCATCGTCAAAGTCGAGGTCAGCGTCGACGACGGCAAATCGTGGGAGGATGCTGAGTTGATTAACCACTACGATGGCGAAGATGCCAAAGATGTGGAGCTCAAATGGGCGTGGGCGCTGTGGAAAGCAAAGGTTAAGGTCGAAAAGGGCAAGAATATGACGATCTTCAGTCGCGCAACTGACAGGAGTGGCAACACGCAGGAGAGGTGTCCGACGTGGAACTATCGAGGCGTGGCCTACAATGGCTACGGCGAGGCATTTGGTTTGGAGATTGTTTAACTTGTAATGTGGATTCTCAGGGCACCGAGGTGCGAGAAGCAGAAGTGAACGGATTTGGGCGCATGGAGCAGGACCACCGTTACTATTCTTTTGTTTTCTTTCATTATGGCTCACAATTGTGTTGCCAGACACGACATAACGCAAGCGAAGCAAATGACATTCTTCTTTCCTTTCATCAAACTCCCTATCGCTATGCATTGGAAACCCACTGAATTCGTGCCACTTCTCTTTTCACAGACCCAAACTCTTCCTCACGTTCTTCCTCACAATCTCCTCGTACTCACTCCTCTTCTCCCTCCACATGCGCGCCGCATCCACATTCGCCGGACTCTCATCATTCGGCTCCGCTAACATACTCATCACACTAATCAGAATCTTCTCTACGCTTTGTATCGGCGACCACCGCTCAGACGCTTGCTCGTACTGCATCGGATCCTCGCCTGGCGCGTGCAAAATGGATATGCAGACTTCGCCGTTCGGATACACTGTCACATAGCACGTCAGCCAACCACCCAGCCAATTCACCACACTTGAGGTGTGGACTGTGTTCCCTCACCATTCGGATGCCACATCTCGGTAATAAACTTCATCTTTGGCGGCGCAAGCGGGTAGTCCTTGGGAAACCGCAGTTCAGCGGGGAACACGCCGCCTTCGAAAGGTGTGCCTTCGGGGCCTTGGATCAGCGCTTCCCAGATGAACATGTCGTCTTCATTTACGGGGCCTGCGGTTACGCCCTCGGGTGGGTCGTTGGAGAGGGCCCGGTATTCTTTGAAGAGGCGTTTGGCGGCGGGGGAGGCCATGGCGAGGGCTGGAGCGGGGTTGTAGGTGTGGAGAGTTGAGGTGGGTGGGTTTAAAAGGAGGATATGGAGAGAAAGAAGGTACTTGGTATATAGTGGGGTATTTGTTTCTTAGGGAATGTGTGCGAGAAAAGTCGAGGTAGTCGTGGTTGAAGGATGGCGTTCCGCACAGTGAGATGCGTTCCGACACGTCGGCGTTAGTGACGCGGAGTTAGCGCAGGGTTGAGCACGTGCCCTGTACTCTGGGTTCTTGAACACTTGGACTACATCACTCTTATTGCAACACTTCCTTATGGCGACTTTGATAAAGTTGTGAATTCTAGCCTCTAAAACTTTATACACTCTACTGGCAGACGAAATTTATTTAAGCAGGATCTTTGCCAACTGTTCTTAGTTTCTCAATTGCAGAAAACTATCCAAACACTTCTATCATGAATCGATACTCAATCTTCCTACCCTCATTGCGCGCCCTCGCGCTCAACGTGCTGCACTGATCGGCAATCTGCTGGCCAATCACCGGCGGACCACAGAAAAACACTCCAACCTTGATTTCATCATTTTTCCCACGTCCCTTCTCATCTAGGCCCTCTGCTAGCACCTTACTCATATCCTCATAATGCCGCTCCATGATTCCGCGGATGTCCGGACGACCGAAGTGAGTAGGATTGACAAGACCTGTGATGGGCGACTGTGGATACTCCGGAGTACGATGCTTTTCCAACAGCCACCTAAAGACATGCTGAGAGATTTGCTTACGCTTTTGCGTCACGTATGTATTGATGCGGATGTCGAGATCAGGAGCTTGGGGGATCGCGCGCGAAACTTCGTTCAGAAGGTCGGAGAACCAGAGCAGATTGTTCTTGTCGCGTACCATCCAGTGAAAGTCGATCCGGCGATGGTTAGTATAGGGTGAAGATTGTCGTGAGGAGTCGTTGAGAGTGTCAGGTGAGTCATCTCTCGACTTGACTCGTTCAAGCTCATGGTACTGGAGGTCAGTCAGAACCCCAGAAAAGGGCGTTACGCCGATGCCAGCACTGTAAATTGTTAGCGAGATTTTTGGGGGAACAGGATGTACATGCTTACCCAAAGACCATGCTATGCTCAAAGTCATAAAATCGCTGTGCAGGTGCACCAAACGGACCATCTAATCCTATTTTGATGGCTTGACGTCCTCCTTGCTTGGCCAAGTCACGAAGCTGGTTTGTCCAATCTCCATCTGCCTTGATGTGAACTTGCATGGTATTCCTAATGCAAGTGGATACTGTGAATGGATGCCATTGGAAGCGAGACAGTTGCGGTACCTGTACAAAGACATATTGGCCAGCTTTATAGTCCCAAGGGCGTGCTTTTGGGACGTTTGCCGTAATGACAACAGTCTCCTCATCCAGGAGCTCGAGATCAGCAACAATTGGGCGAAAGCTCAGAATCAACCGCCAACCACGCTCGAAAAGGACCATGAGCGTAGGAAAAGCAAGCCAGTACCCAAACATTGGCCATTGCAAAAGAGCTGCCGTACCATGCGCCATCATGAACCCGATGATAGGAAACATGAGCAGGTGGCCAAGTTGAAATATTTCGTAGTTCCACTTTCGAACCTGCGGCATGCTCAATAAGGCTAAGAGATAGAACATTCCGAGAGAAGTAAGACCAGTCCATCCAGGTAAGGAACGCAAGTAACTGGTGTAAGAGCGTGGTACGGCGTCTGGCCCAAGGACATTGGCAACTGCTTCTTGTCGGTTCGCCTTGCTTCCAAAGACGAAAGAGCCACTGAGATGCCCAATAGCATGCAAAGTCGCGAAGACTAGTGCCACGACAGAGATTTTGATGTGGAATGACTGTGACAAGTCCCAGTTGATGAACCTCGATATGAAGTAGAAGCGCCGTAGAAAGGTCGAGAGCCACCTTGACATGGAGAGAATCAGGAAGAAGAAGGTCGGATACAGCACACCCGCGCAAGTCTTTGACAGGACAACTCCCCAGCCATACGCAGGTGTGTACTGGTCAAAGGTGAGATATTTGACGAATTGCCAGACTCCAAAGGCGATCATCATGAGGAGCACGAGTGCGAGGAACAGAACTTCGGGCCCTTTGACAGCCCAGTAGGCGCGGGCTCGTCGGTACAGCGAGATGTGCTTCAGATAGTCGTCTTCGTCTTTCGCTTCTTTACGATCGTGCTCCAGGGAAGGGATCTCCCATGTCTTCACGGTTCTTGCGAAGTCATCGTGTTTGATGCGGTCTTCGCGCGTTCCGATGACTTGCCGGAGGAATTCATGTCGGGCTTCATCACCGCGAGATTGGTGGTGGAGGTTATGTGGCTGGGCTTTCGGGGCTATTTCTTTGTGTACTTGATCCAGTTTGCGTTCAAGTTCCCAGTAGCTGATGTTTCCATCGTTATCGTGGTCGAGATCGTCAATGAAGTGCTTGATTTCCTCGTCTGTGAGATAGATCTGCGAAGCCATTGACTGGTGACGATGATCCAGAAGGGAACTGGACTCAAAAGTGTGACTTGAAAATGAGCTGGCACATGCGTTGCACGGAATTATCCATTTTTATGTGTTTTCTCGTCCGCTTTGCACTTCTTGGTCGGCGCACGTAGGCCAAGGCGTTGATGCTGCCAAACGTGCTAACAGCGCAACGCGCCGCCAGTAAGACGGAAAGGAGCCAAGTTGGCCCAGAAGGACAAGACACCCAAGACGGAATCGGCTCTGGCGGATGCAATTCGTACAGTTGGTGGAGCGGAAATCGATCCTGAGAGTAATTTCCGCCTGCTGCACCGCCACTCAGCGTTCAAGACCAAGACTTTTGCCCAGCTTGAGTGGGCTGTTTTCTGGGCATGCGCGTGCGTTGAACAAATCAGTCTCTGGGATTGGGGCACCAGCCACATGTTATCAGTGACAATTAGAGCAGAGAGCCGGTAGTACAGGTTTAAAGTTTAGGTGGCATATCGGGAATTAGAGCTCATCCTGAGGACTATCGCCCAATGTTTCTTCGCCTTGAAGCGCGTTTGGTCCTCCACGCTTCTGTCCGCGCGTACGACATCGGCCATTAGAATGAACAGTCATGGCATGCGTAACGTGCCTTTTTCCATTGTGCCGTCAAGTGGTGGTGCACAAGAGAATGGTGTTGCTATGATTCTAGAGTAGAAACACTATGGCAATAGTGCAAAAGGCCGAGGAAGGCCTAGAAGCTGTCTTTCGGCTTGGCACAGGCATTATGGCATCATACTAGGCGACGTCATCGATTCGCATGCAGCCTTGTCGCAACTTCGAAAGAACATCTTCAATGTTAGTAGGGCGGTAGACAAAATAGGCTTATCTTCTGATGCGCGTTACTGCTTTGCCAGCGCGTCCTTGCCTTGAGATCGGCCTACCGACGGAGAGGTCAGATCTTCCCGCCTTCGTCCAGGATCTCCCAATCGATATTCAGAAGCTGCGCCACGACGTCATTAATCCCGTGCTTCTTCACGATGAATGAATCGCTCGGGGCGCGGAGATGCAAAAGTTTCAGAAATCGATGATGGCTGCACTTTGCGATCAAGAATGGATACATACAAGCGCCTTTGCGCAACGCATTTGGCCTGCCTACCACTGACCTTTCACACCTGGACCACTCTGGATACCGAAAACATCCGTCATGACAAACGGCCAAATAATAACCAACGAAACCAACCCAGGATCGTCCATACAGGTCATCCATCGCCATGAACGCTCCTTTCTTATGACAGTGGTTCAGTCGCTTGTGCGATTGATGCCCTCTGACAATGGCAATACAACGAAAGAGCATGAGGATGGGTCCCTGAGACTGAACCCGTCTAAATCAAAATTATCTGGATGCACTCTTCGCGAACGGACAGTCTCCGATATGTACATATATGACTTGGTCCCTCCGAATGCATCAGAGAAAAGTTCCAGGAAGCGGATATATTACTTTGCTGGAGGTAGTTGGCAAGAGCCTCCTTCACCACAGCACTACAAACTAGTCACAAAGCTCGCCAAAGAGATTCCCGACACAACCGTATCTATTGTATCGACGCCGCTTGCGCCCAACAACCCTGCGCCGAGCTCATTTCCCATGTGCATGAAAACGTATCGTGCCCTCATGGCTGAAGCCGACAAAGCCGGAGAAAGAATCATCTTTGCAGGTGATTCATCAGGCGCAAACATTGCCTTGAGTCTAGTCCTTGAAGCCGTGCGAGAAGATAGCGAACACCAAGGCACAGAAAATACCAGGCGCTCACATCCCGTCGCCATCATGGCCGTATGTGCATCAACCGACTTAACCCGCAACAATCTGGAAATCGAGAAGATCGCACCCAAAGATCCCCTCCTCACGCCCAAAGTGATCAAGAATACTGCAAAAGCATGGCGAGGTGACTTGGATCCCGCTGATCGCCGCATCTCTCCCATCAATGCCGATGTCTCATTGCTGGCCAAGAATGGCGTAAAGGTTCATGGCATAACCGCTGGTTGCGATATATTAAGCCCCGATGGCATCATCTTCCGTGAGAAATGTGCTCAAGCGGGAGTCAAGGGTGAATGGGTTCACTGGGAGAAGCAAATGCACTGCTTCGTTCTCACCATGCCTTATGGTCTGGCGGAAGCGAAGAATGCCGTCGAATGGATGATTGATGTGCTCAAGAAAGAGTAGATATGTGTTCATGTTTTATTTCATTCGTCATTCATTAAAATACCCTTACAATCAGTAATCTAATGTACGAACTCTCTTATAGAGGCTTTTTCACTAATCCCGCCAACGCCTTTTAATACAATGCCTATTACGCTAGACTAAAAAAATACATCTTAATTGTTGCTAATGTTTGAACGTTTCATGAAAAATGGGTTTGCTGAGTCAACACACGCGTGCGGCCACTGAGCTAGGGATTCTGCCCGGTTTGCCCAGATTTGCACTTTTTTTTGAGTTTGAACCGCCATATTTGGCGTTTACTGGTGGACGATACTCTTCCTGCGTTGCTTGTATGTGATTGCGGAGGTGCTGACGAATTTGCAGTATTTATCGCACTGGGTCGGTTCCCTTGTGCAAGGCGAATTGCAGCTTGTTTTGCTGCCCATTGCTCACGGCGTTCTTTGGCTTTCGCAATCGCAGCGTCCTTTTCATCACCAAACAGACTGCCAATATACAAATCTTCTTCTGTTCGCCTGAAGTCCTCACGGTCGTCCTCAAAATACTGGTCTGCTCCCTCAGTGTAGGCTTGTGGGTGGTAATTCTCATCGCGATCAATGGCGAAGCAATAATCGTCATCATCATTTTCGTCGTAATAGCCGAGATTTTCGTCTCCTTCTTCTTCCATTAGGCAGTCAGCGTATTCAATGAAAGCTTTTGTCTCTCTCAGCAA
The DNA here is from genome assembly GCA_005212705.1 of Curvularia lunata. NCBI lineage: Eukaryota > Fungi > Ascomycota > Dothideomycetes > Pleosporales > Pleosporaceae > Curvularia > Curvularia lunata. The sequence goes on along the minus strand of PELC01000025.1, from coordinate 177,473 downwards.
AAAGTCCTCACTGAGAATAACATCTGCTGGTGCGTCCTTGAGGATGTAGAAGTCAAGTGGATAACGCTTCCCAGTGCCGAACTGCCAAGAAACATTGTATGTCTTTCCTGAAGTAATTGCAGTGGATCCGTCGGCGAATCGAAGCTTGATACACGTCTTTTTCGTGCTCACAATCGAAAGGCCTAGCGTCCGGGCATAGTCTTCATCCATGATCAAGACCTTGGACGCTGAATCGGCAAGCGCAGTCTTGGTCTCCCCGTTGAGTAATCCGGCAAACATCGGAGGTGATGCACCCAGAAACAGAACTTCGTGTGTATTCAACTTTCTTGTAATCCGTTTTACCACTCGCTTGGCGAAATGTAGCGCATTGGAAAAGGTTTTGGTGGCTTTCAAGAAGGATTTACCAAGTATGACGTTCTTGATGCATCCAGGAAGGATATGGAATTTCAATGGGTATGGAGTCCGTTCTCCTCGAAAGCAGAAGTAAACCTCAGCAACGCCAGTGGTCATGATCTTTTGGCCACTTGCAATGGTGATGGGTCTTCTTGAAGTCGAGTCTATCTTGAACATGCATCTTTTCGCATAATCTTCATTCAGAAAATTGTACTTTGCTCCCGTGTCTCCTATGGCATCGATACTGTATTGGGAATCAAGAATGCCGGGGATAACATGGTCTGACTGTCTTTTCAGCAAGCCAGTAGTGACGTGCTTTCCCGGGGCCATAGTCGATGTAGCCGTGGCGTGTCTCCCAACTGGTTCACTGGATAGGACGGTGAAGACCTTGCCTATCTGGAAAAAGCTACTTGACCTCACATAGTAACTATCATCTAATTGATCAATCTCTTTTGATGGGATGGCTTTTTTGCGTTGTTTGTTGATATGTTTAGCTTCAGCCCCATGCAAGACAGCTTGCAATGGTTTGGCTTGTACTGATTGCGACCCTTTTTCAACTACGCGTTTATGGTGCGCAAACAATCTTGAGTCTCTGGAGTCATTCGTAATAAGATCAGCGTCAAACACACCAGCATGCGGTTGCGGTGGGTCGGTATTCTGTTGTAGCGGTGACATTTTTCCAGCAGATGATATAGCCGTCCATGGCGGGCTTGAACTTAGCCTGTCAGGGTTAAAGTGGTAAGCGGCACCAAGTTTTTGGGGTTGTTCCAAGCCGGTATCGATAGTCGTCAACGGTTCTTCATACCTTCGGCGACCAAGGTTTTTCGTTTCCTCAAAATGTGTCCGGCTGACTGAGCTGTTTACATCGGTCTCGGTCGAACCCCCAACAGGAGCGCCTGGGAGGGCGACTATTCTGTTTCATATGAGCATAAGCTTCTACCTAGTGAATCTCGTAGTCCTCTGTCCCTACATACTCTGATCTGTACCCTAGATCGTGAATCATGTCTCTGGTCTGGCTGGAATTCTGGACGTCGGTGTCATTGGGTGTTTCGGTCGCTATGTGGTCGTACATCAAGTCGAAAAACGAAATGCCATTTTCGGGCGGACCAGGACGCAGAATATGCTCCCAATCATCCGAATCAGTTGCACGCCAAGTAGGGTCCATGTCGTCAGGATTCTTGCATGTCGAACGTCAACGATCAAGGCCCTCGAGGATCGTTCGAAAAGGAAATAGCAATTTTGAAGAATTTAAGACACTGCAAAGGATGAAAGGCCGCGTAAGAATTTTGGGAGATCTGGATGTTTGCTTAAAATCTTCCGGTGCCGACCAGGCAATCAGGCAACCAGGCGGTTGGGCAAAGGTGGGGCAAATGACCACGTCAATCCGGTGAGGTGGATCGGGTATAGCTTTGGCTGAGCGCAAGGCGCAGCTTTACTGTCCTCGATGCGGCTTGATTACGAATACATGCAGTTCGCGCTAGGCTGAGAGATAGGCACCATCTTCCAAAAGTTTTATATTGGGAACACACTTCAGAGCCAGGAATGTAATGCCACAAAACATCGATTTAGAGCCCGGAGACCTTCGCAACCGCGACGGCTATCCTACACTCGCCCGATGGATAGCACGTGATCCTGACGGGGAAACGTTCGTCTTTCGAAAGTTTGATCAGCTAGCGGCGAGATATGCGCTCCATTTACAGGCCCGGATAACATCTCTAGAAGCTGAAATCAATGAGCAAGATAGGATTTCCAGAAGGCATGCAGAATATGAGGTGCGGCAAGGATCGAAAAGCTGGGAGATGCTGAGTGAACGAGCCAAAGCGACTGGCAGTTTTGAGGAAAAACGGGTGAACAGCATTGAAGAAATGGGAGGGCTTGTTCAGCAATACTGTAAGTGACTGTGAGAGTTTATTTTGATTCACCTTCGGGCTCATTTGAAACAGATGATTTCCTAAATGCGCGGTCGCAGATTGCAGAGAAGCGCCAGCCTTGCGATCGTTCCATGTCCGCTCTGCGTGAATATGTCAATGGAACGGCAGTGAAAAACGACGAAGGCATTCCTGTTTCTCTAATTAAGGGACATGCACAGGGATATCTAGATGATAGATCCGACCTAGTTACGCTTGCTCGCCCGATTGAGGAAGATTACCTCTCTCGGTTCCTTCAGGACCATTGGATATTCAGAAGCCGGAACACATCCGAAATTTACGACCGTACTACAATATTTAAGAACTCATATATCACTCGTACTGTCGCCAGTATTGACCTTCTTCTCGCTGCAATTCTTTTAATAGGTGCAATTGCGAACTTGTACTTAGTACCAAATGCAAAAGCTAAGCTAGGATTAGTGGCCATGTATACCATACTGTTTGCATCGAGCGTTGCGCTTTGTACGAACGCAAGGAGAACGGAGATATTTGCTGCGACTGCAGCATATGCGGCCGTTCTGGTCGTCTTTGTCAGTGGGGATCTGGGCGGAACACAAAGCCAACGGTGTTTGGTACAACTCGAAGGGGCGATTTGGAAGACAGTACCATGTCCCCGCCAGATTTAAGAATACTTGTTCTTCAATTCAGGCTATTGACTTGACTTCGTTTTGGACCAGTCCTGAATCCAGGCCAAATTCCCTGTTACAGACTTTGCGCTATGTGTCTTTGAAAGTTTCTCAATTGCGAGAATGATCAGTCATGTTCTCAGTAACGATGGACCACTGTGGGCTCTTGCTTCAAAGAATTTTGGATGTTTACAACCTTGATGCTTTGATGAGGCATTAGGTTGAAGTTAAAAGCCATGGATAGAGCCAATGCAGTCTCTCATCAGATCACCAGTGGGCTGCCAAAGAGCTACGTAAGATGATGATCGCGATTGAACGACAAAATGCCTCAACAGGCTCATCAATTTCGGTCCCGAACATCAATCCCCCACGCAGCATCGCATTATCAAAAGAACAGGGGGTAGAGACGTTTACAAACACCTATTCTGACACTGGAGTGTCAATAACGCCTCCTAACAACGCGACGCAGAAGAGCTTTTGATACGATCAAACTGTTATTATATGAAGGAAGAGTCCGACTTCATTCAATGTTATGAGAGAAATGGTTTTCTTGGAGGGAAAATGTCGGATTCGGATTCACTGAGCTTTGATCCAGGCAGACTGGTGGCTGCTTCGGCGCAATCTACATATGACTTTGTCCGAATTCCTGATCAACGCGGAAAGCTTGATATGATAATCTTGACTTGGATCGAAATACCCTATGGCATGTCTCTGAAGCCTCGTGTACTTCATCGACCCCTTCTTAATCAATACACATCCTCGTTGAGAAGCTGACGCGGTCTCGCGCACTGAGTTTAGCCTCTCTGAAAAAGGTCTGGTCTTGATAGTGTAGTGGGGTAAATATTTACCTTGGCCAGGAACCCTGCATGTTCCGCCGTATGTGACGAGGCTGTGATAACCTGCAGTAGTCAGTGCAGCCCCAACCCAACCCCTGCGCACTGCTGGGTACCCCGGACCCCATACTCTCACCTGAAAGGGGCACTTTTTGTCAACGTAATGCGCCTACTACGCAGCTTCTTGTACGACAACAATAAGATCTTGCTCCGCCAAAGCCTACACAAGCACGTCTTGAATTCAAAGCACCAGCCCTGTTTCGCATACGTACCAGCCATGCATGTTGTATCGAGACTCATGAGATGTCGCACGAAACCTGAATCGTGTAGAGGCAAAGACGCGCCGGCTGAATTCTCGCACGTTTCTTTTTCTGATATGAAAATATTAGCAAGAAGTGGGAAATGGCATGATGGTGCGGCGATGGCGACGGCGATAGTGATGGCAAGCCTGTTGGACATATGCCATAGCTCCACGGTGCTACGGATCCAAGGCTCTAGCCATTACTATAAGACCAATCTGCTTTCGTAGCTTGGCAGCGAGCTTCACGGCACGTGGAGCTGATCGCTGGTGGCAATCCAAGTCCCTGGCTCCCGTACGGGGCGTGGTGATGCACAGATCAGCAGCTGCTTCGGATGCGTCTGACAGCCCTTACCCGCTGTTCACGTTCCGCGGCAGGATCATCAAAGTTCAGCTGGTGGCGTGGGGAAGCCTTTTACATGGCTTCCAGGCACACAAAGCCTAGGTAATCGCTCGGTAATCGTACCAAAAATTTCCTTCCTCAGGTCGGGCATTGCCGGTGCTCTCTTGTATGTGAGTATTAAGGATACGTTGGAAGGGGAAAAGAGGGCAACACAATGCTATTTCCGCCTACAATCTTGATGGCACAAAAACGTCAGGCACTTATGTCATGTTGTATGAGATCAGTTATGCAATTCCTACCCTCCCTGGAGGCCACCCTGTGCTGATCGCATCGTATCCTATTCTAGACTAAGGCTGTACGTAGCGGAGAGCTAACCTCACTAACAAAAATTGAGTTTGCGACGTCCCAGGTTTTGGGAACATCGCTACTCGGGAAAACCACTCATCGCGCTGTTTGACAGAGACAACCTCACACTCTACTTTGCTTCTTCGACGCTACGATTTACGAGCTCGCAAAACAAACTCAAACCCCACTGTGAATTCAAAGGCCTGAAGGTGAGATGAAGAAGATGCAAAGCACGACTATCAGCTGGAACGGTGAGATGCTGGGATGCTAGGATTGTGGAACACATCGTCAATCCGGCTTTGTGCGACAACATCGTAGCAATGTATCAATACTACAGCGCAAGGGCGGAGAGAATGGCCGCTCGCTTGCGGGTGGCCTTCCGACGCCACGAGGGGCAGTTCCGTCCCGTCAATGGAAACTAGAGAGACCGGCATCCTCTCACAAACTTTATGGTGGGTCGGCCTGGAAAGCCAGAGGTTGCCACCTGAGTTGATCTCCGGTCGTCTGTCTGCCTGAGCAGTTTCATATATTATGTAGGACCGCTAGTACTCTCGAGGATCTGATGTTTCCTGCATCACATTTGCTATCTGCGACATCATGGGACTTCCACTTCCTCAGAAATTGAGAATACCATGTGCCCTGTTAGGTGCATTGAGCATCATCACTTTCGCACTACGCTGTTTCGTTCGCATACGCATCGTCAAGGCCTGGGGTCATGATGATTCATTCATTACTCTTGCATTTGTATGCATCCTCAGTCGTGAACTGCATCCTCTATCTTTGCTTACAATCAACCAGATTATTCACATGTGGTACACCGGAACCCTTTTGACAGGAATTCATTATGGAACTGGCAGACGAACTTCAGAGATATCAATCGAAGACTCAGTACATGCCATGCGTGTAAGTCGATGTTGGTCCTCGACATGTCTTATGATCTGACTTTTTGTCAAGTGCTGGTGGTTGTGCTTTCTTGCATACGCATGCTCAATTACTTTAGCCAAAATATCTGCTGGCTTTTTCTTCCTACGGATCGCAGATATAAAACCCTTCTTTCGCATCACCACGTACATCATCACGGTGCTTGCGGCTGTTGTCGGTTTCGGCTTCTTCTTTCTCAGTGTTTTCCAATGTCTCCCGGTCGCATTCTTCTGGACACGATTGCAAGGAGATACCAATGGCCGGTGTATTGACATCGACATCATGATAAATGCTACATACTTCTACGGGGCTGTTACTGCGGGAACCGATATAGCCTGGGGAGTCCTAGTTGGAGGGCTGATCTGGAAACTACAAGTCGATCGCCGTACAAAGATCTTGACAGCACCCTTCTTGGTTCTAGCATGCATGTAAGTACAATGTCTCTTTGTAAATCTATACATGCTAACAAAACTCAGTGCAAGCTATGCAGCACTTGTGCGAATGCCATATGTAGAGACATTCAGAGCTCCCGACTTTCTATGTAAGCCGCACCTGTCGAGTACATAATCCGTTCAACTTTGACACGTCTGCATAGATGCAACTGTGGACATCTCTCTATGGTCCACTGTTGAAGTTGGTGTTTCCGTGGTCGCTGCCAATCTCGCCACCGTCCGGCCACTATTCCATCACTTCGCACATCGTGGTGAATCTTGGGCATCGCGACAGAACAGGCCTGTAATTGCCGGCATAGATGATATTCCAGACTTCCAAGAGCTCAAGACCATTAAAGGATCTGCGAAAAGTCAACACAGTATAGTGAGATCAGCTGATCAAGAAAGCACACGAGATGAGAGAAACCCCTCCAAACCCCCTTCTGTTTGGACCAGATGGATACGGAAAGACAGCAGCTCTTCGGTGGATACTCACATTCCGTGAGAAATTATCCCTAAAGAATAATTATATACAAGTTGGGGTATCCATAGATGATTTTGTAATGAAGCGGCCAGACATGCGGACATTAGCTCCTCATGTTTCCTTCTCAGCGATCATAGCTATGATCATAGCTTATGAACCAATACCAAAATTTACATTTGGTTCTTTGCTTCTAGCATATGTGTATCCGTGGAATATTTTCGCACCAAGGCTTTAGAATCCAGTCTCTCACAATTTCAAGCTCGGCGAATCAAATCACTCTACCCCGCGCTATCGCATGTGGTTATCGTTTAAGGCTTGACTCGTAGATGTTTTTTTGGGCAAATTTGGTAACATTGCGGAGAGTTTGACATTGGAACAAATCAAAACAACAGTCTCGCTTATGGGTCTAGCCAACTTCGACGTTGGAAGGTGTACAATCACACCAGGACTCTGTTGCAACAGGGAACGTGAAATGGCGAATTGCGGATGCATAAGTGGAAAGAGCTGTCATGAGATCTTCAAACGGACTTCTACCTGCCCTGGTGACAAGCGCGTGACGTTTCTTCCCAAAAGTTTATGCCGAGAACTTTATAACGCAAGCGTGCTTTTGGAAATGGCGATTGGCCACTCTCTCAGCGATCTCAAGGGGCTAGCAATATGTTGGCGTTAGGTTCAAAAAAGCAACTTTTGGCTGCCACTGCACAGTGGGGATTGGCACAGCTCTTTGGGGACAGCATCCGATGCGACCGAGGAGGTTGTGAGAGAAGGTACCTAGATCAAGATTCAATCAGTTGAGAGAGGAGCTTGGCTACGAGGCCCAGAACTTGATGTTTTGTGGCTTCCATGGCTATCTAGTCTGGATCTTCGATTTCCACAAAGTTCTGAAGCATCTGTTGTAGGAAGAGATTTCTTAGTGGGCTATTGGTGTGCGCCGTGTCGAGTACTCGTCTTTCGCTTCACCTTTTGATGTGACAGAGAAAATTGAAGGTTCTGGATTCAGCCCACAGAAGCAAAGACCATACTTAAAGACGGATGGGTCATTGATTGTCTGGAAACGAGGCGTGATGCGAGAACCGACACACAATGGCGATGGCTCTTCTTGCTCACATTTTAGTGTGCAAGAGCTGAATTGCTCACTTTCAGGGCTGCATCGCGTATTGGGGCGAAAAAGTGAGATTTCGCAAAACGAAGCTGTCGGCTACATCTCTTGAGAATATCGGGGACGCGAGTGGGTGGATTGAGCCGAGCACCTTTATACAGACAAGTTTCCTTTGACTTTTGAACCTGATTGAGATAAAATTGTTTGACACTTTTGATGAGCAAACACTTACAACTCTGTAAGCACCCGAAAAAAATAGTGTTAGGAGAGCCACCAATCTCATGTTGCGTAAACCAGCAGAATGCAAGCCTTAACGCTCATTTGGGATGAAGACTAATAAAGCACACCAGTTCTGTACTGCTGAGCGTGTGAGATTGCTATGGAAAGACCATTGGCCTTTATTCAGATACGAACAACAACCACTAGCCGTGACGAGTGGAGTGAAAATACGAAGTGTTGAGATCCTAGTGCGACGCCAACACTGGCCATAGCCTCGTCACACACTAAGAAACCGCCACTACTTTCCCTTTCCCTTGCGCTTGGACGATCCGCTTTCGATCTCATCATCAGCATCTTGTGGAAATTGAACACCCATCGCCCTCATCATATTTCCAGCCGGCCCAGCCAATCCAGCCTGACCCTTGAAAGCCTTCAGCATGTTGTCCGCAAGGTTGTAATCTTCATCCAGCAAGTTGTCGTCTTCATCATCATCCTCGTCCTCTTCCACGTCCGCAATTTCTGGGGGCTTCGCTTTGCCTTTGCCATTCCCAGTTAATGAAAGAGCTGAGCTTGACTTATTATCTGACTTTGGATTGATGTTCAAAGCGCCATGGCTGAACAGTTCGGCCTCCATCATTTCGCTCAATTTTTGAATCTCTTCATCTTCCTCCTTCTCGGCGTCTTGTTCGCGTGCCAAAGCCCGTGCTTCGTCAGTAAGAATGACTTTTTCCGCTGCCGATAGTGTCATGAACTTTTCGTAAGACTGCTCATATTCGGCAAATTCGGCATCAGCTGCGGCATCATCTTCGTCGTCTGTATCGTCTTCTTGGTCCTCGCTAGGCCTGTCCTTGAATTTGCCTTTGCCTTTGCTCTCGGTAGTAGAGTCACTATCCTCAGGGTCCTCCCACCCCCTAGCTCCGGCATCTGAGTCATTGTCCTCGTCCATAGGGTCAAACCCGCCGTCTGCTCCTTCCGCGTCCGCTTCGTTATCAGCCAGAAACTCGTTGAACCGAGCAACCATCTTTTTAAGATTCTCTTGTGCATTCTTATCGCCAAACCCGTCGTTCGTTTTACTACCTTTGCCTTCCAATTCTTTCTCGAACTCAGTGAAGTCAATGTTCAGCCAACTCTCGTCGTCATCGCGCTTCGGCCAGTTAGCGATCTCGGTATCTGTTGGAAGGGAATCATCGCCATTATCAAGGTCCTCAAGCAAAACAGCGATTTCGCGTGTCGGCTTGCGGGAGGTGTAGATAGAATGCGAAAGCAACATTTGCATCCCAGCTGTGATCTTGATACCTATCTCAGCCTTCTCGGTCGGTTTTCCGGATTTCACAAGCTGTTCTAGTGCGGTATCCCATGGTGGAGGTGCCTCCCAGTGTTGTCCAAGAAGCTGGGCATAGAGAACTTTTGTAAAGCGCACGCTGACGTCGACAAAGTCTTCTGGCGGGAACACCAGGGGTGTTTTCGATTTGCTCGGCTGAGCAAGACGTATGGAGATGGGATCGCGCAGGTAGAATGCCTCAACCACTGGGGCAATGTATGACGGGTTGAAGTGCAGGATATAGGCAACCTTTCTTGGAAGTGGTACTGTTGCATGATGCTGGTTATCTGAAATAGCAGCTGGGTAATCATTCAATCGGTGGAATGCTTCCTTCTCAACCTTGATATACTGCTGTGGACGTCCTGGGGTGTCATTGATAATCTGCAGGGCTTGCTTCTGGGAGAGCGGGGCAGGGTCTTCCTCCTTGCCCAAGGGAATGATAAGAAGTCGGTGGCTATTTATCCAGACTCTGTTCTCTGCTACTTCCGGAGTGAGCCATTTTGGAAGTGCGTTCGCTGCTTCGATGAGGAGGAATTCCCCGTCACTGTCGTAAATGCGTATCCAAGCATCCTTGAATTCTTTGCTTAGCTCCCGCAAGAAGTAAACGATTAGCCATTCATCGGCAACACTGTCTCCGTAGTTCGTTTGACCCCGGAGTAACCATTGTTGTTCTTCGCGAATGAGTTCGAGTTTTAACGAGTCGCGCTGCCAAATGTATTCTTTTAAGAATTTCTTTTCCAGCGTATTGAGTGCGCGTTGGAAAGCCTGTAGTCGTTCTCTTGTCTGTATGTCCGAAAGTCTAGAGTCTATGATGAGAACCATATATTCTACCACGTCGTCGGGCAGCTTCCTCGGGAACCCGTCGAATCCTTCACCAAACCATTTGAGATCGTCCTGTTGGCCTTCCATGGCTCCCACTGCTGATCTTTGTGGTTCGCCAAATACGGCACTTTTCGCAGGCAAGTTGCCAAAGCGATGAGAATGTGTCGTTCAGTCCGTCGTTTTGCACCACGAATGGTGCGCAAACCTCGATGACGTATTTGCGACGGATTCAAGGTGGAGATTTTGATGGAGGCCGCAAAGTCAGAACACGTGACTGACCGCGGGCGCGCTTTTCGAATCTTGCCATGTTTGGCTAGCGGCCGCCAACATCCTTGTAAGGCCCGAGCGCCCCAAACAAACAACACCCAAAGTATCCGGAGAAGCACACCAAAGTCGACACTACTGGAGGTGCGCGTCACGAAGGACCTACCATTCCTTTCACACATGCGGCAATAGAGAACATACTTACAAAAATGGCTCACCTACTCGCGACGCCTCGCACGGAGGCCGGTGACATGACACGCATCAACGAGCCCTCGTTCAGCATCGAAGAGACATTCCATGCGCCAACAGATCGCGACAACCTCTTCAAGCAAATGGGAGGCGCCCGCACACCACGGGCTCAGCTGACTGCCCGACGTAACCTAAGCGGGAAGAACGAGTTCACCCCCATGCTGAAGAGTGCGACCGCGAATCGGACACGTCAGGTCAATGGCCTCCTCGACGGGAGAATCACAACACCCATAGCCATGAAGCCCGGTTTCCAGGTCAGCAACACGCCACTGCCTGAAGCAAGCATGTACGATGTGCAGTCAAGTTCCTATGCCGATTCGGTTGACGGTCGCACGGAGATGCCTGATCCCAATTCCAGCACTTTGAGCACACCCATGGCACTACCAAGGAGAGCAGAGGGGGAGATGGACAGCGGGAATGGCAATGTGCTCACACTCAGAGAACAGGAAGATGTACGTGTACACCGATGCGCTTGACAGTTTGGTGACGAGCCAATCATCATAACCTTACTGACACTACATGCAGCGTCTAGCGCAGATTGACAAAGAAAACTTTGGGCTCAAGCTCAAGATTCATTTCCTCGAAGAGAACCTCAAAAAGATGGGACCAGAATTCAATCGAGAAGCCATGGAAGAGAACATCAACCTCAAGTCGGAGAAAGTAGCGATGTCACGCGACATCAAAAATTACTCCAGAGACCTCAAAGCCGCCGAACAGGAGCTAGACCACTACAAACAGCAATTGCGAGAGTACGCAGAGAAAGTCAAACGGCGTCATGCAGATGAGGGTATGCGTGAAGAGATGGACGAGCTCCGGCGGCTAGCTGACGAGCGCGCTACCGAGATTGAGCAGCTCGAGCAGAAGCTGGAAGAGGCAAGAAGTACGGAAGAAGAGCTGGACAAGGCCAATGCAGATCTAGAGACTGCACAAGCCGAAATCGCGAGACGAGACCAGATGCTGGACGAAAATGAGGAGGAGATAAAAAATCTGGAAGATCAGCTGGAAAGAGTCCGGGAATCACAGTCTTCTGGCAATGATGAAAAAGATCAACAGCTCAAGGAACAAGCACAGCGCATCGCCAAGCTTGAAGCAGAGCTGCGGTCTGCTAAGGAATCTCAAGAGGATGTTAGTACCGAAAAGGAGCGTCAACTTGTTGAACAGAATGAGAAAATCGAGGATCTAGAGGAACAACTCCGCTCGATTGAACGCGAAAAGGATGCCGAAATCAACACCCTACAATCAAAACTGGACTCTGCAACAGACGAAAAGCAACAAGAGATCCGTGAGCTGGAGCAGAAAGTCGCAGACTTGGAATGCGAGCTCGATGAAGCAGATGAACAGAAACAGCGGGAACTTGATGAAGCGACTGAGCAGAAGCAACGACAGATCGCCGTGTTAGAGGAACGCCTACGGTCAATCGAGCGCGAGAAGGATACCGAGCTTCGCGAATTGCAGAGAAGACTTCAGACCGTTCAGAACGAAACGAAGGCAGAAATGGAAGCGCTGCACGAACGTTTGGAGCTTGCCGAATCGCAGGGCGACAACCAAGTTCAGCTAGCCCAGCAATCTGCAAACGACGCCCGACAAAAGGTCTTGGAAATTACCCGCGAAAAAGGCATCGAGATCGAGTTGCTGCAGTCGCGAGTTGACGCTGCAGAGTCTAGAGCCGACGAGTTAGAAGATTTCCGCAAAAAGCACCAAGACGCGATGCAACTCATTACTCGCTTGCAGCAAGATGTATCAGCCTACGAACAACAACTTCAGCAGCTCAGACGTGACCTCACTCAAAAAGACCGTGATTTGGGTGGGCTGGAGCGATTACGCAGAGAACGTGACGATGCGACACAGGAACTCACTGGTCTTCGTGCGAACCTTAGCAGCAAAGATGCTCAAGTGCAGGCGCTGAACAATGCAAGACAAGAACGCGATTCGCTCTCCCGCGAGCTGGCCAACCTTCGCCGTGAGCGTGACAATCTTGTCTCTAAGATGTCCAGCAAAGACGAGCAAGTGGAGGTATTGCGCAGAGGTAACAGCGACCGCGATACTTTGGTTGCATCACTTCGCAAAGAACGCAACGACATGGAAAACGAGATGCGCAATCTCCGGTCCGCCGTATCAGGCCAAGACACACAGATAGAGGCTCTCCAGAAAATTACAAGAGAACGGGATGCACTTTCTCGGGACCTGGCTAGTGTTCAGTCAAGATTGCAGGCTCGTGACCGCGAGATGGCGATGCTACAACGAAAGGTCGAGGCGCAGGAGGCGATGCTCCAAGATCTGAAGCAGCTCAAGAGCGACCTTGCCGACCGGACGAGGGAATTAGACACCGCACGACGAACAATATCCGATCGAGAAGCAGAGCTTGATGCCTTGCGAAGCCACGCCGATGAGCCAGATACACAGATTGATGTCATGCAAGACATTGTTCGTAAAAGGGACAACGAACTGGAGGACCTTCGTGAACAGATGGACTCACAGAGAAGTCAAATTGAGGGTCTTCAGCGCCTTGCAGAGGAGCGTCTAGAGGCACTGGAAGAGCTCAGGGACATCACAAATCGTGAGAAGGAAGATTATGAGGAAGAAATAGCTGTTCTCCAAGATGACGCTGAAGAGGTCGCTGAAGAAAAGGTCGCGCTTGAGGAGAAGATTGGCGTCCTGGAGTCAATGCTCCGTGAAGTGGAGAGCCACAACAACGAGTTGCAATCCGAGTCACGAGCAGCTCGTAAACTTCTCTCTGAAGCCAAGTCAGCTGCGCGTGATCAGCAGTCATCGCTTGAGCTTCAGCTAGAAGATCTCCAATCACAACTTCGGGAGAAGGAATCACAACTCCGTCTCCTTCAAGCATCGTCGAGAGCAATACAGCAAAAGGCAAATCAAGATGCGGTCGACCTTGATGAGCAGGCCGAAGCTCTCACAAAACGCCACATCAAAGAGATCAATGGCCTGGCCAAGCAAATTCAGTTCCTCCGAGCACGATGCTCACGCGCAGAAGCGTTCCGCGAGGCCCTCGGCTATCAAAAGAGGTTTTTCCTAATGCAGATCTCCACGTACAACGAATGGTAAGTTCCTGTATTTCTCCTCTGTTCGTCTAAACATATGTGGCTGATATCGTTGCAGTAACCAACAAGATCTAAACCTCATTTCGCAAATGGGGATCACACCCGACATTACCATCCACGAGCGTCGCCCTTCGCTGAAATCCGCGGCTCTCGCTGTTGTGGCTGCGCTCCGTATGCAAAAGTTTGCAGATGACTGGGCGCAGAATAGGAAGATCCATGAGCAGCTTAAGGCCAAATTGGAGGGCATGAAGAGGAATAGCCGAAGGGGTGTTGGTATGGGTATCGCGCATAGTGCAAAGAAGAGTACTGGAAGTTCGCAGTTGAGAATTGCGAGATAGAATTTGCAATATCTGTAAAGCAGCTTGGGTCTGAGATTGGAAAGGTGTTTTTGGTGTAAGGGAGAGAAAGGAACCTTGGCATGCACTGCATGGTGTAGGTTGTCACTGGCTGATCTTTGTATTCTTTTCACTGGGGGCGTTGCTGGGAGGTCTCGGAGTTTAACTGTGACACAGAATGAAGCTACGATATGGGCAAGTCCTGTTTGGATTGCTATGGTTGTTCCTATGGTCGTTCCAAACCACAGACATATTATGAAACGGGGTATCATATTCGCTACTCCCAACCTATGGCTCCAATAAACATCAAGGTCATCACCTTGGCCTTGCTGATCCGCAGACACCACATACGCCTGCATCTCCAGCATTGATGTATTGACTTCCTTTACAGGCCGAGCTCTGGCATGTCCAACAATCTACAACGAATTCCTTCTTCAACACATGAGCACATGCACTGCAAGTAAGTGCTTCAGCACTGTTTTCGAGAGAACAGATTGGGCACGTGCAGGTACCGGACGATAGTACGGGAGGATGGCTCGGTGTAGAACGTGAACGTTCAGGACGGCGCTTGTATATTTCAGAGAGGGATATGATTGATGAAGATGTACTCGTTGGCTGGGTGGATTTAGACTTGGTTGTGGCGGTCGACGTGGGACTCTTGGTCGTCACCTGCACCTGTCCTGAATTGTTTGAGCTCTTAGTTGGCGCAGAATTCTCCTTCGGAACTTTGCGTAAGGGCGCAAAGCCTTGCATTTCTTCTAACTCCCTCTTCGCGTTGCTGTCTTTGTCATCCTCATCTTCGCAGACCTTGATGAGCGCGCGGCCTTTGTCATCGAGCATGCTCTTTCCATCTACGTCGACTGCTGCACCATGTTGATCCCCTTCAACAAACTCGTCATCCGTATCGCTGTCTGAGGATGTCTCTTCTTTCTTGACAGTGATTTCGTCTTTTTTCGCAGTCTCAAAACGTGCCAAGGCCGCTGCTGCTCTGAGGTCCCGACCTCGTGCACTTCCTGCGACTCTCGGCTTGCCCTTCTTTTCCGCCCCCTTCTCTAGTTTAATTTTTGTGTCGTTGTCGGCGCCTAAAGCTTGCCCTCTCGCGCCGAATTTCTTGAGTATCCTTCGCTGCTTTCTCTCTGCGTAGGTGAGTGTTTGTTTCTCTTTTCCTCCTCGCTTCCTCTTCCCGCCCCTGCGAGCGTATGTACCGCCACAAAGATGCTCAGGAACATCTATATGATCTCCCTCGCTAGCTTGTATTGCGCCTGTGTCCAGCTCTCGACCTCTACCCCATAATCCTTCACCAGTGTAACCTCTCGCCCAAAGTGCCCTCAGCTCCGCCGCGTACGTATCCCGTACACTCCAAAAAGCCTTTGAATGGTTCATTTGCTTGCAATGGGCTAGCTCATGTACCATGACCATCTCTACCATTCTTTGGGGTAGCCATTGTCCATTTCGGTCCCTCAGCACCAATTGTATGACCTCACCCGCGTTGAAGTTGCGGCCAACAAACTCGGTATTATAGGGAAACTCTTCGAGTGCCTGCACGAGGATCATGTGGGATTTCATGAAGGGATAGCATATGGCTGCGACGCGGTTCAGGATATTTTCGGCGGTGGGTGACGTCGGACCAGGAAGCGTGCGTATGAAATTGATGTGAGCGTTAGGGCGCTGTGTGCGCTCGTTGATGCGCTCGAAGCCGAGAACCATGATGCTTCTGATCAAATGCGCATGGCGTTTTTCTAGGTGTATAGTGGCAGGCCAGAGACTACGAGGCAAAGAAGCGTGAAAGCGACTGGATTGCTTGGTGGCGGTGTTCCTTTCTGGAGATAAGCACGGGACCGGAGTTATCGACGCCACTACGACGCGCTGTCACACGTCACTGCTGTTCTACGCGATCAACCTCTCTTCCACAACTAGTAGAACCGGAAAGTGGCGGCCTGCAAAACTGCTACTTTGAAAAGTAGTTGTAGTTGCCACAGTTACTTATTACTTACTATATTCTTAGTTCCCACGACTCCACTTTAATAGTAGCTGTACTTATCAGTTATTTTCGACCATGTTGATAGCGTAGATGATCTCGGGTTGGTTTCCGGCTTTACTGGTTGTTGGAGAGCCTATATCTTCCTCACAGCATTCTGACACGTTTGTGGTCATACATTAATTCAACCTCCACATATCGCCGTCGGTGAAAATTAATTCTAACTTTTTTTTAAACGGAGGATGAAGGATTCATTTTGTCTCATTCGGCGACCGTTCAACAACATCTATGTCGGAAGCTCAGCTAGCAACTCCCATCTATTTCTAGATGCTACAGCTGCCAAGAATACTAAACGGATTTTCCGTGACCTTTTCTAGAAGTCACGTCACCCGTTAATTGCTGCATTTGGGCCTCACGGCGCACTAGTGGTGTTGGTGTTGAAAGTGCTGTGGCTGAGCTTTTCAGCTTGGCCCCTGTAAGATGAGGCTCACCGACACAACACCAAAGCGAAGACATCGTCGAGGCTGGAGCGTCGCCGTGACACTTTCGAACTGGCGGTAGAAACCCTAATGCTTGTTGCGATAATCCCTACCGACTAGACGCTCTGTGTACGACCAAGACTTAATTTTGAGCTAGAGGATCGTGGTGTGAGGTACAACAGCGACACAGCCATGCTTAGTGACACGGTATATAATGCACATTTTCAACGTACCATGAACCTTCATCATATCAATTCCTGGTCAAAAAATTCCCCGAAAATCAAGCCAAAGACAATCTTCGCCTGATTTATCCTGCTTTTCAGCGAATTCCCTCACAATCAACTCAAGGTCAATCCGTCTCTGATTTCTCCTGCTCTCTGCAGCTATGGCCCCAGCATTACTTTCTTCTGCTCTGACATCCCTTCTTCTCTTCAAATCTGCGTACTCAGCAGTCATTACACCGCGCGCAGTACCCAAATGGGGTGACTGCACGGACCCTTCAATTGCCTACGTCAAAAACGTGGACGGACTTCGCGGCTATGGCTACAAACCCGTAAACCAAGAGGATTTTCCCCATGGTGCAGCACCAGACATCACCGCCATCACCGACTTCATCTGTGGACGCCTGAAGAACGAGTGTCTGGCCCCTGAAGCTGCAACCGCTTTGTGCAGATTATCAGCACTAGCCGTGAAGATCGAAAAGGGCGAGAAAGCAGCAGATGATTTCAATGAGCACCTCAAAACAGATATAAACGATACTTCCAAGCCAAAACCAAAGCCTAAGCCTAAGCCAAAGCCTGAGCCGAAACCCGACCCAAAAAAGCCCAAATACAAAATCGCGACGAGTCTCTCACAAATACCAGTCATTTTTGACGGCGACGTTGATCTGCGGTGGTGGTTCGATAACCGGATGCAGACGGGCGATGCGAAAGAGGGCTCAATTTGCCCCAGAGATCCATTCAACATGGGAGATGGCAAGTCCATACAATTCACCTGCAATTTCCCCGACCCCTCAGTCGAAAAGCTCTTGCGTGCAGCTATGAATGAACTCATTCAAACCTCTGTCACCAATGACTCCATCCCGCTGAGAGAAAAGCCTTTTGCTCGCTACGAAGAAAAGGCTGGAGGTTGCAACCGTGTTGGATGCCCGAAACCCAAGCCATATTCTAGATTCCCTTCGAGTGTCGAGATGAACCTGTTCAATTTGACGGGGGAAAGAACCGAATCACAGGGCTCGCTGGTGTATGAAATTTACGATACCGGCAGCTCTGGCGCTTGCAAGGTCTGCGAATATTTTGGCACCGCCAAAGACGCACGTGATGCAGTTGGATCGATTATTGGTAACAAGTTGAGCCTGGGTTCCTATGCAGGTACCGTGGGTCCATTTACAGGGTTCCTCGCACTTGGTTGCGCCCTCGCTTGTTAAGATGAACGGCATTGCATTATGGTGTAACTGGACAGTCTTCATACTGCATGTAAATAAACGGTTTTCTGAGTTTGTTATAGTATGCTCTTTCCTGGTATTTAGACAATTGGTTTTTCATTAGTAATTTAGATTTATAGATCTTTTGCTGAATCTAAAATTCTTACAGCCCTCACTGTATATTACAGTTGCTTTCAAAGGCTCCTTGTGCATGTCGATACAGGAATGACGAAGAGAAAGAGTGAGAAATCACTACTAGTATTCAGCGAAGCTATTAGTTCGAGCTAAGCGTGGTCTTCCCTAGCGTTTACTTTGTGACATCACTATTAAATTTATTTCAAGGCTATTCAATAGTTACCCGCTAGAACTTTAGCACGATCTTTGCATTATTGGAAAGCATACTCTTGCAAATAACATCCATAGTACCAATAGTTCTTGCTAACGTTTAATTGTGTGAGTTGTTATATATGAGGTTCAATGCAACTTCCTCTTATATACCATATCCAAGTTCAAATCGGGAACTCATCCCTTCCAGATCTTTCGAACAATCCACTATCAACCCGCTCCCTATGTTGCTCATCTAAACAACGTAAAAGCAAAGATTATTAATAACCTCTTCTTCCTTTATAATAGCTATCCTCCACATCCCAGTCACGAATCACTTCCATCAATCTACCTAGGACAAGCAGCTCTCTCGCACTCCTTATCACTGGCTTTAAGAATGCATGAATTGTAAAAGGCAGGTATTTGCCAGTCATTCAGAATCACGAGTACAAGATTGCCTTACAAAAGCTTTACGGCAGTGACTATGGCCGAGTTGGGCCCGCCGCTGGTAACGGGCGGTTCCCACCGGTTACATTGCCGCGAAGTATGCTTCTACCGAGCCGGGATACTTCGGGGTAAGAACGCATAATTCGGTACTTCAGAGCAGACTAACCTTACGATTTCATTACTGAAGAGCTGTATCCGGAACTTCAAGTTCTCAAGAGTGCGCAGACTTCAGCGTCGTGGTACGGTATGTTGTTTGAATTCATCTCTTTCCACTCATGGTAGCCCGTCTTGCAGATGCTCACCATGATAAAGTTTGGCCCACAACGGAACATTTGGTACCGCTTCGGATCAAGCTAGAGGCCTGCTGCTGACTCAGACAAGGGATTTGCAAAGTAAGCAATGCCGAAGTAAGACATATATCTTTGCACAATGCTTTCTCTTCTGGTCATGGCTTTGACGGGTGTTGCCCGCGGAGTTAGAAAATGCAGATTTACACGTGCCGTGTTCCAGTAGATATTTTCTCGAGTGAAACAACAAAATATTGCTACTCAGAGCATAACGAGAATAAATGCCTACAAGAGTGCCGATGCCTTTGCGTTACGTCCATTGCACAAAAGTGTACACGAGTTAATCCGGATAAGTAGGCCGAGAAGTGCCAATGTTTTTGCTGGATACGGTTTAGGGCGGTCCATACAGACCCCCAGCCTTGCAGGGCCGCAGCGATTATGTACTCAGCGAGGACGCAGAAGTTGCCACATTCGGCAAGCTCCTCTTCTCCGCTAATCTGTCACCGCGCAAATATCGACATATATATAGGAGTAAGGCGAGGGCGCGGATGCTCCACACTCTATCTCCATTCTAACGTGGATCCCACCATCTGCAGGGCCACTATGCCAAGGGTGGGGAATACCCAAGTAAGCCACAGAAATTGTATTCCTAAATTGGCTTTTTCCAAAGCATACACGTAAAGAGAACGCCTGCGCCTCATGATCGTCAAGATGGAAAACATATGTGCATAGACCTGGTCTCAATATCTCGCGAGTAAATTCAAGATAAGATTACATAGCGCAACGCAACAAAATCCCTGGTTTATATAACTAACGTGCTGGTAGCGGTGTCCTTGAAACTTTCTGTCCACGTTGTAGGGCTGCGAGAAGACTGCCATACCGAATCGAGCGTTGCTTGCACAGATAGGACGGACTCAAATTGCAAGTTCTTATGAATTTTGCTCAGTGTTTCCGAAACATATGTCCTTTGTGCCTCGTCAAGGGAATGGGCGCCAGCTACATAAAGAGGAAAAAGAGAACAATTTTGCGCTTTCGATCTCGGATCCCTGCCCATGCCCTGTATACACTCCAAGCAAGCATGAACATGCTGCTGCACAAGGGTATGTTTGGTTGGTATGTTTTGTATCGCACTGTAAAGGTATATGAGTGCTGCGTGCTGAAAGGCAATGATTAAAGAAAGCGATGCTGCAACCGTGGGCTCGGATAGCGCTGCCCCTGTAGCTCTGCTGATGCAAGACGCGGTTGCGTCGTCGAGCGTCGGGTAAGAAGGTTGAAGGGCGCGCTCAAATGCTTGCGCTTGGTCGATACAGAACTCGTCCCCATTCAGGATCTTGTGGCGGTAGAAGCTCATCTCAGCCATAGTTGAAAAGACCGAGGCTAGAGTTTTACTCCCTGGAACAGTCTCCCACCATACGGATCCGGCCTCCATATAGCTCCAGATTGTAGCTGGAAAAGAAGGCGGCCTATCCTGCAGTAAAGCATCGGTTAGATCGGTAGATGCCATTTCGGATAAAAGCATTCTTGTAATCCTGTCGGACGATGCCCATGCTGCTTGGAAGCCTCCAAGAGCATTTATGATGGCCAGCACTCCTGCGAAATGGCAATGGGTGGATGCACCGTCGTTGTTGCAGTTCACATAACCTTCCAGGAAGTAGAGCAGTAACACGGCTACCAGGAGCGCAGAAAGAGAAGCACTTTCAGGTTTCGCGCCGCCCAGGTGGCTCCGGATGGTGGCCAGACAATGCGTCCTCCTCTTGCTGAGAGCCTGCGAGGAAGATTCTCTTTCTTGCAGGGCACGATGCTCTTCTGCAAACACACACAGGGCCTGGAGGACTGGTTGGGAACGCAAGGCCAGTGCAACTGGAGGAGGACATGGCTCATCAGTGGTAGAAAAGAGAGGCCACAGGCGCCCCTTGAAGTAGTCGAGAGATTTCCGCTCATGGACAGCGAGGTCGAGTCCATTCAGTGCGTGCGCTTGAGGCAGCTGTATGGGGAATTCGGGTACGGTCTTGGCAGGGCGCTTCTTCCAGCGGAGCAGTACTTTGTCGTAGCTACAGTCGTCTTCAGTCTGTGAATTGATACAGCGGCGGCAGGCAGGTTTCCCAAGGTCACACTTCACGCGCCTCTGCTTGCATGGCCAGCAAGATCCTTCGACTGTGCGGCGCCTCTTCGGTTGGCTGCTGCCAGACGACTCTGGGGGCGACATCAGGGTGCATGACGCGGTCGGAATTGTGGCGATGGAACAGTGGGGCGAGGGGACCTCGCTTTGAGCAAAGAGTCGGATTATGGGGTCAAAAACCTGGAGACGAAATGAAGACGCACGACGCTGGCATCGAGTCAATGCATTAGGGTGGAAAAGGTCCGAGAAGCTTCGCCCTCGATGAGCGCTATTCCGCTTGGTAATGCACGCCAAGAACCCCTAACCGCCACTTGCTCTCCTCTCAGCCGCAGCATGCCCAAACACAACCTATGGCCCAGTTTGCTTTCCGCGCCCGCAACGCGATTCTCCTTTTACCTGCTCTGGGCGGCGCTCTTGGCGGTTCCATTATCTGGAAATAGCGATAAGGGGCACGAGGGGTTGCCCCATGGCCTTGACATGCCCGCCTTCACCCCCGCCTTCACCGGCCTTGGCTAGCGCGATCGCAGGGATACTTGGCAAGGTGGATGAGCCATCCGCCTTTCTTACATCCGTCTAGCCACATATTGACACTTGAGTGAGGTACTGCGAGTGTACCTGTAGTTTGTCGTGCCAGCGGGTGTTTGTCGCGGCCCTACAACCTTCGTCTACGCTCTTACCAGCGATTTCTTCCTCATTCATTGCCGCGGGCTTCACCGGCAGGAGCCACCGTACGATGGCGTCAAGGAGAGCTCATCATGATTAAAATGGCAATATTCGAAAAACGCCTTCTTACTGACGAACGCCTTGCCGACCACACCATGGCTGCAACCTTGTGCCACTGCATTGCACATGACGGCGCGTGAAGCCTCATGCCGTATATTTTTCTTTTTACCCATGGGGCTTCTTCGTATTTTGTGCATAAGGAT
The DNA here is from genome assembly GCA_005212705.1 of Curvularia lunata. Lineage (NCBI taxonomy): Eukaryota > Fungi > Ascomycota > Dothideomycetes > Pleosporales > Pleosporaceae > Curvularia > Curvularia lunata. The sequence goes on along the minus strand of PELC01000025.1, from coordinate 155,520 downwards.
ATGTCCCTCAATATGAGAATATCGACTCAGCATCTGGAATTGCAGTCACAATCTTCCATGCATCTGTAAAGGGGACTCTGATTCGGCATAGAGGGGGCGGTCTGAAATAACAACATACGCATTGTATGCTCTACATTGCTCAGGCTCTCCCGCAGCACACCTACGAGCTCCATGTCGATAATGACAGTGTGTGCTCAATATCACCCCTCTTATCAAGACCATTTCTCAACGTTTACCACAGTTACCAGACGTAGCAACCAACAAGGCTAGCCAAACAGCTCCTAATGACAGGGATCTGGTCAAGGTTCCAGCGACACCCTACCTAGAAAACAAATCCAGGGCTCGGTTCATGCTTTAGGTCACATGAACATCCGTGCATGTTTGGCAAGAGGCTTTGTTTCGTAAGTTTCTGCCTCAGGTCTCCGATCGACATGCGAACTATATTGGGTTCTGGCATGCCAAACAACCATACCAGCCTAGTCGCACCAATCCGACGATGCCGGAGCGAGCCACCATGCAGTGTCGCGACACCACACGAAACTATGGCAAGCCCTAGATCCCGAATCCGGTAGATCTTGGTTCCGAAAAATCAGGACAAGACTGTTCGGTGTCTGACGAACTCACCGCCGAGCAGTTGTTGATGTCGTCTCTATTCGACAGCCTCCGTCAACGCAAGTGACGTGTTGCATATGGACAAGGCATGTTGCTCTGTTGGGAATTTCGTAGTTGCTGTGTTTGGAGTGATGACCAGCATTTACAAGTGCTCCTCCAATCACCAACACATCATTCACTCGCTTGGCATATTGCTTCTGCTGATATGCGTCCGTTGGCCCGCTATTCTTTTGTGCAAGCGGTCCGAACCTCAACTTACCTGAGTATGGCAAGGCTGCGCTTGGACTTCCACATTCACGATCAGTGCTGTCAGCTAACAGTTGTTTATGTTTATTCTACCAAAAGCCTTTCCCGAAGTGATCGACAAGTCGCGGGTCCCCAGGGGTCTTGTTTTCATTCAGGGGTTGCTTTTGCCAATTCCAGGAAAGAACCGCTTTGCAACCTGGTGCCCTGGTGGCTTCTAGAGCAATGGCACACCATTCCGAGTACTAGATCGTCGAAATATATAAGGGCTCGTCCTACATCTGCTCTTGTGATTTATTCCTCAGCCCACCCATATCGCTACTCATTACGACTATATTTTCTAATATTTATTAACTCGTCAATCATTACATACTGTATATTCTAATACTATCCAGATGGTTTACAAGGCCGCACTAGCATTCCCTCTTCTTGGGCTCTCCCTCCTCGTATCGGCGGGTCCCTTGCAACATCGAGAAGCTGCTCCGGACTGGGTTGACGACCAAATTGGTTATGGAAGCGTTGAAAAGCTCTATTACGAGATCGTTGGTGGCTCTAAGCCTCCCGTCGATGGTCACAAGGAGCCAAAGCCCGAGAAATGTGGAAAGGGAAGCACAGACAAGTGTTGCGTGTGTAGGTTGAATGGAGCACATCTTTTTGCACTGAATATTGACCGAAAATAGGGTTCGATGTTTCTGCTGAGCTCACCAAGCTGTTTGTAGGAGAAGATAAGCAATGCAATGACAATGCTCGGGGAGCAGTTCGTCTGGGTTTTCACGATGCTGGATCTTGGGACCAAAGCTCCACTGATGGCGGTGCTGACGGATCACTGCTTATGGACTTTGGTGAACACGAACGCACAGAAAACAATGGTCTTCAGCAGGTTCGCACGCTGCTTCGCGGGATCCAGAAGAAGTACAAAGTGGGCTATGCTGATCTTGTACAATACGCTCACAACCATGCTACCGTCTCGTGTCCGAAGGGACCTCGGGTGCGTACATTCATCGGGCGAAAGGATGCCACCAAGGCAAACCCAGAAGGTCTTCTTCCCAACGTCCATGACAACCCTGACAACCTTATCAATCTCTTTGGAAGAAAGGGCATTTCCCCTCGCGAACTCGCAGCTCTCCTTGGTGCTCATGCAACAGCGCACCAACGCTTCGTAGACACATCTGCGGAAGCGGTCAACAAGCCTCTCGACACTACTCCTGGTATTTGGGACGTGGAGTTCTACAACGATACACTCAACAACCCCAGTGGTTCCACAGCTAATCAGAAAATCTTTGTCCTTCCTAGCGACAAAGCGCTGTCCCAACATCCCCGGACTAGCGGTGACTGGCACAGCTTTGTCGGCAATCAGGGCGGCTGGAACATCGACTATGCCAGGGCCTATACCAAGGTGAGCCTGTTCGGTGTCAAGCAGGAGCAGCTGGCAAAGATGGTGGACTGCACCAAGACGCTACCTGCTAGCCGCGATGTTTTCCCATAAGAATTTGTGTTTTCTATTTCCTAGAACCTGTAATATACTCTCTCTACGAATATAGACCTTAATGTATTTCCAATCATATCCCAGTCAGTATGGACTGGTCACGTCATCATGAGCTTCGGACCCAGAAAATTCGATGTCTACTTTTGCTTTTCTTGAAATAAGTAGCGCCGCAGCCCTAGGCGACCACCACCGATCACTGAAGGGATTGACTGCTGATCTCCAGCCCTCCGCTACCAGATACACTCCTGCGTACCGTGCACTTCAAAAGCATCTTAAGCAAACATCTTGCCCGAGGCAGTGCAGCCAGCGACAGAGGCGATCAGCGCAGTTTCACTACTTCCCTGAAGTTTCATTTCAAAGAACCCTTTTTAAAAACATGCCCTCTAATTTAAGGTGCGGTGGAACAGTATAGTCCACTCAATCGGGCCTGGTAGGGTGGTGGTGGCTGACTCAGCAAAATCAGCAGCCAAGGGCGCACGTCAGGCGAGCGAGGGAGCGAGCTTGCTTTGTTTGTAAGGTGCGGAGAGCAGAGCTCAGCCAAACGTCACCAACCGGGCACACGAGCGACACAACTCACCCACGACGCCGCCGCGCTCCCCCCGACAATCGGCCTACATCCAGAACTCAGAGTCGGCCCATTACAAGCTGCTGCGAAGATTGAAAAGAGCAAATAGGAATACAATGGCTGCTCAGGTCTTGAGGCAGGCGGCTCGCGCCGGAGCGGCATGCCGCATGCCCATGGCTACTGCTGCTCGCGCATTCCAGACCAGCGCTGTATTGAGGCAGGAGGCTGTTGCTGTGCCGGTGAAGAAGCCTGTCGGTGCTTTCAGGGGAGGGTAAGTGATTCCATTGCCTGCGGGCTGGTCTATTTCACGAAATGTTGGCATGGTGGGGAGATATCCGCGGACGTTTGTTGTTGAGGATACAAGTGAAGACGGACCCCCACAAATTTGGTTGAAGTCACCATGATGGTAGTGAAAGTTGCTAACATTTTTCAGACTCTTTGGTTTCCTCCTCGGCGCAACGACTTCAGGCGCAGGCATGTACTACTATGTCATCGACGAGTACCGTGTTTCAAACCAGCTTCTCACCGAAGATATCTACGTACGTCGGCTTCCCATTCCACCTCGATAATGTGCAGTGCGCGAAGTGAGAGAGGACAGATAGGGCGTAATGCAAGTCAATTGGACAGTGACTGACATGACAACAGGCGCTCCAGTCGGCCGTTCAACGGATAGAAGGCTATGTCCGCACTCTCGAGGAGAAGGTCGACGCAAAGAAGCGATAAACTCGTTCCTGCCTATTTACCAAGTGATCGACAGACGTTTTACCGGATCCCGACGAGAGAGATTGCGCGTGGCAGATACTTGCGGCTGGCAGATGGCACAAAACGATGGGGATGCGACGGACATGTACAATACTGCATCGGTCTTTGTTCGCTTAATTATGAAATTGCAATATCGTGGCGACCGTCCGACAATGCACCTTGCTTTCTACCGAGATATTGATTACAAGTGCCACGTGGTGGTTAGCTTATCAATTGATCAACAGCACACAGGCTTAGGCCTATCACATATTGCTTCTCCATTCGGACTGTGCCTGTCCCTCCACCAACTGGTGAAACCGAAGAGCGGCACCATACAAACCCGCTCTACTTTCAAAAGCGGTTGTATTCGTCACAATAATCTATTGTTTACTACATTCTTATTTACTACTCATAACTCTACTTTTAAAAGTAGCTATAGTTATTATAGCTCTGTGTTATTTAAGATAGCTTATCTTGGTAGGTGGGCTCATTTAAATTCCCGGTTTTACTAGTTGCAGGAGAGCCTATATTGAGGCGTCCTTTTTTACAGCACACTAGGCTTGCCTTTTTCCGCTTGGCGCTTTTTTATTTTCGTCTTCTGCCGAAGTCTAGCCATGGCAAAGCAAAACACGTATTCTTTTGTGGGACCTCACGACAACTACAGGGCCTTCTACGAGAACGAAGCCGGTATCGCTAGCTATTTAGGTCTAGTGTTTTCTACTGCGAACGGACGCGCACGTTATCAATCTACTCTGTAATATGGGGCTTTTGCAACGTTCCGAATCTACAAGCTAAAGGGGTTCAGTGAGGTCCCATTTCACGGCGCACTCTCGCTAGGATAGAACTTTTAGGTGCCTGCCCACTGTATGCCTTTCATGGCGTATGAGCGAAAATCAGGCTGTATAATCACGTACCTATACTCTACAATCAAAATCCTACACATCTCCTTGACTTTATGGGAACAAGCCGCATGCGCCGCTTCCATCAAGGCACTGTTTAAGAACTAGTAGCGCAGCAATTTCGAATGGCGATTCAGTTCAGGAGACTTCACTTCAGCCGATCATGCCCGGTGTTTCTAGGCTTTCTTATCAGGTGTATTACTAGGAAAGCTGTGTGACTCAGATATCTAAAGGCAGTGAATATCTGACATGAAAGAAAAATCCCTGCTATTCCATTTTTGAATCTTGCATCCTACTATGCGCGCCTGGGTTTAAGCTTGACATCCAGCTTCCCAACAGTCATAGTGAAGCAGTCCCGGCTCTTATTTTCAATCGTGCTTCCATCCTCACCGTCTGCAAAAGTGATTTCGAACGACCGGACGAGGTTGGCCACAAGGCTACGCATTTCCAAAATTGCCAATTTCTGCCCTATGCAATTGTATGCTCCAGTCATGAAAGTGAGAAAAGTACGCTTGTCGATGATAGCGTTGGGGTTCTCGGCCGTCCAGCGCTCCGGCATGAACTTGAGAGGCTCTTCCCAGTAGCGTGGGTCACGATGGAGACTGTAGATGGGTGTCCATACAAGTATGTTACCGGGTATGTATGTTCCATTGGGGAGAGTGATGCCTTCGGGAGGTGTTTCACGCGCAGGTCCAGAGGGGACTGCAGGGTGCAGTCGCAGTGTTTCGTGGATAACGCCGTCTAAGTACTCGCATTCCGCTAGATCGCTGACTTCAAGATGAGCCTTCTCTGGTTGGATAGTGTCAATCATCTCTCGCAATCTTTCCTGGATCTCTGTGTGTGCGCAGAGTTCATATACAAGAAAGGACATTGATGCGGCCACTGTGTCACTGTTGCAAGGTCAATACTAGGGTTTGAGCTCGCCTCTAATCTGGAAGTGGTGAAGCATCAAGCATTTTCAGGTGCTCCGAATAGGTGTTTAGAAACGAGATTTTGAGATAAACGTACCTGCCAGCTATGATCAGAAGCCGGGAGTCAGAGTTCATGTCAGGAGTGACTCGATCGTCATCTTTGCTCAATAGCCATGAGAACACATCATTCTCTTTCGGTGTAGTCTGTTCGTTGTTAGGCAAATCTGACAACTCGGAATGGACATGTCTCCTGTACCTTCATTCTGTGCTCCAGAACCTTGCGACTCCACTCCATGTGCTCACGGAGTGGCTTTGCGCCAGTTGCTGTTCGCATTATGAGATTTAAGGCCCAAGGAATGTGTGAAAACACAGTCAATAGTGCTGTGCTTTCATGAAGTAACTTGATCATAGCATCTTCTTTCCCACTATCAATCATGTCGAAGCTGCGATTAAACCCTATGTCTCCCATGACGTCGAAGCTGTAGAAGTTGAGCCAGTCATTGATTCGCACTGAACCATGCATTGCTTGCTCCCTGAGTTTTGTCATGAGGGCAAGCGTATGTCGATTGAGGCGAGGCTCATATTCACGCAAAGCCTTGGCGTTAAAGGCGCGATCCCAGACCCTGCGGCGTTGCCGATGATCTGCCTTATCCGTTGTTGTCTGGAGTGAGTGGCCAGCGGCTTCTCCAAAGACTCCGTATATACATTCGGGCTTCCTGCATTTAGACGTTGGTCCATGTATGAGGGGTATGGCATCGGCACAGTAAACTGTGACTTCCCGTGGACCGGTTCGAATAACGTCTACTTGGTACTTTTGTCGCAATTGCTGTTGCCACCTGAAATACTGAAATTTGGTTTGAAAGGCTCCAGCATAGATCCCATAAAACTTCGAGAACCGTGCCAGCAGTGGTCCTGGGAACTTGGTTTGTTAGTGCGAGGACGATAAGGGATGCAGAAAAGCAATGGCGAAACAAAAAGAAACGATATCTTGCAAAGTCGCATACCTTTCGAAGACGATGGAAGAGCCCACGATGTAGCAAGATACTAGTAAATAGGACGCTGAAGTAAAGGGACGCTATCGTCGTTGTAGTCTGAATGGCTGTAGCTGTGGCTCCGGCTTGTTGATCAGCCAGATACGTGATGGCTGCAATTCCCCCAAGAGCAAGAGCCCATATGCGTAAAATGCGATAGAACGAGTTGTCCCATTCGGCGCTGTGAATATTGTAATGTGTGCCCAGTGCGAGTAGAGCAATCAATGGTTTGCTCCGTAGAAGCTCGGCGAGTGCATGGTAAGTGGACGCCATGGTCACCGTACAGGATGGAATTAGAAGCCTGAACGGTTGGGCCTTACCAGTCTTTTGTCATTTGCTGGTGAGTTTTCCAGGCTACAGCGGGACGCTCAGGGACCAGCGGGGTCTTCAGCTTTTATGAACTACAATGTATGGCGGTACAGTTGCTAAATTCAGCTGCTGTTAGTTCGTCAGTAGTGGCTCCCCGCTGACATGCAGCCACCTGTGAATTGTCCTTATGCAGGGATGGCGTTGCACTAAGCGGGGACACTAACCCTGCGCCTGACACTCCCCATCTCTTCAAAATCCTTCCCGATAACGGTGATAGCCTAGCCCCATGCTAGGCATCCTGCGATTAGCGAAAAACGGTAACATGACCCTCAAAATGCACCAAACCATGCCAGAAGACTGGTCCACTGCTGTCTGTACTTGCTAGACGTTTCATCATGCCAGCCTTATAGGCAACCGGAAGCCTGAAAAATACGCCGCATGTGACGTCGCCATGCTGTCGTCAGCAATGCTTCACTTGACTGTAGTTTTCTTTTATTCTTGTCATCTTCATCTTCATCGTCATTGCTAAGAAGGAAGTCCTCTCTGGAGAACTGGCAGTCGATAGACGTTCTTTCCTGTGTGGTGATTGGGTAGTTGACTCGGAAGTCGAATTTGGGGTTGCAAAAATACCCCGACGAACCTTGTCGTTGAGTGCCGCTCTGTACCAGCATTTGTTGTCTCATAAGAGCCAAAGTGTCTGCCATTCTGCAAATCTCGGGCCGATCGAGTTTCCAATATATCTCCAGATGTTCAAGATTTTTCAGTTTCAACAATGGATAGACCCAAGCAGCCACCCATGGACGCTGACCGGTCATCCTTTGCGCTTCCCATTTTGCATATTCTACAGGCGAAGGGAAAACAGGCCTGTAGAACTGATTTGAGCTGTCTATAACCAGAGCGAGCTTCCGCAGTCGCACGCGTGAAGTTGAGAGCAAGGTACAGAGATCGGTAAAGTAGTTGTAAGCGTACCGGAGCACGACGGAATCCGTTGATCTGGCAACCACAGGGTAATGAGCTTCATCGGTCCCTCTAAGGTTTGTCCCCTCATCCAGATTGATTTCAATGGACGAGACAAGCTTAAGTGACTCAGCCGGCCGATCACACAAGAACGCAAATGCGGTTGCGATGCTCTCGGCCCTCTTGAATCCGAAAACGTTCTTGCTGTAGAAGATCTCCCTGGCTTCGCAGTAGATCTGCTGACAGGTTTGTAGCAGATTGATCTCAATTCTGTCGTGGAGTGGTAGATCGCATTGACTGGCGAGTTGGTAGGTCATTGGAACAGCACTCGGTGGGAGTTCTGGATCGTCTTTGAAGCATGGCAGGCCAAGATCAAAACGTGGTATGAGCCAAACACGACGGTGAACTCGTTCCCGTGTCAATGGATACGATCGAGCAAATCGTCTATAGAATTCAGGACTTCGACTTGCAGCTGAGCCAGGAACAGTGGCCGCCGCCCGCTCGATGAGGATAACATCTTGCACAAGCACATATTCATAAATGAGGTCCCGAATTTCTCGGGGAATGACAAGGAGCCTCGAAGACATTTTGTGATGGTCTGTGAGTCTCACAGTGTAGGTTCTGCGATGAGGCCGATTCCCCGCGGAGACTCAGAGGGTCTACCTGAAGTGATGACGCTATTGGTCTGAATTGGTCTAGTTTGGCGATTTATTGTGCTAGCGTGAATCTTAAGCCCCCTCCAGCTCCCCCTCCCTTCCCCACCTCTGCCGCTGCTGACGAAGGCACACCTAAGCTCAGCAGTCAGCAGTACGACATCCAGAATCTTCAGAATTGCCATAAACTTTGGTTTTCTTATTTTTCATAGATGATGTTTTGAAGCTGACAGACCTGCCTGTTTACATTGACGACCATTAGAATCTGTCTTTTGTCACGTGTTCGGTTATTCACTGAGGTCCTGACGGCAACGCAAAATGTTCGACGCTACAAGACTCTTATCTCTTCTTGTTTATATATTTGTACTTTTAATTCTACTCAAAGTGAAGTTATATATTCTTACCAAACTCTAGCAATGTCTAAACCACTTCAATACCTCTCTCCCAAATACGGGATAGATTTTGTGCCACATTCGAGTATGACATATACGAAATATACGATTCTGATGAAAAGATTAACTATAGACCAAGATACTCTTAGTACTCTGGGATGTTGAGATGGTTTCGCAGGAGAAGTGAGCAACTTTTAAAACTGCGAAATATATCGAGTCAGTACGTCCTTGCCGCATTCTTTAGAAAACTACAACATATCACCTAGCATCTCTCCCAAATAAACATCAAGTCACAACTCTGGATGAACTACCGGTATACGTGACGTCACACGTAAAATGCAAAGAAGCCGTTCAGCCTAATACGCTTGTATTTGACAGATACATATAGACTCAGATAAACCCCAACAAACAAACACTTCCAGTGATTCCAGCATAAAAAAATGTCTCCACAACCCTTTCCTATCCTCATATTCGACAAAACAACCGGCTACCGCCACGCCTCCATTCCCTCCGGCATCGCGCTATTCGAGCGCCTCTGCCACAAACACCCCTCCCTCAGCCTAACCACCACCTCCGACGCCTCCATCTTTACATCCCCCAACCTATTATCCTACAAAGCCGTCATTCTCCTTCAAACCCTCGGCCCGGACCTCTTCACCCCCGCCCAACTCGCCGCCTTCCGGCAATGGGTCCAGCAAGGCGGCGGGGTCGTCGCTATCCACGGCGCGGCAGCAGGCATGCCCGAGGACGCATGGTACGAGCAGCTGATTGGAGCGCGATTTCACTCGCATCCTGATCCAGAAGAGGGGACGGTAGTCCCAGAACCGAGTGCGCAGTCGCATTTCATCATGAACGGGTGTGGCGGGAGGGAAGGGTGGAAAGACGAGTGGTATAATTTCCACACGAATCCTAGGGAGAACGGGAACTTGATGGTTCTACTCAGGGGCGATACGAAGACGTTTCAGGGAGGGATGCATGGGGAGGATCATCCGTTGGCGTGGTGTCAGGAGTTTGAGGGGGGAAGGATGTTTTTCACGGCGCTGGGACATTTCGATGAGGCGTATGAGAACAAGTGGTTTAGTGAGATGGTGGAGAGGGGGTTGTTTTGGGCGGCGAGGAGGGAGAGCGATTTAGAGAAGGGGAGGATGTAGTAACTCTTACACAACAGGTAAAAAAGAGACCTATAAAGTCACTAACTTCAAATATAGTTCTATATTATAAATATAACTAACTAGTACTTACGTCTCTACTTTTAAGATTGGGACATCAGAACAGGCCCAGCTACAAAGACAAGCTATCAAGACAATACACAATAGATACCTCTGGCAACTACAGCTATTCTTTCTGGCCGCGGGAGAGTCATGGAAGGATCTAGAGGAACTTTTGGGTGTTCATTTCTTGTGGTGTAGGAAGCCGATTGTATTACATCCAAAAAGCGAAAAGTACGCATACAGACGCTCCGGAACAAAATTTTATCAAACGCCGAATATATCCTACCGAGACAGATACAAGTTTCCAAGAAGGCGGAACTCCGGGTTGCCTACCCCAATCCTTACTCATCGGCTTTCTCAGCCTCAGTCTTTTCAGCACCAGCCTCTTCAGTAGCAGCCTTCTTAGTATCAATCTTCTTAGGATCAGCCAACTCAGGATCCGCCTTCTCAGGGTCAACATTGAGATCCCAGTCGATACCCCCATCCTTGCCATATCGCTGGACGAGCCACTCATTGCACTTTGTAAAATGACCGCAGTCAAACTACTGGTCGTTAGTATATCTGTCTCATCACATGTTTGCTGCAAACTCACAAATCCCCTAGCGGCACTCAGCGGGCTAGGATGCACGCTCTTGAGCACGAGATGCTTGTCTACTGGGATACCCTTTGTCCTCTGCTGTGCAGGTGTTCCCCAGGCCAAGAACACGACACCGTTGGTCCGCACCTTGGCCACGGTGTCAATCACCTTCTGCATGAGCTGTTCCCAGCCTTTGCCGGAATGAGAGTTTGCTTCGCCTCTGCGGACAGTCAGGCAGGTGTTGATGAGCAGGACACCGCGTTCAGCCCAAGGAGTAAGAAGTCCACCCTTGTTGGGCGGCGGCTTGTAGTCTGGGTATTCCTTCTTGAGAGCTTTGTAAATGTTTTGGAGGGAAGGCGGAGCGGGGTTTGGTGGACGGATGGAGAAGCAGAGGCCGTGGGCTTGATTGGGGCCGTGGTAAGGGTCCTGGCCCGTGATGACAACCTTGACTGTGTTGAGCGGAGTGTGTCGCGACCTATCTCTAGCTGTCAGTATCTGATGGTCGTTGGGTTAAGCTTTTTAAAGTATAGGTAGCCATACCATGAATAGACATCTTTCATTGGGGGATAGACTGTTTTACCGCTTTGTAGCTCTTGCTTGAGGAAACGCTTCAATTGCAAGAACTGTGGCGTCACAAGAACATCCTTGAGATGGGGAAGCCAACTCTCGTGCAGCGTGTCGATTTCTAGTTGCAGGAGCTCCTTTTGCTCATCGGTTAGTTTGGCGACCCACTCGTCTTTGTCGAACTTCGCGGCTGCACCCGTCTTCTTGTTAGGGTCGGGCTTTGGTGCGCCAAAGAAAGCAGTAATGCTGCCGTTTTGCTTGGGCTTCTTGGTCGCATCCGTGGCAGCGGCGGCAGCTTTGCGTTTCAAACTCATGATTGCTGTGTGACTTGACTTGTGTTGTAGTGATGAACCACGGGAATGCTCAGGGGCGTTGACGGAGGATAAGCATCCCAATCAATTCCCAGCCCCAGGCAGTCGCGTAACCCTGCGTGACGTCGGGGACTCGGGATGGCTGCTCGCAGTCGCTCTGATTGGCCGTCACCAGACACGTCGACACGTGAGTGCGCGACACGCGTCTCCCCCACGTGTAATGACATCACAGCTACTAACAGGCTGCAGAGGCTGTGGACTGGGGAATCCTGTTCTCAGGATGCTCGCAGTCTGCAGTGGCATGACCAATGGCTGCCCGATACGGTCTCACCTGCAGACCTGCTACCCGCTACCCGCAATTGTGACGTGATGCTGTGTGGGGAAAACAATCAAGAGTACGTATAGCTGAGAGCAATGCAAAGAAGCAATTACCAGCATATATATCTCTGCTCTCTCTTACCTTGACTATTTCTTCCTTTACCTCTATTCCCCAACTCCCTTCAATCCAACAATCAACTTCAACTTTACAGCACCTTCCACAATGGCTTCTTCCAACCCTGCCAACTTTGCCAACCTCCCCAAGGATGAGCTGAGGGAGATCGCTGCCAAGGGCGGTCATGCCTCCCACGGCTCAGGCCACACAGATGTATGCCAGTCCCCATGTTTGTACTTGAAGCATAATTCACTGACTGCCTCCCCAGTCAAGCTCCTCTGACGACCACCCTGGCCGCAACCCCGACGGCACTTTCACCAAGGGCTCTGAGGTCGCCAAAGAGCTAGGTGCACAGGGCGGCCATTCTTCCCACGGTGGTCACACCTCCCATGGCTCCAACGACGATGGCGTAAGGTTCCATACGACTAGTATAGAATTCTCCGGCTGATTCTCTCATAGCGCAACCCCGACGGAACCTTCAAGAAGGGCAGCGAGCTTGCTTCTGAGCTCGGCGCCCAAGGTGGACATGCCGCGAAGCATTAGAATGCTGTGGCTCGACAAGATGCTCAGGTTTCTGTCTACACGAAATCTCCCATGTAGTGACGAACAATTACGAATCATGAATGAATGAATGAACAACCAACTCTAATACCTTTCCTGAAATGTGCAATCACTCTGCAACGTCAAGTCCCGTGAGCCATAATTGTAGTGGCCTCACAAATCCAATCTTAGAACCTGAACAGAGCTTCGTTTGTACTTTTGTTTGCCATTGCACGTCATACGTTTTCATCTACGACGTCCGCTCATCCCACTAACACACATTCCACTTGCACTACTATCCCCGGTCTTCTACTCCATCACCCATCTAACCAGTGTAACCGAGCGCATCAAGCTCCTTCTTGATCTGAACCTCGGTGCTGATCTTCTTGATTTGAGTATCTTCAAGCTTCTCTCCGCCTGCCTGCCTCATCTTCAGCTCTTCGATAGCTCGCATTTTCTTGAGCAAGCCACGAATCTTCTTGTCCTGAGGACCACCGTCTCCGGGGCTGGTGACGGTCACGTCAGGAGGAGGAGCATGGCCTTCAGTCTTGATCGGATGAGCCTGGTTAGGGCCCTGCTGGCCAGGGTTCTGTCGACGATTTCCATCTGGCCTGGCTTGGCGGTTGGGGCTGTTACCGAAGTTGCGGGCTTGACTAGGGCTCCTTCCCTGTTGATCATATCCGCTCTTGCTGCGGCTGCGCTGGCGGCGCTCTGGGCTACGACCACCGTTGGCACCGTTGGAGGGGTTAGCGCCCTCAGCACCGAGACCAGCCGCCTTGTCAGCGGCTTCACGAGCCTTCTTGGCCTCTCGCTTCTTCTTGTTCTTCAAGGCAGCCTTGGAGAGCTCGCCTTCACCATCCTGGGCGCCAGTAAGACTGACACCACCGCCAGGAGCAGCACCTGGAGGGAGAGCCTCGACGTTGTCCGCACCAGGGACTTCACGACGACGCGGCTTTCCGAACCCATTGGAGAATCCAACGTTGGTGGATGAGACACCAGTGTTGTGGAAGGCAGCGCCTCCCTCATCCTCACGCTTGAAATGCAGCGGAGTAGCGGTTCCACGCGCACCAGGAGGACGGTAGGCACCAGCAGGCTTGGATGGTGTCTTTTGGGTTTTAAGATATGCTAGTGCTGACTGATGCGGTGTCGGGATAACAGTCAAAGGATCAGTCAGTGGGTACATCGAGGTTGGCTGAGGTCGCCAAACAACGTGGTAAAGTTCTGTCATGTCCTCGTTGTACATGAGGCCGCCGCTGACGTGATAGATGCGAATGCCGTTGTCGACACGCAGACGCGGGCTAGTGGTCGCAGTAAGAATATGTTGGCCATCCGGACTCCACTCGCAATACGTGCAGTTGGACGTCTTGACGTGGCAGACCTTGGCGAAGTTCTTCTCCAGATCGTAGATGTCCATATCACCCGCTAGATTGCCAAAACCAGCCACAATGACAAAACGACCATGGGGGCTGAAGAGAATGGTGTTACGTGGACCCAAGTCGAAGCTGTGCTGGGGAACCGCACGCTGGTTGAAGATGGTGGTCTTTGCTGGCATGTAGCCATAGGTGACACCAAACTCTTTCGAGTTGGGAGACCAGGAGACGTCGTGAATGGGCCCCTCTTTATCCAACTGGATGCGCGAATCAAAGGTACCGTTGGCGCTAAGAATGTACATGTTCGTCTCTCCATAGTAGCTCTTGTTGGTCTTGTCGACCTCAGTCTGAGCCAGGACAATGAGGCTGGTACCAAGATTGTTCCATTTCAGCTGAACCTTGTCGCCCTTGAAGAAGGTCTTCTGTGAGACGGGTTGACTGAATTGAGGCACCGCGAACACCTTGACGGCAGCGGGCATACCCTTGCGCTCAGGCACAAAAACTGCAACTGAATGGTTCTTGCCAGGCGACAGGGCCATTTCCGTCACTCCCTCTACGCGGAGCTTGTTCCAGGGGTTGCGCAGGTCGCTCGACTGGAAGAACTGCACCTCGTTTGTTACAACGCGGGCACAGAACTTCTCGTCGGATGTGTATTGCAGGTTCCAGCCGTTCTGGTTCTTCTGAACGTATTCGCCAATCACTGCCCGCGATCCATCATCTTCGGCCTCGTCGGAGAGTGTCTTCCAGACCCTGAGGTTCTTTGTTGCGTTTCCGTCTTCGTCTTTGGATGGGCGCTGCCATGTTATGAGGTAGGTACCCAAGGGGGAGAAGCCAAGCTCGTAGACATTTGGCGTGGGGAGTGTGGTAACAACATGGCCAACGGAAGCGTCAATTACAGAGACCCTGAGTAGTCAGCATATGTGTACTGTGCGGAAACTCACACACATGCGCGCAGATGCGGCTTTGGAGAATGGCAGATTGTTGGCAGACAAACAAAATGTCTCAGGGGACTCCCGAGTCGTTTGACCCAGCCGTCATCTTCAATCTTCCAACTCGAGATGCCCATCTGCGCCCCTTGTGGTGTATTGTAGGCGCTTACTGTTCAGGTGTTGCCCATGCGAAATACTTGCTGTCTGGCGAGTAAGCGCAGCAACGAAGATTGCCTTCTGGGCGCACGAATCCCGGAAGCGGCTCATAGACTGGAGCAGCATTGAAGATCCCGATGCCCTTGGCAGAACGGTCTGCGAGCGAATTGTCAGCGTGGCTCAACGCAACCATTGTCTCCTGGTTCGCCCTTCAGGGTCACATACAAGCCAACTGTGTGGGAACAGCCATGATAACTAGTCAAAGTCACAGGAACTTGTCCGAAGCGGGCGTTGGGCAAGGTGCTGGTGGTCGCGAAGTCTGGCTCAAGTGCTTGAGCTGAGAGTGGTGTGTTGGCGGGTTGGGTAAGACTAAGAAAGGAACACGTCGGGTGTGGGTATGGGCTGGAGACGACGACGTTGTTTCTGAGGCTCTCTGGGGCCAAGGGCAGACTTTGGGCGCACGCAGCGGCAACGGGTGGACGGAGAAGGGAAGAGGGAACACGCGTCAGAGAATTGAAGGGTGACCGTGTGACGAGCGTAGCAGGAGTGACGGGTGGCTGTCGAGAAAGAAATCCGTGGGCTCGCGCT
Source organism: Curvularia lunata (assembly GCA_005212705.1). Classification (NCBI taxonomy): domain Eukaryota; kingdom Fungi; phylum Ascomycota; class Dothideomycetes; order Pleosporales; family Pleosporaceae; genus Curvularia; species Curvularia lunata. The sequence goes on along the minus strand of PELC01000025.1, from coordinate 140,042 downwards.
AGTGCTCGGGGAAAATGCGGGCCGTTGGCGTAGGCTGACTGTGACATCAGCCTCGCTGGGCCGCATGGCTCTGGAATCGAATCACGTCGAGCAACGCAGATCAATGCGAGTCTGGCTGCAGCCTTTGGCCACTTGTGCTGGTGCCAAAGGGCATAGTGAATCCCGGCTCAAAGTTTCTGTTGTCTGTAAAGGAGAATCGGGGCTGCCATCATCTGTGCCCATTTGCGCCTGGCCGACCTGATGGTTATCTTGGGCTGCTTCTCTACAGATCTTGTTACCTTTGGTAAATCATGGCCACCATCAATTGAACAATGACCATCTAATTCCCAGATCCCTGGACCCCAAAAGCAATGCGAGAGGGTGGCGTTTGGTCCGCCGAATATCACATGCAGATGCTCCGAGGTTCCTCGTCTTATCGTTATCGCACCAGTAGCGCCCTCTCACAAGCTCCCGCACGCGATCTCCATCGCGACTCCACAGACCCATCGTAGCTTGCTTGCTTGTGACTGTTGGCCCCAAACATCTTGTCGCAAAGATGCCTACGTCAATGCCCGCACCCTCCATTCGAATACCGGTAGAGCTGCTCACTCCCACAGCTTTTGCGCAGTTCGGTACTGTCATCGAGAATCCATCAACGTCGCCGTCCGCGAAACTACCCATCCCACACCGCATACCAGCACCCGAGGCTGTGTCCGCCAATCAGGGCTCTGCTACAAAGTACCTTGATGTCACCCATATGTCAAATCTGTATGGCTTTGCGCCAAGCAAGAAGCCGGCAAGGGCCGTCATGAACATGTTTGTTTGCTCGCCCAGGAACCTGCGCCCACATGAGCCGAGCATCAGTTTGCCGAGCTCGTGGGGTGACTTAGATCTGGATGAGGATGAGGATGGAAATGGGAACTGTCTCAAGCAGCTACTGGACGTCTCAATACTCGAGCGACACCCGTTCACCACACAAACGTTTATACCCATGGGCTTGTCGCAACACGACAGGCACACACAGTATCTTGTCATAGTGGCTCCCACTCTTCCTGCAAGCGCGTCAAAGCGTTGGACTGGTAGGCCGCCGCCATATCCTACCCCTTACAGCGACCGCAAAAGGGATCTATTGGGTATATTTGCACGAGGAGAACCAACTTCAGACGCCAATGCGCCGACGCATGCTCAGAATTTCTCGCAATTTCATCCGTCTGCAAAACCCAAAGGGCCTGGCCTTCCGGATCTCAAAAACCTTCGTGCCTTCGTTGCGACAGGAGCTCAAGCTGTGACCTATGGAGCCGGGACATGGCATGCTCCTATGATTGTCATTGGAGACAGACCAATTGACTTTGTTGTTGTACAGTTTGCCAATGATGTAGGCAACGAGGACTGTCAAGAGATACTGTTGAAGCCGAATGAAACTGCTTCAGAAGGTGTTGTAATCATGGTCGACACCAATCTAGCAGGTACCGTGCAAGTCAAGGCTGGCGTTGGTTCTGTGAAAGCGAAGTTGTGATACAATTAGCCAGTAGATACACAGAATGCAACCAGCGATGCAATTCTGGTTTGCTCGGCAACCTTTTGTGGCCAGCTAATGTGTTCGGATTCTGGAGAAAAGCGCAATCCCCAATGATAACCTAGCTTAATTTATCAATAATCAGAAACCACTTCGACAGCCATGGCATGTCTGTGAGTTCCGCACCAAAGAAACCTCCAAACCTGGTGTTCAGGAGGCACTTCCATAACCGTCTCCGTGGAGTTAAGCATCTCGCTTGTGATCTGCCAATATATCCATCAGGCCACCAACGCACCCATGTCATGCGGCATAGCCGTAGAGCGATAGCAAGATGAGTCCACTTGCTACTTGTCATCTTTCTCAACTTTCGTGGACTCTTTTGGATATCTGATCGCAACCATATGTGGTCACATCACAAAGAATTCCAAGGATAGAGATTATCTTGCCTCGTCCCAGCCAGCCCCAGATTCACAATGGAAGAAGCCGATCTGGTGATCATAGGCGCCGGAGTCAATGGTCTCACAGCCGCTCATACTTACCACCGGCTACACCCCTCAGCGAAGCTCCTGATTCTCGACTCCGCGTCTTCAATCGGTGGGCCATGGGCCCCCGAGCGAACTTTCCCAGGCCTGAAAACCAATAATTTGTGGGGAATGTTTGAGCATCCTGATTTTCCCATGGATGAGAAGCAATTCGGGGTGAGCAAAGGGGCGCATATTGACGCAGCGAGAATGTTCGACTACCTCACTGCATTCGCCGAGTGGGCAGACATTACGAAGTTTCTCCGCTTAAAGACAAAGGTCCACGTGATCGAGAAAGAGGAGGAAGGAAGAGCGTGGCTGTTGCGTTGTGTATCATCATCTTTAGCCGGACAGCAAGAGATCAAGATTCGAGCGAAGAAGCTCGTGATAGCAGTGGGTATCACAAATGACCCTTTGCTACCAAATTACCCTACTGCAACAACATTCTGCTCGCTAGTCGTGCATACCAAAGACTTTTCAGCTCATTATGCGGATATAGCAAGACCGCAGACGCATACAGTGATTGTTGGTTCCGGGAAGTCTGCTTGGGATGTGGCGTATGCTTGTGCTACGCAGCCTGACTCCACAGCGACCATCTTGATCCGACCTGATGGAAATGGACCTGTATGGATGACACCAAGTCATGTGACACCTTTAGGACTGTGGTTGGAGAAGTTGGTTCACACCCGCTTCATCGGCTTCCTATCGCCATGCCCATGGGCGACGAGAACTGGTGTCGAAGGCTGGCTGCGATCCTTTTTCCATCGAACCTGGCTGGGTCGCAAAATCGTCGCCGCATTCTGGAATATACTCAGCGAAGATACCATTGCACTGAACAAGCTCGACAGTCACCCTGAGACGAAGAAACTCCGGCCATGGAGAAGCGCTTTCGAAGTAGGAAATGCACTATCCATTCACAACTACCCATCCAGTTTCTACGACTTGGTCAAAACTGGCAAAGTGCAAGTCCTCATCGATGACATTGCCAGTCTAGAAGACCAGCACCAAGTCCGCCTCAAGTCCGGAACCAAATTCCACGCTGATGCCGTCGTCTGCGCCACTGGCTGGCAGAAAGGCTACACAATCCGCTTTGAGCCCGCCTCGCTCGAAAAGGAGCTCGGCGTGCCCTCAACACAACCTCTCACACCCGAAGAAACATCCCTCATCGCCTCCTCGGAAGAAACTCTCTACAGAGACTTTCCCTACTTGAAAGACCGCGACACAAGCCGTGTCGCACACCCGGATCCCTCGCTCCGGTATGCCCCCCAGAAAATAGCCGGCACCACGCAACCATACCGTCTGCACCGCTTCATTGCTCCGCCGCGGCTCGTAGCCGAACACAACGTTGCATTTGCAGGTGCCGTACATTGTCTTGGTACTTTTCCCTGCGCCTATCTTCAGTCGCTGTGGATAGCCTCGTATTTCGATAATACTCTTTCGGTGACTCGCTCACCACCTTCTCCCCGTTTATTACAAGAAACATATCGTAACACGCAGTACTGTGTGCTCCGTGGCGCCATGAGCTACGGACATATAATACCCGATCTGGTGTTCGATAGCATGCCGTATTTTGATACCATACTGGCGGATTTGGGGATAGAGGGACGGCGCAAGGGAGTGATTGTGAAGGAGTGGGGGGAGGGTTATGGGCCGGAGGATTATCGGGGTTTGCTAGATGAGGTGCTGGTGAGGAGGAGGATGAGGGGAGAGAGTGAGGCGTAAGTGAGAGATGTAGGGAGTGAGAGAAGCGGATGTAAGTAAGAGTAGTATAAGAGTTAAGAGAAACTTATGAAGTGAGAGAAGCTAGACTGGGCTACGGAGTAGCGTTTTTTGGAACAAGCACTTGATAAGACTCAGGCTGATGTCTACCTAATGAGCCTGGGATGCTGGATGTTTTACAAGGAAAAAAACTCATACGCCTTTCTTAGACCCACAATGGCCAGTCATGAAAGCATGATAACCTCGAGAGAGCCACCATCTATCAAATGCTCTCTTCACTCACGCCATCAACCTCCTTTCCCTCGATCAGCCTCTGCATAACCATCCAGTGCACCAAATCCCTCGCTGCGAGCGCATCCTCCAAACTATCATGTCCGCTCTTTCCCTGCGTCTGGATATCCCTGCCGAGGTATTTCTTCGTCATCGTCTTGAGCGCCAAGTCACCCGTTCCCTTGGTCTTCTTCTTCTTCTTCTCCTTCTTCTTTGGTTGATCCTGTGCTAGCTCAGATAACGCCTCGTCCTTGGGCTGTTCTTCTGGCTCTTCTATTGAAGCTTCAAGGTCCGCAGCGGCAGCAGCAGCAATAGCAGTCGCCTCCTCCTCCGCCTTCTTCGCCTGTACAATCTTATGCTCAACCATGTACGAGTCGACGACTGTAGGATGAATCCACCTCAACGCCCGGAGATCATTATTCAACCCGTGACCCACCAGCGCAGTCATCGGACCAACAAAGCGCCATAGAGCTTCTCTAGCGCCAGCCTTGCCTATCAGGCAGGTTCGGTTTCGCCTCGCTTCATCCATCTGCTTCCATGTGACGCCGGAGTACCGCGTGTTAAGATGCAGCATTTTCTGGTCGGGCTGAACGAGATTGTTGATGAGGATTTCACCAGTACTGTAGTCGATTGCCGTAAGGCGGATGAGCTCAGAGTCACCAGTGATGGCGGTGCCCATTTCGCAGTCGATGGCGACAGCGCCACGGATCGACTGGCCTTCTACGTCGAATGAGGCTGGCGTTTGATGGAATTGATAGCACTGAGCGAGTTCGCCGGGCGCATAGTCACGGATTTTATGCGGGTCCCTGGTGACGCATGGTTGGGCCTCGGATACATGGGTGTCGCAGCAGTTGAAGTACTGAGGTTGTTAGCGATGAGATTTATTACTGCGGCAATACAAAGCGCACTTTGGTGAACCGGTTAACGGTCCCCGGGTGGAATTTACAGGGTACAACACATTGCTGCGTCTGATACCCATTTTTACCCGTGTTGATCAAGAGGGTTGGCAATGGGTCCCACGCCTCCTTTGGCGGTGGTGGAACTGGATTGTCGAGGCGGCGCTGTATCTTCTTTTGCAGATCTTTTGTAAGACTGGAAAAGGCTGTTTTGCTGTAAGCAGTCTCGCAACGCAAACAATTCGATAGTCAAGTCACAGCATTTTATACCTACTCTGGTTGCAGTTTCCACACCTGGCTTTCTCGTTGAGCTCAGCCTCTGTAAGCGGTGCCATGATGTAGCCTTGTTTTTTCATTGTTTCCATGGGCTCCACGAGACCAAACAACTCGAGCACATAGTCATTGCCTGGCGGAAAGACCAATGGTAAAGGCGAAGGCCCTTGGCAAGGTTCTGGGCGAGGTAGTTCATATTGGCGCTGGAGACCGTTGTTATAAGCCATGGTAGTGGAAATGCAGTAGCTTTGCAGTGTAGCTAAATCCAAGTAAGAGGGACGGAAGTCTTATAAGTAAAGTTGCACAGGCGTAGTAGTGAGGCACGGGCCTCGTCTACACTAGTGTGATCCTTAGTAGGAGGTGTTACAAAGTGGCACAGATTCACCTGGCATTAACTTGACTCAGCCTCACCGATGCGCCACAGCAGCCGAAGACAAACAAACAAAAACTGATTGGCATAGCATGCAGCGTCACAACCAGTAAATAATAAATGTGACAACTACAGCTACCTTTGAAAGTAGAGTTACAGTACCAACAACATAATGAATGATAGACTACTGTGACAAGTACAGCTACTTTTAAAAGTTGTAGTTCTGTTGAATGCAGGGCGGTCAATGGCGGGCGCTAGGCTCCAGTCAGCCTTGTAGTGCATTGAGACATCACCTGGCCAATCCTGCATAATTGATGCTGAGCACCCACTGTAATAAGGCAACAATCAAAGAGAGGCAGAGGGAACTCAGCCTCGTTCCAATTTTTCTTAGTGCACCAGCAAAATCCACGAGGTTGTTTTGTCTCGGATTTGCGCAAAGATTCGCTCACCACACAAACACGTTCATTGCCATAGTGTTGCAGGAAAAATTAATCATAAGAATTATATGTTTCGTGAACTCATCATTTAAATCTTCAGCCCATCGAGCTGAGCTTCCAGCTCCCGTACCTCTTCCTTCGCCTTAACACCCTTTCTTTCCCTATATTCCCTCGCTACAGCCTCCATCACCTTCCCCATTTGCGCATCCTTACCCTCCGCCTCTAGCTCCTTCTTGACTCTCGCGAAGTTTGCCTTGACAAAGACTTGGTACTCGCTCTTTTCTCTCTTTCCCACTTGGCCCGCAGCTGCTACACCTGCGCCAGCACCAGCACCACGAGGCTTTGGTTTCGTCTGCGCGAGCCTGCCCTTGCACTTTCCGCAGGAGTGGCGTGCCGGGTCCACAGATTTGGAGTGTCGCTTGAACTCATAGCCGCAAGCAACACACTCCCAGACGTACTTGTATTCAATCTGGTACGAGTGTTTAGTGGTGACCTCAACGCCCTTGCTGGCTCCAAAAGCAGCTGTTGCCTTGCGGCCCCAGGATTTGAATTCAGCTCCATGTGGGTTGTTGCGCACTTCGCTAATCATGAAAGTGGTCAGATGACAGAACTCGTGCGCTAGCACGTTGTAGAGGCGCTCCTCGTCGTCAATGACCTTCTCCGCGAGCTCGATCGAGCAGTGGTGCCGGATTTCAGTTCGCGTATCTGTGGGTAGTGGGCCAGTTCGGATGCGGATTTGCTCTCTACGCCAATTCGCCCGACCGGCGGTTGTTTTGAGTGTCTTGGACCAGACCAGTTTTATGCCACCTGTGGATTCAGATAGTTCTCGAATGCGACCCGAGGCAATGGTTGTATCGAGTTCTGCCAGGAATGCCTCAGCAATCGCATTCTTTGTCTCGGAAAACGCCTTGCGTTGTTCGCGGATCTGCTTAACTGTTTGTGTTGGTTCAACATCGCTCGACTTTTGCTTAGCCGCACTGCGTTTAGCAGGTTTCTTCTTGGGGCTTTCTATAGGGCTCTCGTAGCTTTCGTCACTGCTGTCCTCCAGAGCCACGCCCTCCATCATCTTTACAATATCCTCGCGCCATTTCTGCTTCCTTGGCGACACAAGTGGTTTCGCCGGAGAGTGATGTTCATTCCAATCATTGACTGCGGCAGGATTCCAGAATGCATCGAGGCTGGATCTCCCATCCAAGTCGGCAGCTTTAGGAATGGCAGGCTTCTTCTTCGAAGGGGAGACGAGTTTGCCGGGGCTGGAGGGCGCAAAAGGAGGTGTGGATGGACGTTCTATTGGTGGAGCTTTGCAAGGTGATCGCTTCTTCGTAGGTGTCGGTGAATAGGTAAGGATTGCGAGCGCGCCGTGCGAGGGGGAACTCGCAGGGCGAGACGATGCTGCAAAGGAACTTGAACGAGCATGAGTGGGTTGTGGAAGAACGAAAGAAGCCGGTGGCTCGGGCGACTCTGTCATGTCAATCACCTCCTGTGCCCAGTTTGATATTGTGCGGTGCCCTTTGCGGTGTGGTGGGCACATAGAAACCAGGTCCGCTGTCGGTTGGGCAGGCACATTCGCAGGTTTGAGATCTGGAATCTTGAAAGACGGCGAGCGGAAATGGCTGACAGGCTGTGGGGAACTGGCCTCGCTTTCTTCATCCTCGCTGTCTGAGACTACCCGTCGGGTCTGTGGTTGCCGCTGTCTGGTCCGAGCTGGCATGACAGGCTCATCGTCTTCGTCATCGCTTATTTCAATGACGGATTCAGCGGCTTCTTCTTGGGTTTCGGCATCCTCATCACCACACCAAAGACTGGTTTCAGCTTCATCTTCCTCTGCTTCTTCCATGACTTCTGCTTCAACCTGTGGCTCGTTCACCTTCTCAGGACTCTTACTCCTTGATCGCTGAGCAGCTTGTTGAACCTCGGTTTCTCCAAGAACATCAATCCGGCTTTTGTTGACCTGCTTCTTTACTACACTCCTAGCCAAGCTTGTGGCATACCGTAGCCGATCCCTCTTCCCAACATCCATGTCCACCGTGGGACTACGCTCCCTCCTCTCTCTTTGCTTCTTCTCTGGGCTCGCCAGGCTTTCATCGCTCAGCTTTCGAAGCAGGCGGCTGTTGCTCTCGACTGGTCTCAGCACTCGTTGTTTGCGCGGGCTAAGCGCTCCTCTAGGTGTGGCCGACTTTGTTGCTCCAAATGAGTTCTCTAGGTCTTGCGATAGGCTCTCATCGCGCAAGGCGCGACTAGATGCTTTCGGTACTAATATCGAGCTGTCGTCTTCTAGGAATGATGCGTATCTCAAGGTAGCCTTCCGGGGACTTGACCGTGTTGCGCTCGCCGCCTCAGCTGGGGGCATAAAAATGGTAGGTTCATTTGGACTCGGTTTGCGTAGGCGTGCCATGTTGGCGATATACAATCAACCAGCGTGAATAGAGATATCCAAAGTTCTGCGTGCACGATTGGCTCAAGAAGATTGCCGTTGCATGGATGTTCGACTGTTTGAATCTTGTCGACAATGTTTGTCATTGCCCGTTGTCCCGGTGACTAGCGGGAGCCCCGGCGCCGCAACCGTCAGACCCTCAAACCACGCTAAGACCAAGAGCGGCCCAAAGACAGCCGCATACACCCGGCCTCGGCTGTTTCCGGATAGCCCTTTGCAAAAGAAAGTTGTTGACATTTGCGACGGCGCACCCTGAGGAGGAGAAGCATATGTTGGAACCAAGGATGATTGCATTTGCCACACTCTATTGAAATGGTAGGAACAAAACCAGTGGGCATGACCACTAACTCTGTTGAAATTCATCGTAAGTACTAAGAACCTAGTAAATAACGGGTACCCGTGACAACTACGAGTATCTTAAAGTAGGCCACCATTTTCTAGTTTTACTAGTCATGGGAGATTAAGTCATTCGCACAATTAGTAAAACCAGAAAAGAGCAGTCTATAAACCTACTCTACTTCTGAGATTTAGTAGTGGTTGTCATAGTTGTCTGTTATCTCTGTTCTGATAGCTTGTCATTGTGGGTGGGCATTTTGGTTCTCCTGTTTAACTTGTTGTGGGAGAGCGCGACACAAATGTGAAAATACTAAAGGTTGTTCCAATGATCTACTACATTGGACGGGCATACAGACTGTCGAGCCACGACATCTATTCAGTGTCCGATGCAAAACTGGATTGACACCAGTGAGGCTGTTCTCGTGATCGATTAGGGCGATCAGAATCTATCATACATGAAGCTTTCTTCTGGAATATCTTTTTGAAGGCTCTAACTGTGATGCTGCATGCTATGTCAATCAGTATTCTTCATGCTAACTTTAGGGTGACAGGTCAATTGTCGGAGAGAAGGAAAGTGTCTGCTAGTAATAGGAAGACAGGACGAGACAATATCAGCATCGATAGGCATTGAGATTGGATTTCTTAGACTAGCTACATTCTGTCATCTCTTCATCGGTGAATTCTCTCTGAACCAAGGACCTTGGTTGGCTGAGACTATGCTACCCTAACGTCATGCACTGGTGTCCTTCTCCTGCCCTTTCCTTTTGCCTTCCTTCCTAAGGCACATTCCAGAGTCTCAATAACGTGGTCCAGCTGTGGGTTGATGTCAACCGTGTTGGCGAATTGCAAGATGACCATTTGGCACCACGCATCATACAATGTGCGCGCCGTATCGACATCCTGCGTGTTGCCAAACATCTCCCACAGCATGGCGGGGGACTCTGGAATGATGCTGTTACCCAGACGTTCCCTCAACATCTGGCCGTTCGCGCGATTGTTTTCACGAATGGTCTTGAGCGTATCGACGGTGGCGTTGAGCAAGGCTGGAGCTGAGCCCGCACGAATCGAGGTCCTCGTTATTCCTTCTGGATCCTCAATGTCACATCGTGCTACGCGCATGGCCATGACTGCTGCGGTTACCCAGCCTGCGGCGACCCGAGAGTCCGTAGCAGCGTCAGGCTCCTCCTTCAGGCATGAGGCTAATTGGAGTAGCGGCTGGATCTCGTGAATCTTGATTCCGAAGTCCTCGCACTCATCGAGGCCATTGCGAATCGTGTTCAAGAGCTGCGTAGTGACTTTTTCAGCGGTTTTTGGCCATCGCTGTCGAAGCTCGTCGAGAGTCTGTTCAGCTGACCATCCAGACCATCATGTGCCCTTGGGTTGATCATCCTCTTCATCGCTTTGGCTAGAGAAACTAGAGTCCTCGCTTTCATCGTTGAGCTCGCCGGTCTGATCCACGAGAGCGTTGATTTGCGGGTATGATTTCAACTTGGTTTCTGGACGTGAGACGACCTCATCCAACGTGTTCTTGAGCTCTTTCAGGATCCAGGGATCTTTCCTCATAGCGAAAGAGGACGCCAAAAGGAGGACCTTGTTTACGAACGCCACGGCAGGATCTAAATTAATGACCGCTGTGTCTCGAGGAACGCCACAAGGCAAGGTCTCTAGTGCGGTGGTTGGCTTCCCATTTAGAGAAGCGCGTTTGACTATAGCATTCCAGTTGCGCTGACGAGCTTCGAAAGCCTTGGTCAGGTCGCGAAACTCTGGAAAATAGAACACTTCCTCTCCTGGAACGTGAAAAAGGCTGCAGATTCCATTGAGTGGCTTCATGAGAACATACATTTTTGTTTGTTCGTTGGGTTCATCGTTCTGGTCGATGCATGGCGTGACCACAAGCAATGCCGTCATGTCGTCTTCTTGGTTCACGTCCATCTTTTCTGACTCCTATCCTGGAATACTGAGGTCCTCGCTTTTAGTGTACCTGGCTGAAAGCTTGAAGTTGAGAGTGCGATCGGTAGGCAACTTGGTTCCCACGGGTTCCTGGTGCTGGCTTTCGTTGCGCTTCTTGTTTGTTGTGTCTGGCAACTCGTTCACGAGTAGTGTTATACCTACCAACACTACTTTCACCATGCCTTGATCGAGGTCCTTGGCTTGCTCTTGTTCATTCAAGCTAAATGATTGACGAAAGAGTGTCGCTCTATCTTCGTCCTTAGTCTTCGCGACGACGATCTTATACGGCGTAGATCAGGACGGTCCTTGCGCAATAATGACCTGATTCAATTTGCGCTGTGGCCAGTTGAAATGAAGAGCATGGCCTCTAGTGGTGAAGGCAACGCTTTCGAGTTGGGATTCTTCTGGCTCTGGGCCGTTGCTCTTGACGGGCATGCTGTGACGATTGTTGTTTCGCAATGAGGAAGAGTTTGAAGAAAAGTTTGTGGCAGAATTAGAGAAGAACAGGCTGGGAGGCCTTAAGTATTAGGCATTGCTTATTGTGTTTGCAAGGTCCGTTTGCAAGGTAAAGGCGAGGTGAAGGTGGCATGGTCCTTGCTCAGCTTCCGCCTCTCGCTCTATACGTCACAACACTGATCCAAAATAAATACACAAACACGCAAATGCAAATGCATATATATCATGAGTGGCAAATGGAGCAAGAAATATAGCAGAATTTCAGGACTATAGAATTCGAGGTCATCGATTCAACCTAACTCAAAGAGGTTGCCGGCGCTTTCTAGAAATGGGACACCTTGTCAGCAACCAAGCATCAAGAGCTGAACTACGAAACGCTGCAATGAAAGATTTCTAATGTAAATTTGATGATCTCTCCCTCGTCGCCGCAACTATACCGAGGTCCACGGTTCCAAAGCCTCAGTTCAACCTAAGGGCAGCAAGTAAGCTATACATTCGAGCAATGCAAAAGATGATTGAAGCACGCTCAAACGACATCGCTGGCGATCTGACCAGGTCGCCTTCATGTTGCATGAATCCATTATAGGCCATATTCCTGGACTTATAGACAATGGAAAGCTTTGGTTCCCTAAGGCGTATCATGGTTATGGTGAGAGAGAAGACAAGGTTCATCTCTAGAGGTTTGCCATTCGCTAACGATTTTGGTTGCAGCGGAAGTTTCGATCGAAGCGATAAAAATCAAAGATAGGAAATTATACAGGCATGGAATTCCGGATTATGAAAATATTGATTATGACAAAGCCCATCCTGACGCCATATCCGAGGACGTCGATCACAATGCCATCAAAGAGGATATATATACTAACTATGAGAGAAGATGGTCTCTATATATACGATGAAGATGATAGCCATGAGGAGGGTGACACGAAGGAGAGTGACGACGATAATAGTGGCGAGGATGGCAACACCAGCGTTGATGTGTCTGGTGAGTATTCAGATAAGGCATGAAGAACACATGTGATGGCTAGCAAAAGTATTTTATATCACCTTTCAGCGTTTATTTGGCCATACTCTAGGTAGATTAACACTAGTGTATTTGTCACAAATCTAAAATTGTGATTAGAAAATGAAGTGGTTCTACTTAGCATTGAATTAAAATCAATCATTGAGCTGCGCTTTGTCTGCCCCTTACCATCGCCTTTATCGAAGACTTGCGAACTATCCGGTACGTTCCGACAACTGAGTGGGGGTGAATACTCAATTACTGCTTACTATTCCCTACACACTTGCTCAGTATACAAGATTTCTTAGATAGAAGACTATGTAGGATAGATGTCCAAGGATAGCGGTCTAGCTAGACATGACGATATAATGGATGGCGACGCGCTCGTGCTGTAGAATAGTCGATATAGGAGCTTCTCTGACAGCTGCTCAGAATCTATTCTTATAGCACTCATTCCTGTAGATCCACATTTCACTCTAATACGTTAGCATTAGCACTCTAAAGCTCTATCTTGAGAAGTATTTGTAGTTGTCACAGTTAGGGGTTTACTGTGTTGATAGCTTGTCTCTGTAGGTGAGCTCGTGAGCTCGTTTTGATCTCCCAGTTTTACTAGTTATGGGAGAGAAGAACAACAGAAATCACAAAATGGTTTTGTGGTATCAACACACTTCACGATTGCATGTGCCAAGATTAATAAAGACAAAAACTCCGTTCATCCATTGCATGCTAAACGTCATAAATACAAGTAGCCCTGTGCTCATCGAGCACGGTAAACCGATAACGAAAGCTAACTAATCCAACCATCCTTGCAGCATCCAGCTTATACGGAGGTAGACTTCATCTATTGCTGGGCGTTCTTGGCCATGGTGTTCAGGGCACTGCCGTTCTTGAACCACTCAATCTGGCCCTCGTTGAAGGTGTGCGAGAGCTTGATGTCGAAAGGCTTGCTGCCGTCGGCGGGGTGAACGGTCATGGTCAGAGGCTTGCCAGGTGCAAGCTCGGTGGCGGCCAAGTCAACACGGTCGTTGGGGCCAATCTTGTCGTAGTCGGCAGGGTCGGAGAAGGTGAGAGGAAGCATACCCTGCTTCTTCAAGTTGGTCTCGTGGATACGAGCGAAGGAACGGGTGATGATGGCAGCACCACCCAAGTGCCTGGGCTCAAGCGCAGCGTGCTCACGGGAAGAACCCTCGCCGTAGTTCCAGTCACCAATGACAACCCATGGGACGCCGTTCTTCTTGTAGTCACGGGCAACATCGGGAACCGCGCCATACTCGCCAGTAAGGGAGTTCTTGACCTTGTTGGCCTCGCCATTCTCAGCGTTGATGGCACCAATCAACATGTTGTTGGAGATGTTGTCCAAGTGTCCACGGTACTTCAACCAGGGACCGGCCATGGAGATGTGGTCGGTGGTGGTCTTGCCCTGGCACTTGATGAGGATGGGAAGGTCCTTGAAATCGCTGCCGTTCCAGGCGGAGAAGGGGGCGAGGAGCTGGAGACGGTCGGAGGTGGGGGAAACGGCGACCTGGACGGAAGCACGGTCTTCAGGAGGAGCCTGGTAAGTATCCTGACCTGGGTCGTAGCCCCTGGTGGGAAGACCCAAGCCGGAGGGTTCCTTGAGCTTGAACTTCTTGCCGTCGGCTCCAGTGAGCTCATCAGTCAAAGGGTTGAAGTTCAAAGTTCCAGCAATCGACATAGCGACTACAAGGTCGGGAGAGGTGACGAAGGAATGCGTTGCGGCTAAAGTTCATCTGTTAGCGGAAAAACTACATTAAGAGAAGGAGGGGTTTTTACGGTTAGCGTCATTTCGTCCTGTAAAGTTACGGTTGTACGAGGAGATAATAGAGTTGGCTTCGCCCTTCTTGACGTCGCGGCGGTCCCACTGTGGTGTGGTGGTTAGCAAATTTTTGGCAAAACAGGCAGTGTTTTCGCAGATAACTAAGCAAAACAACGCTAAATAAAGCAAAGGGTGGTGTTTACAAGAGACTGTAGTTGCCGTATCATGCTGTGCAAGAAAGAATTTGTGCGAAATGGGTTGTCGTGGATGGGATGGGCGGAAGTTGCCACAGTATGCTATGCAGAACCGAATACAAAACAGACGGTAGTTGCCACAGCACACTATGCAAACGAAATCATGCGGAACAAGGGATAGTGTTCAGGAAAGACCGTGCAAAACAGGAGAAGGGGAAAAGAGATGCTCATGCGGGTAACGTACCTGACCAATGCAAGGACCGCAAGCGTTTGCGAGAACCATACCACCAAACTCCTCAAAAGTCTTGAGCTGACCGTCACGCTCGATGGTGGCACGAATCTGCTCGGAACCGGGGGTGACAGTGAACAGAGACTTGGCCTTGAGGCCGTGGGCCATGGCGTCCTCGGCGATGGAGGCAGCACGGGTCATGTCCTCGTACGAAGAGTTGGTGCAAGAACCAATGAGACCAACCTTGAGCTCTTCAGGCCACTTGTTGGCCTTGACAGCCTCCTTGAACTTGCTAATGGGTGTAGCTAGATCGGGTGTGAAAGGACCGTTGATGTGGGGCTCGAGCTCGGAAAGGTTGATCTCGATGAGCTCGTCGTATTCGGCACCCTCATCCTCGCGGAGCTCCTGAGCGTACTCGCGAGCAAAGTCACCAATTTGCTGACGCTTGGTGGCCTTGAGGTAGTCGTACATGCGGTCGTTGAAGGGGAAGACGGAGGTGGTGGCACCGATTTCAGCACCCATGTTGCAGATGGTGGCCATACCAGTGCAGGACAGGCTCTCGGTACCGGGGCCGTGGTATTCGACAATGGCACCAGTTCCACCCTTGACGGTCAGAATGCCGGCGACCTTGAGGATAATGTCTATAGCTATCGTTAGCGCGAGCTACCCCACTTGCGGTAAATATTGCCAGTACGTACCCTTAGGAGCAGTCCAGCCAGACATCTTGCCAGTAAGCTTAACACCAATGACCTTGGGGGCCTTGAGCTCCCAGGGCAGACCAGCCATAACGTCGACGGCGTCGGCACCACCAACACCAATGGCGGCCATACCCAGACCACCAGCGTTGGGAGTGTGCGAGTCAGTACCAATGAGGAGAGCACCAGGGAAAGCGTAGTTCTCAAGCACAATCTGGTGGATGATACCAGAGCCGGGCTTCCAGAAACCAATGTTGTACTTTGCGCAAGAGGTCGACAGGAAGTTGTAGACCTCCTTGTTGATCTCGTTGGCGCGGGCCAAATCCTTGTCACCACCGACCTGAGCCTCGATGAGATGGTCGCAGTGAACCGTAGTGGGGGTAGCAACAGAGGGCAGACCAGCTGACATGAACTGGAGGATGGCCATCTGGGCGGTGGCATCCTGGCAGGCTACACGGTCGGGACGGAGCTTGAGGTAGCTGGAGCCACGCTCAATCTCTTGGTTGTGGGGGTCGTCCAAGTGGGAGTAGAGAATCTTCTCGGCGAGGGTGAGGGGGCGGTTGAGACGGGAGCGGACGACGCCCAGGTTCTCACTCATCTTCTGGTAGTTGATGTAGTGGCCCTTTTCCCAGTTGGTCATCTCGACCTTGCGAGAGAGGGCAGCATCGCTGACGGTGGCCAATTGCCTGCGCGAAGCAAGGCTCTGGCCCAGGCGGCCGAGCCTCGAGAACTTCTGCATGGTGAAGGTTAGAGGAGGGAGGTGTGGAGGAAGAGTAATGGAGAGCGGAGGGAAAAGATGGGCAGAAAGCTGCCGCAAGTTGGGCGATAACTAATGAAGATCACAAGCACTGTGATTGGTTCGTCTAGCCCCAGCTGGGTGCGGAATACCTCGGCGCCAGAATAAAAACAGGACGGGCTGATGCTGTCCCGCTGGGCCGTTTCACGTGCTGGGACAGGCGGGAGTGCGTAGGATTGGGAATTATGGAGATGACTTGTGTGCGACCGGCACTGGACATTTATCGGGCCTTGGAGAATTGCGGCAGTGTAGCGACTCTGCCACGACACGGCCAACGGGAGAGCTATGGGCGTTCATTCAGACGTCATTCCCGGCACCCGTGAACCGACCCCGCGCCCGTTTCTTTTGCTGCTGATTGGGCGTCTGGTGATAAGGCCACATGGGGAGAGGCAGGCCTGCCAGGCTCGAGGGCGACATTTCCGGCCCAACAATTGCAGTGCCGTACCGACCCTGGGCCTGCAGACACTGCAAATTTGGCGTCTGGAGCAACCGTACCATCTGCCATTACTGCATCAGGTCTAGCTCTTCAGGACTTTCTGACCTGCAGACTCGCGCACGGCCCTCTGCCCTCCGCTGTCCCCACACGCGAACTCTGCCCATAGCCGACAGCCACGCTCCCTCACGGATAACCGACGGCCGCGGATACAGCATACGACGCCATGCCAGCCATACGAGGACAGGACTCGAAGAAGAAGACTCGCCGTTACACGCGCGATCTCGACCAGATCCATGCTGACTTGCGCGACGAGAAGCACCTGGCCGCCTTCAAGAATGAAAAGCCCATAGAGGACCTGCCCGGCCTGGGCCAGTATTACTGCAAAGAATGCGCAAAGTTTTTTGAGAGCGACACCAACCTCGGCGCGCACCAGAAGGGCAAAGTCCACAAGCGGAGGTGAGTCTCCTTGGAGTACATATAGGAATAGAGGCTGATATTCCAAAGAGTAAAGCAATTGCGCGAAGAACCATATTCGCAGAAGGAAGCAGAGGCGGCCATCGGCCTCACCACCAACAACGGAACCCGCTCAACCGCGCCCGCAGCGCCCATGGAGGTGGATCAGGTCGCATCAGCTTAGACATGTGGTGGTTGCCACCGACATGTATCATATTTGGATGAGGAACTTTTGCGCCACGAGAGACTGAAGGGTGTCACTTATCGCGAGAAGTTGAGACGGAAGGATGCATTGCACGGCGTTCAAAATTGGGACATGGAATATAGAGGGGTCAAAAGTTATACGATACCCCAGATTTCAATAACACTCAAGTTTCGTATCATGGTTGTAGTCGTGGTCACGTAGTGCTGTCGCATGTGAAAGACAGGGCTCTGCAAAATGCACCATCACATGTTAAAATCTTCAAACCTCAGTCAGTAATCACACAGAAGCAGTTGGCCCAAGAAATATTACGGGTGAAATGCCACTGCCAGGCACGCTCCACTTGGATCCCAGGCACAAGGCACCCGTGTTGGCGTGGTGCCTGAACGCTGCCTACTAGCTACCTAAACGGTCTTGTTCCACCAACCAACATCATCCTTGACATAAAGACCAAACCCTACAACGCCCTACCACAGCATATAATTTGAGCATTCCACAACTCTGAAAATTCCCCTCCTTACCTCGCCAACAGCATCCCATTCAGAAGAAGAAAATCACTCTCGAAATCCCCAGTTATCCAAACCCCCACCCCTCACCACGCACCAAAAAATGGAATACAAAACCACGCCTCTCTACGGCGGCGCAATCAGCCTAGACCTACCCTCGGACTTTTCCGACGCCTCGTATGTCCCTCTCTCTCTTCCCTGGTCGCTATTTCCTTCTGCCCCCCATCCTAGTCACTCTTTCCCTCCACCTCCCGCCCTAGTCGCTCTTTCCCTCAGCTACATCCAAACTAACGCTTTCAAGCCTAATCCGCCAAATCCCCTCCCACCAAGAGGTCTACCTGCACAACACCGGCTACACCAGCATCGTGCTCGAGATCCTCGAGTACGTCGACAAGCCCTCAGACGAAGAAGCACTGCAGTACCATTTCGCCGATCTAGTCGATGGTACCGGAGATGCGACTACGATTGTTGCGCAGGGGACTGCTGTCATGAAGTCTCTGTCAGTACATCTCTTCCTTCAATTCCCTTCCCTTTCGTATCTTGAAGTCTAGAGTCTCGAGGGCGAGAAAGAAGGAAGGAACAGAGAAAAAAACAGAGAGAAGGGAAAGTGCTAACGACTCCCCAGCCCGCAAACCCCCATCCTTAGTCTGACCTTTATCCAAACGCCGCCTGCACCCGTCCCCGGTGCTCCCGTGCGCAAGACGCCGGAGTACACATTCATCCAGCTTCTTGTCGTCAGGTTGAAGGAACAGGGTACAGATGTAAGTTTCTTCCTCGCGTGCTTTTCAAAGTGTCCAAGTTTTCCTAACAAAAAACAAAGATTCTCATTTCGATAAATACACCGCATTATCCTGGTGAATATGCTCCTGCGCCGGCGCCGGGTGAAGAGACACAGTTGATGCGTGAGGCCAAGGGCATGAGGGAGAAGGTACTGGAGAGTTTTGAGATCAAGGAGTGGGGACTGTTTGATGGCTAGAGTACTAGCGTGGAGGGGTGAGGGTGACTGGATGGTAGTAGGTCAGGATAGGGAAAGGGTAACAGCATAAAGTAGTATAGATCAAAGCATACGTCACATCGTGTTTCTGGCTGAACTTTAGGTGTATATTCATGGAAAATCAAAACAACAAGCTCGCCTACAGGGACAAGTTATCGACACAACACATAAGAAACAACTGTGACAAATACATGTGCTTTTCAGAGTAGACAATGTTACTACAACATAGCATAGTTTTGTAGGCCACTATTTTCTGGTTCGACCGGTTGTGGGAGAGATAACTTTTTTTTTCAAATATTTTGTTCACACCATGCTATTATCACAACAGTTTCATCTGTCGCGAATGAATGGAAGAACAAATCCCGGTATTTGCCTGATACCCCCATCTCTCAGTGGAACCCCTCCTGAATGCACCCGCCCGTCTATATTCACTTATCCTCCACATACGCCATGGTATTCTGTAAAATGACACTGAAACAACAAACAACACCATCACATGCTTATTCACTTGTACCTATTCACTCCGCCCACCGCCGACTGCTCCTCGTCACGTCCATGTCACCGCCTTGCACGCGCCTCATCCGCATGACCTGCACGCGATACACCATTAGCAGGTTGAGCCGCGAGAAAAGGCGACGGCGGAAGCTCAGATAGTTTGCCGGTCGCTTGGATACCCTGCATGAGAGCCGGGTCCACCGGCATGTCGAAAGAGGTTTGTTGTTGGGGAGAAAAGTGCTGATAGACGTGGGTAGAGTGCGAGGCTGTGAGTGGTATCTGGGTCGACGGCAGGTCAGGAGGAGGAGGGGCAGGAGGTTGCGAAGGAGAGAAAACAGTAGGTGGTGTAGGTGTGAGCGTCTTCTGTGTAGCATAGGCAGACGCTGATCGTGCTTCTGCGCGCGCCTGGTTCTGACCCTGTCGCATAGCTGACAAACCCTTGTTCATCTCACTGCACTCGGGACAGTTTCTAATGACCTGGCTGACAGTTTCTTTGATCCGGACCCAGTGGTAGAGCTCGGCAATGGCCGCAGTGGTCTTGTTGATGCCACCATGTTGCTTGTGATGTATTTCCTGGGCGATCTCATACTGCTGCTTCGGGTCGGCAATCACCTCCTTGCCTTTGAGCCAAAGCTTCTCAGGTTCGTTGTCGTTGCCAGGCGTCAGCTTGTAGTGGGTCGCAGCGCTACGAAGACGACTCTTTTCTGCTCGGTCCGCGCCATTGGGGTACTTTCCATTCTTGAGGTAGAAGCGGATCTTGTCGAACCGCTCTTCTGACACAAACTCATCGTCTTGGCCCAGGTCTCGACCGTAGATGATGGCGTCCACGAGTTCGCCCGGATATGACTTGAGATTACCGCATCCTTTTACGCGTCCGATGCGCTTGAAGCCAAGTCCATCCCATATGCGACAGGAGGCCACGTTGGTCTCATAAACGAGATTGAAGACAGAATAGGTATACCCCTATACTTGTTAGGGCAGCTTCTGCGCATTTTGACTGTGCAAACATACCAACTTCGGAGCCCAGTCCAAATACGTCTCGCCCATCAAACGGCCAACACCACGATTGCGCGACGCATCTGTAACCAGGAAGCCGCCGTTGCAGACATGGCTCGACCGCCCGGGATAATTCGGTTTAATATAGAAACTGCCCAGGCACTCCCTCTCCCAATCACAGCCTCGCCGGGCCATCTCGTGGAGCTCGCGACCGTCCTGAATTTCTCCCAGCAGCATAATAGCACCGAAAACACCGAACCAGTACGGGCCGAAGTTTTCAAGAGGCAGTGGATCGATCACAGGGTACGTATCGCCTTTTTCAATCTCGCGCCCAAGCTGATCGCACAAGTATGCCAGCAGCGTAAGAGGCACTTGATTCGGCGCAGAAAACGGTATGATTGTTGCGGTCGTAACACGGTCGCGCAGAGTGACTTGACATGGCGCAATGCCTACAGGCAGAGGGCCTCCAGGCGGAGGATACGGTACATCGCCAGACGTCCGATATACCACAGGCGCGCTTGGGTCCTCCATCATCGCAGGCATGGCGGGCGGATGAGGGGAGAAGGGAGGGCCGGTGTAGTTTCCTGTCGCGCGCAATTAGCATTGTGGGAGGAAAATATCAAGGTAAATGGAAAAGTGAGCCAGTCGCAGCATAAAATGCCAGGTGCGCAGAGTCGTGCGCCATGTTGGACAGCGACAGTGAACAGGCTGACACAATGACGTTTATGGTGTAGGACTCACCTAGCAGTTCCTGAGGGGGAGGGGCCCTAGAGATAGTCAAGCAGGATGAGAGATACTGCCGTGATGTGGTGCTCGCGCTGCGTGCCTGCTGAGCCCCGCTAGCGCTAGGAGCCGGACTGGCCAATCAGAGCGACGGTGTGCTCAGGTCAGGGTGCTTAGAAGACAGGTACGCATAGTAGACGTTAAGTAGGGCGGGTCGTATGAAACATCAGGTCCAGCATAAAGTGAGGCATCACGTCACTCGCATGAAAGAAGTTTTGTTTTGAAAAAGAAACTGACTGAATTGCGACATAACGCCGTGCAATGGTAAAACGTTATCCTACAATCATGGACAATGCAGGACAGTAACCAACAGCCTTGTGGATATCAATGATAATTTGTACAAACGAAACAACGCAAGGATAATCTTTCATTGCGGCGACACACATGGGAAAGGTATTATGTAAGAAAAGAAATGAAAATAGTCCTTCATTCACACGCACGCCTAATGTCTGGATCTGGTCCTGATCTAAACCCTTTCTCTTGCAAATCTAGCCATCTAGTGAGGGGCCATTGCCGAGTACAGGAAGTTGCCTGCCTCGTCAACATACTCAATGGTCTGCTTGGTGTAGCAGTAGCCGGATTCTTGCCATGGCAGAGATGGGCGGCCGGAGGAGCCGTTGCTAGGCGAGCTGTTTCCAGGAGTGCTGGGCTGACCATAGGACGGCTGGCTGGGCTGGCCGTAAGATGGTTGGCTGGGCTGCTCGTGACCCTCGCCCTCAGGCAACGGGGTGTCGAGGGGAGTTGGGACGTAGGTGAAAGGCTTGCCAGCGGGCAGGTGCTCAGTGGCCTTGGGGAGAACTGTGTAAGGAGCGCTGAGGTCAGGAAGCTCATCGTCAGAGGCAGCGGGCTTGGCCTTGTTGCACTTGACGCTAATGTGAAAGTTGGGGAGGGAATCAGCATCGATTTCACCGTTGACACCGACGACCTTGTAGTAGAGGTTCTCCTTGAGGTAAGACTCAATGTGCTCTGGGGTGAGGCTCTTGAGCTCACCAGTGGCTAGCTTGCCCTGGAGACACGAGGTCAAGGTCATGGAGCCCTCAGTCATGAGGGGCTGGGAAGAGTTGGAGCCACCGGCCATCATGCCACCAAGAACACCGTAAGAACCAACGTAGTTGGGAGCCTGGGTGTAGTCGGAGCTTGGGTCGTAAGGAGCCTCACCGTCGCTGCCAGCTACACCAGTGCCGAGGGGAATGCTAGCGGAGATGGTCGAGTTGGCGGTCATGGGGTAAGGAGCAGTCGAGTTCGTAGTTGAGTTGGTAGTCGAGTTGCTAGGCTTGCCAACGAAGCAGTGAACAGTGTATGAGCCCTCGAGAGCGTACTTGTCGGCGACGACGGAAAGAATAGTGTGGTACTCGCCCTCCTTGAGCGGGCGACCCAAGTACTGACCAGTCGGGGAGTAGTTGGTGTCACGCTTGCTCATAGACCTGACACCTGCGCCGTAAAGCGAGTTGATGGAGCGGACGACTTGGTCGCGGGAGTTGGAGCTGGTGTCGGGGTAGTAGTATCCGAGGGTGCGGGTTTCGTAGACATCTTGCGACGTGAAGTAGTTGCCGGCAGCATCCTTGGTGAAAGGCTTCAGAGGAGTGTAGGCGTTCTTGGGCTCGCCCTGGTTCCACTGGGCCATGGGACGCATGACATTGCCGTTGGCGACGTAGGTGTTGGGAGTGATGAGCTGAAGCATGGCAAGAAGACGATCGATGTTGCAGTGGTGGAGCCAGAAGACGGGGTCGAAAGCGGCAACATCGAGGTAGCTCATGTGGCCGCCGCTGTCACCACCAGCCAAGGTGTGGATGAGATCGTGAACAGACTCAATACTGTCAACGCCGCCACCGCTGAGAGCGGTGCGGACACCGATGGCGGAGGTGCTGGCAGCACCCCAGTTGGGGTTGCTGGAGAAGAGGGCGAAGATACGGTCGCGGATGGACAGGCGGGCAGAGGTGAAACGGGCGTTCATCTCGTTGTTGTTGCTGCGAGTAGGGTTGGAGACAGGGCGACGAAGGGTTTCCGGCCAGTTGTTCCATGGGCCTCCGCCCATCTCGGAAGGAAGCGAGTTACCCCAGCTGTACTTGTAGAGCGGGTTGGCGATGGTAACGGTGCCCTGTGGCTTGGTGACCCTGACGGTTTGGTCGCGGATCTGGGTTGGGACGACAGGACCGCCGGCTGTGTCAATGGCGTAGTCCCAGAAAGGCATGCGGAGAGTAGAAGCAGCGTTGAACAGGCGCTGCTGCTGGTTGGCAGGGAATTCCCGAATGACCTCGAGAACGCTCTGGTACCAAGCTTGCTGTGATAAAAGTGTCAGTGGTAATCAAACCATGGTCTATCGAGAAGACGTACCTCGTAGGCGGCCAGGTAGGGCCTGTGCCAGGAACCAAAAAGGGTCATGCCGTGGGGGCAGAAGCCAGCGTTGTTAACCAGAGGAGAAGGGAAGTTGTTCCAGGAGACGAAAGGACGGCCGTGGACACCACAGACCTGGTAGTAGGACAGGACGTCACGCTTGTCCTTTGCCATGAACCTCTCCATACCGAGAAGGTACAGGTTCCACTGGTCGGCGTTACGGGCCAAGTCGCGGATCTCGAGACGGGGCGCAGCGGTGCTTCCGCCATTGCAATCACCATTGGATGCGTAACCAGTACTGCAGACTCCTTTGATGGGAACGGCGCCTCTCGACTGGCGTTTGTGAAGCTCTCCCTGAATCTCCTCGAGATGGCGCTCAATCAGAGCAGGGTTGACATGGGGGTGCTGGGCGCCGTGCTGGAAGGCAACGGTGAACTGGAGGACAGACAAGAAAGCGAAGAGCATGCTCATCATGCCCGCGGGCTTGCTGAAGTTGGCCATTGTGGGCGTGTGGTGAGATTTTTCTCAATACGTAGGTGTGAAAGACTGGAAAGGCCGAAGGCCAGAACGAGAGACAGGCTTCAGAGGCGAAGACTAGAGCGGTGTGAATTACAAGGTGAAAGCTAATGAGCGTAACGACCGCTTGGACACGAGCCAAAGGTCAAAGAGAAAAAAGGAAGTGGTGTTCAGAAACCTCGACGTCGGAGACTACGAGGGATCAGAGGGGCGGCGTGACGGTGGACAAGGGGGAGGGCGTGCGGCTGCATGATATATCGAGGTATTCATGTTTTTAGCCCATGCTGAACTGGGCGAGGGACCCGGCTCTTGGTGGCCCATTTGGACGCCAGGCGCTCGAGGCGGAGGTAGACTCGCTGGATGGATGGTCCATGACAGCGCCGGCAGCGCATGATTGGCCAGCACCGCACGCCCAGTGGACTAGGTGGATCGCCCCAGCTGTCCCGAAACGACGCACGACGACTGATCTGCACGGGCTGCCCCTGACTTGGCTGCAACCGGGCAAGGCAGCGTGCGCGAGGGCCAAGAGGCCGTTGACTACTAGCGCCTGAGGGCAGAGGCGAGGGGGCCATGGAGCTGGCATCGGCATGTCGTCAACATCTCACGCGGTAGTCGACTGATACAAAATTGCCCTCGTCGGCGGCATGGCAGAGGCGTGGTGGGTGGGTGAATGGCATGGCGGTGGAGGGCTCGGACAGAAAAGCGCATGGTGAGTGAAGGGAGTGGAAGAGGAAAGAGTGCACCGGGCGAGCGAGTCAAGGACGCCGCCTGCACCGCCACGCCACCACCACGCCCACCATCTCTCCCACCAGCCCAGCACCATGAATGGCTCTGCACACGCCCCCAATACAGCACCACGCGCCCGTCCTAGGCTCATTTGAGCCGTTTGCTCGTCTGCGGCCCTCGCCCATCCCAGCAACCGTTCGCCAGCACCGCGCACATGCAATACCACTCCCCACGACCGCAATCCTAATGGCCGACCGTCTTCATCTCGGTGCGCCGCTCGCTGTCCACTTCGAGCTGCACATGTCATGCTGCCATGCTGCCCATGTTTTGCCGCCAGGCCCCCACTGCTCGCCTCCTCTGCTCTCCTGTCTCGCTAGCTTGCGGTCTTTTTCCAGAAACGACCTCGCCTTGTTTCACCATGTTTCTCCCAGCTGTCTCCACCCGTCGCCAGCAATAGCTCCTCTCCTCGCCCACTGCCGTTTCACCAATCCTATTTTTTGCACATCATCAAGGCTTGGTCGGTTCAAGCTTTTCCCTTCTGTGGAGATGTTTTATCGATACAGCCTCTGCACGCCTCAACAAGCCTGCGGAGTCGCACCCGCTCTCCAATATTCCGAACGCGTCTCCCAGCGCTGTCGGGTGGACGTAGCTCACTTGTTTTGGGCCACTTTTTGTGTCGAGTCTTGCCGGATATAGTCAGCCAGATCACCCAACGCGCGTTGCGCCACGCACGTCTCGGCACCCACCGAAAATGCTGTTTCACATGAACCCTCTTCTTCCATGGCTAAAGATTTGCTACCGTCAGGTCCCAGCACCAGCCAGCGGTTTTAGGTTTGCCATGTGAATTGCCTGGTGGTGCGCCGCTTTCGCATCGGTGCCATTGTTCTTCACTATTCTCGATTCTTTCATCTCACGCTAGAACACATATCCGTCGCCAAAACAAATTCCCTCCCGGATGGCTTGTGCCCATTGTGGGCTTGCCAACCAACTATCCGAGTGGCGAAAGAAAAACAACAACAACTACAACAACGTTATCGTTCCCGTCATCGTCATCCCATCCTTGGCTCTCAACGTGGACTGTTCTGGAGTATTGGAATGCAGTGCCAGCTTCAAAAAAACCCAACAGCTTATATTATACATTCCTCCCAACATGCTCCTTACATCCAGTGGAAACATCACCATGACGTTACTCATATCCATGTTCATACCCATGTTCGTATCCCAGCGCGGTGTCGACATCCCGAAGTGCCCGCGCAAACTTATTACGCAGGACTACCACCACATTCCGAGTGGGGTTCTAGCCCCAAAATGGACACAACTCACTTCCACAGATCCTCAGCTCACCCTGAGCTAGCTCCCTATTTGCGTTTCAAAGGTGACAGACTAACACCTAGTGACTGCGATGACCGTGGAAATGCAGTTTTTAGTTCCTGAATTCCAAAACTCTCTTTGCCTAGGCCCCCTGGTCCTGTTGTATCACCTGCAGCTAACCGACAAGCGACCGGTCCGGCAACTTGGAGCCAGGGACGGCGAAGTCCTCGGCCTGACCCGCGTCTGTGGATACGAGCGCTGCGGCTGGGTATTTCTCAGCGCATGCTGTGTACACTATGCCGTCAGCTTACGTTCGAGGGTCGCCCCGTTCGTATAGCGTATGAGGCAGTTTCAGAGCCGTCAGATAAAGTGGTGAGCGATGAGTATCCCTATATCGTCATGTGACCCTATCCTAGTCCTGGGATCACACTAGACCAAGAACAGCACCCAGCAAAGAAAGGCCCGAAATGCCAAACTCAATGTCCAAGCCACAACTCCAGCTGCTGTGTATTAATACATAAAGCACTCGCAGTGCCAAGGATCGAGAGGAGTGCCGAGCTGCGCTATTGTTAAGTTCTAAGCCGCTTCTCGATTTGAGCGGAGATGATTCTCCCTAGACGGCCCCTGGATAAACATCGCGGGACGCTCCCTCAAGTATCTTGGCATAGAAGAGACGAAATTGTCATTTTAAGTACTCTACTTTGTGCGTGCATAGCGTCTTGAGCACCGCGTAGCCCTGTGAACCCCCAATCCGATCTATACTACCTTCCGTTAAATATTTCGCTACGGGAACTATATCTCCTCTGCTAATTATTTCTCCTATTCAACACTAAAAATAACATGAGCACAAACTTAACATAACTTCATTCTCGTATTCTTCCCTGGCACCAAACCCTATCACACCACCCACACCGATTTAATCCTCATTGTTCAGTCTTCTTATCCAGAGCGTAGAAGCTGCGGCGGACACATTGCATGTGCGTGAATAAGGTGACCTGCATGTGATCAGGACGGACAGATCACAAGAGAGATAATATATTAGAGCGTGGAACTTGTCACTACGACGATTTCGGTGAAGACAAAACCATGACCCCCTTTTTCTTTTTAACAATCCATGACCCTACAAGCCCAGCGTTCCACTTGCTGCCTCGAAGACATATCAAGACTTTCCTGTTCCAGCACCACAAGACCCCATTAGACAAACAATGGGATAATAGCGACATTAGAGCGTATAAGCCGGTAGTACAACTCACCACACGGCAAGAAACGAGAATTGAAATCCTTCTTAGCAATTATGAATACAATAGAAAGTGCGAAAATAAAACAGACATTTCTCTGAACAGTTAGCCATATCAACAAGAGTACGATAACTCCTTATTCTTCACCTAGACAATATACTTGGTCTTATTCTTAATCTTGAATAACTATACCCTGTTTAACACACAAACTCATAAGAAACCCCCTTCTATCCTCTTTCGTCCATTTACTGCGATTAGACAGATAAATACGTAATTAAAATGCATTTCCTGTCTAAGGAAAAAAAAACCATAAGACGACAAGACAAGTCATTAAATGAATGTTGGGACATACAGTAGGATCGAGCTGACGATACCAGTCTTACCTCGGTCTTGCCACGGGCATACAGGTCTCAGCAAGGGAGCAAACGTCTCAGCAGTGGCAGGCCTGCCTGCTACTGCTGAGTATATAGCTACGTCGATAGACTAGTGGCAGTGAATTAGTCAAGTCTTCATCTAGTGTTTTATGCAACTGCAGTTGTTTAGACTCAACCCCACCTTTATCGTACCAACAATGAATGAATGAATAAATATTTAGTACCACCAACCAAGGCCTACTCCCCCATCCCTAATGCTTCACCCCAAAATACGCTAGTTAACCCACAAAGGAAAGAAAAAAGCGAAAAAGGTGCAGAGAATGCCATGGCAAAGTTTTTTCAAAGTTAAGAAGAAAAAAATAATAAAAGGATATAAAGAAAGTGGGTATATAACCAACACAATAACGGAGGAACGACAGTAGCAACACCTTTTTACTCTTTTCCCCCCACCCCCACTCACTCTGCAGGCATGAGTTCTTCTTTCTTTAATTCTCCGTTATCGCATTAAAGAAACATATTCATCCCTCTTCTTCTGTCCACACAGAATCAACTAAAAAAAACGATGGAATGTCCCCCTTTGCCCATGCAGCCTTTCTATTTCCTCCACTTAGCCCACGTCTTTTCCAACATCTACTGAAAAGCCCCCCGAATCTTCGCATACAACTCGGTATCCAAGAAATTATAGTTCGGATCTGAGAAGCAAAACGGCGCTCGAAGCAGCGTTTCAGCCGTGGGCCGCTCCATGGGATCAATGGTAAAGCAGTCGTACATGAAGCTGAGGCCCTCGACGCCAATGACGCGGCTCACGTCTTCGGGAATAGGAGGCGCCTGGTTCAAGCTGCCGAGCTTGTAGATGGCGCCAATGGCTTCTTCCTTGGACCATGGCCGCTTGCCGGCAAACATCTCGAGCACCACGCAGCCAAGAGACCAAATGTCGACTTTGGCCGAGTAGCCCTGGCCCTGGGATCGGATGACTTCGGGCGCCATCCAGAAGACGGAGCCTTGCATGCTGTTTGTGACGTCGTTGCCGTAAATATTGTCCGTCTTCTTGGAAATACCAAAGTCGGAGATCTTGCATGTGCCATCGAGGTCGAGGAGGATGTTGTCGGCTTTGAGGTCGCGGTGCAGAATGCCTTCGCGGTGGAGGTACGAGAGACCGAGCAGCGTTTGCCGAGTCAGAGAGGAAACCACGCTTTCTTCGAATTTGCCGTGCTTGCGAATGCATGATCCTACTGAGCCACCAGAAATGTACTCAAGGAAGATGGAAATGCTATACTCCTTGCGTTCGCAACCCAGATACTGCACAATGTTGGGATGGTCCAAATGCTGCATCGTGTCGATTTCTTGATCCAGACTCTTGACCAGCTCCTTGATCTTGTCCTTGTCCGATCCTGCGGCTTTGGCGTTGACTTCGACTTGCTTGACAGCAATCAGCTCACCAGTCGTAATGTTCATACCCAGATACACACGACCAAACGTGCCCTTGCCAATCAACTGACCCTTCATCCATTTGAATGTTGGCTGGCGTGACGGCATGCTGGATAGGTAGTCCTGGGGGATCGTCTCCATGACGAGACGCGATCCGCGCTGTGGTCGAACTTGTTCCGTCCTGGCATTGAACATCTTAGTAGACTTCCTCCTTATAATGTCACCACCGTTGCGCAACGTAGCCACGCGTGATGGCCCTGGTCCAGCAGGTACATGGCCTGGAAGGTTTCTGTTCTCGAGTGGCTGGTACTGCGACTTGACGACTTCACGGATGGACTTTGTGCGCCCCAGACCAGCGCCTGACTTGCGCATGTTGCGCTGTGCAATCGACTGCAACCCAGCACCGCCCCGATGGAGAGACGAGTTTGCAGGCATGGGGTCGGCTGGTAGAGGCTTGTTCTCTGGAATAGTCTCTACAGATGGATCCATATCTGCCTCCTCAAGCATAGGCTGATCAAGATTGACGTTGGGGAAAAGCTCGTCGAGGTGGTCCACGAGGGCTTCAGCTGGTGGACGGTTTGCCCAAACATCACTGGCAAACGATTCGCGGCGGTTGAACTTGCTCGTGTCATCCGGCGAGTCGGTCCACGTAGTCGATGCGGCTGATTCAGGATGGAAATCACTGGGCTGGGAGTCGGGGTCGCCCGTTGCGCTTTGCTCAGCGGACTTTTCGGTTACCTGCGCTAGTGAATTCTTTGATCTCTGAGTTTTGAGTCGCAGGTTCGGCCTGCGGCTGCGAGAATTGATTCGGGAAACGGGTACATCCTTTTCTGGTAAGGGAGGGCCCGCTCGTCCTGCGAGTGGTGCCTGGAACAGGCCGTCATCAGAGTCATCATCATCAGCATCCATTGGATCAAGGTTAGGCGACTTTGTGATGAAAGAGACTCTGGCTTCCTCAAAATCATGGGTGGGTCCATATACGGATACCCTCGACGGTTCTCTGCTGAGACCAGATCCAGATTCTTGTGCTGTGTGCGGGCTTCGGCCTGGCGACCGGGATCGATCATCGCGCGACTTGGAGCCTGTATAGTCCGGTACCGAGATGGTAAGGTCGGGTCGGTCGGGCGAGGCATTCTCTCCAAAAGCTTCTTCATAGTCAGGTATTCTGAACGGTATATTGCCTTTGCTCATGGTAAATTCACCAGGGCTGCGGGGTGACCCACCTGGAGTATTTCGACCGGATCCAGGCCTAGCGCCGAAACCGTTTTCTTGCAGTACCTGTTGCGAGGGCCGGAGACCCTCTGGTGAGCTTTCATCCTTGGGTGGAGGTGTTGGGGCCTTGTTAGGGGCTCTATTGGCTGCTCCAATACCAGCGCCCAGATTGCCAGCTCCAATGATGGCAGCAGCAATGCCGCCTAGACCACTGGCACCTTGGGGAATGGCTTTTCGTTTCTCTGGCTGTGACTCGGCTGAAAGGCGCTTTGATTGGCCGTCGTCGCTCTCAGGCCATGAACCCCTACTCTTGTTCCTTGACAACGAGTTAGCTTTCAAAAGGGTACTGGTGTCCGCTGGCACAGGTGGCGGTTCTCTCAACGGCACGAGCTGTTTGTTTTTGCGCTGTTGATCGTCAAAGGGCCTTTTCAGGTCCTCATAAGGCGAAGCGCGTGGCTCGTCAAAGTCGATGACGCGTTGGCTTCGGTAACTGAGGCTGTCGCTCGTCGCCGAGTTCAAATCGGGACTTTGCCCATTCATCTTGGGGAAACGGGACTTGAGGTATTCTTCTTGCTTCCGCTTCATTTCCTTTCGGTGCTCTTCTGCAGCAGCTTCGAGCAGTTTCCGTCGTTCTTCCTCGGACACGTCGCCACGCGGATCCCAGGACGACTCTGGCGGCCTGCTGCTGCTGCTACTGCTACCATTGCCATTCAATCTGTCGGCTGCATCACTAGGCAAAAGTTCATTCTTCTCTGCCATTTTACGCAGAGCTGCGCTCTTGTCTGGAACCAGCGTAGATTCTCCGGACTTTGCACCAGGGGAGTCTAGCTGAGAGTCTGTGTTGAGACGCGAGTGTGTATCATCATCTATCGCTCGGGCAGATACTTGAGGAAGCGAGACACCCAAGCCAGTGGATGACGCGGCTGACCTCTCCGAAGGTATCTTGACAAAGATCTTCAGCTCGCCAAAGCGATTCCCGTATTGCGACCGCGCCTTGAGCAGCTTGGAGTCAGAAAGCGGACGATCGTGCTCATATTGGCCAGGAACGGTAAGGTGTAGCTCGACCCCGGGTCTCTGACTCAAGCCTGGGTTGAGCTCTTCGCAACATAGCGTCCGCAACGCAGTCGCCGAGTCGGCGTTGGTGATGTCGACAAGGCGGTAGTTCCAGCCGTCAGGTGTAACAAAAGCAAACTTCCGGTCTTCTT
The DNA here is from genome assembly GCA_005212705.1 of Curvularia lunata. NCBI lineage: Eukaryota > Fungi > Ascomycota > Dothideomycetes > Pleosporales > Pleosporaceae > Curvularia > Curvularia lunata. The sequence continues at coordinate 108,985 of PELC01000025.1, read as the reverse complement.
TGGCAGCAGCGCGGCTGCGACCAGCAGTGCGATTGTCTGAATCGGTCTGTGCAGAGCGCCCGGATGCAGGCCGGTCGTTTAGAGAGGTCTCACTCGAATTCATAGCAGACTTTCCAAATAGCGATCCGTTGGTATGAGTTCGGTGGCTGGCGGGACTAGTCGGGGAATCTAGACTAGTGTCATCTGCAGACGGATGGCTCTCCTTCTTGCGGCCACCCATGATCTTCTTGAAGAAACCCTTTTCGTGATCCTTAGCGCTGGTCGGGATATCGCTCAGGACGGTGCTGGATCGCGTGCCTTCCCATCCATTCTTGCGATTTTCATTGCGACTCTCGGACCGACCTTCAAAGGACCTGCCGGAGGGCGGTCCGGAACCCGTGTTGGCAAAAGTCGAGTTGATGGACTCGGCGCTGTTGACGCGATTGTGGGGCGAGTAGTAACGGGACCCTTGGGTGCTCAGGCCTGCGCTAAGTTGTCCGCCGTTTGTGGCAAGACGTGCTGTTGATAGGCCCGGGCTGTGCTGGGGGCTTGACTGACGGTGGTTTCCGGCGCCCAGTGAAGATGGCCCAAATTCAGAAGAAGTGTTTGGGCTGTGTCGTGTCTGCTTGACATCAAGGCCTTGGAGAACCTCTCTGGAATAGGGGCTGCGCGCGGGTCCCTCTGAAAAGTCGGGTGTCGGCCCCAGGCCGGGAACCGTAAAGTTGCGCTGTTGTATGGAGATGCGTCTGGGCGGGTTTGTGGTGGCGCCGGGGGAATGCACAAACAGCTGGCGACCCGGGCTCTCTTCACCGTTGCCGGCCGTGGTTGGTGTCGAGCCAAAGTCCATGCCCCGGGATCCAAGGTAGGGTGAGTTCTCGAGAGTGCCTTCTGTGCCTGCGCTCGTCAAGCCCGTGTCGGACCGCTGGGGCGGAGGCCTGTAGGAATGGGTAGATCCGCTCTCGACAATTGCGCGAACGAGCCTGCGGAGTTTGCGGCCTTCGTCTCTCTCTCTGTTTTGATCCCAACCGGTGCCGCTTGCTGTGCACTGCTTGGCTAGCTGGGGGAAAATGACTTGGTGCATCATAGCCACGTTTCCCTTGCTTCCGTGGCCACGCCCAATGTCCAAGAACTTGGATCCTTCGAGACCCAGGGTTCTGAATGTCTCCTGCCAGTCGCGGGAAAAGCCGTTGCTGGCCAGCCACTGCTGTACACGCTCAGCGGGCCATTGCATGGAGGCGTCGTGTGGAGAGATGGGAGTGGTGCCGCTGCTTTCTGTACGATAGTAGACGCTGCCGTGGGTCTGGGCCATTGGGTTCTGCAGGGTGGCAGTGGGAGGGCCGGGCGAGTCGTAGGCGTTGTTTCTATCAATGGGTATGTTGAGGTTGTTGTTTCGGCCATTGGGCGTGGGCGGGACGTTGTAGCCGTTGTTGGAGCCATACTGCACGCTCTGCACGCTGTCGAGGAGGCTGCTGGAAAAGCCCTGTGTTGAGCCATCGGTGGTGGCCGAGTGGTTGTCGTCTCTGTAGTAGGGCTCCGAGTAGCCTCTGGAGGTGTGTAGCGGGGGGATGCCGACGCCTGGTCCAAATGACTCGCCGCCGGGGATGTAGGTAGCCGAGGTCAGAGGAGGCTCGCGTTCGACGGGAATCTGCTGGGGCGGCGGAGGGCCTGGCGGAGGGGGGATGTTGTGAGGGTAGTTGCGATACTGGCCCGGGTCGTAGCCTGGCTGCTGGTACTGGTGCCGTGGAGGGCCCCAGCTGTTTGCGTGTGGGGGAGGGGGGATGGGGATGCCGCCCAGGTTGTTGTAGCCCGTTGGCCGTGGCGGCGGCGGGGGCAGCGCAATATGGCCAGCGGGCGTGCTCGAGGGCTGCGGCGGCGGGGGCGGGATGTACTGATGCATGGCGGCTGGGCCCTGGCGGCGATGGGCAGATCAGCGGTGGTTTGCGCCCTTGCGCGCAGGCTCGCAGGACGACGAGTTGGCGGCGACGACGACGACGATGGCGACGGCGACGGCGACAGATGGACGTGGTCGAAAGGTATTCAGGCCCCAATGGCGTCAGGGGTGACGACGGCGGCAGCGAGGGCGGGGCGTGGGCAGCACCAGGCGGGTGGTGCGGGCGGGCGTATAGAGGGTTGGAGGTGCGTGGTGGATAGGCTGGACGGGGTTGTTTGCCGGGCGTGGGTGGGCATGTCTCGCCAGCAGCGTGGGCGGGCAGAGGAGCGTCGGATCGGGGCAGTTCAAGGGCGCCGTCTCATGACGACGTGCTGCTGCCAGCTGTAGCGTTGTCGCGAGCCTGGGCTGCGCTGTGTGTGACGGTGCGTGGAGAGTCCTTGGCCGGTACCTTTTCTCAGGTATGCTGTCGATCCAAGGACGCGCGGGTGGGTCTGCCGCAGCTAGCTCGACTACTGCAATGCAATACCCTCTATGGTGCGGAGCCCACGGCCTGGCGACACATGGACTCTTTGACACTGGCGGAATCAGCCTGGGAGCGTCGCCGCGCTCGAGAGCGGCCGCGGCCAGCCGATCAAAGAGGCGGAGGCGCGGGCGCTTGCGAGAACGACCCAGTGTGTGCTTGGCCGTCGCAGCAAAGACGGGACGGAGCAGTGGCCGGCGGATGCAGGGACGCGACCGCTTCCGACAGCGACGGCGATGGCGATTGTGCGGACAGTAAGGGGTGCGCGCAAGTGAGCGTCCAGCGTGCGAGCAGGCCGAATAGGCAGAGCAGCGCGCGTGTTGGGCAGAGCAGGGCCGAACAGACGGGTGAGGGGCAGCGAGCGAGAAGGCGTATGTTTGGCGCAGCACAGGCGCAGGCGCAGGCGTAGATGTAGGCGACGAGGGCACCGGGGGTGAATGGCTGCCGTGTGATTTGCTGCGCGATGCGCCCGTCAGCCGTCGTGTGCTTCAGACGCCAACGTCCTCGTCAGCGCCTTCATGCTGCCCTTCCTTCACGTCACGCGAGCTGGTGCTGGTGTGGCGCCCCAGTGTGGCGCATACATGGGAAACCGCCACAGACACGGCGTGTATACTATGCAGGTGCTATGTACATCCCAAAAGTAGCATTCGTCGAGCCGCAGGGTTGGCGCCCAGCGCATCTCGGCATTGGCCAATTCCCTATGCATGCAAACACCAGAGCCGCCCAAGGAATATGCTGGCTGCATCCCAGCAACCACCTCTGCGCACTCACGTCAGTCGACGCTTGCTCCGACGTATACTCGCTTCACCCTACCACTCGCTCTCGCCGGGACCTAGCCTGACCAACCAGGTGGGCCAAGAGTTGGCGCCATCGCCGTTACTCCCCTACGACGTGAGACACGAAACATGCCCATCTACAAAGTCCATGGCCATTGGAGAGTACACGGCTCTATCCAACACTATCGAGTCTTTGGAATTGAGCTGGTGGGCTTCAATATGGCAGCATAGTAGAGCCTCCTTCCGCTGCAGTTACGCTGTCGACCCTTGTGCTCAACATCGGCTTTGCCAGTGTTTCATCCGTCAGAATCATCCCACTCTATCCCGGAAGGTTTCTGCACTGGCCCAGGCAGTACCTCAGGCATAAAGCGGGGCTTACGTGGTCGTGTCCTGGGCCTTGAACCATCGACCCTCGCAGCATAGTTGTACCTCCTCCAACATGTCTCCTGTTGATCGCTGTTGGCCGTGTATCTCCATCGTGCCTCTCCGCGGAGGGTATTTGGAAACCTGAAGCAATCAGACAACGAGTGAGGGGCAGATAGCCATCCAAAAACCGTGACTTTGACGCACCACATCATTCGTACCGGGCCCCCAATCCGAGCCAGTAAGAGCATGGCTTTATAAACTTGGGAATTGCAGGCTCCTGTCAAATCTCCCATCAATAACTTTACAGTCTCTGTCAAATCTTTCCAGACTGTTGGTGCACGCAGGCCCTTGGTACCGCGACTGTCTTGGGAACCAACCCCTTTCGTTTTGCAAGACGCCATCGGTATCATCGACGACGCAAACACACCAAGGGCCAGCCCCAACTATCTGACAAACTGCCTGACTGCATAGTTTCACACTGTGTGGGGATACGAGGAGACGCATAAAGACGTAGGTAGATCAATGGATACTGAGCGGCGAGAGGCCGAGAGCTTCAGGTCAAAACGCTGCCAATGAAAGGTTGGCGGGCATGTCGAAGCAATGTCAAGGGCAAAAAGACAAGAGACATGGCCTGTATTTCTAGTTCTGCGGGTGGCGTGAAGCACGACTAGACATGAACTAGCAGCAGAGCCTCATCCCAAAGCTAGCAACACACCACAAAACCCAATCGCGATCAATCGCATGTCGCGAGACAATATCGCCATCCGTCTCTTCATTGTTAGAGTTTGTTCGTGCCGTCAGGCGACGTGCAGACAGCTCGCCGCGTATGGCGCATCTGTCTTGCGACTTGCTCGAGTTCCAGCCCGCACTGAATCGGAGCTGCAACTGCACGCATCTGGCAACCGCCCAGCGCAAAACCATCGTCTCACGCCACCTGGGCTGACTGATCCGGCCGCAGTCTGCACGTCGTGTTGCTACCGTGGTGCGGTATTCGCATACCCACCCAATGCATTCGCACGAGAAGCTCCCAACAAGGCCGTCGGCCGGCAAGACCCGGACATGACCTCATTGCTGCAATTGTGGTTTGCACGCCTTTAAAAGAAGCTGTCCCCAGCCATCACCACAAGCCCGTCTGCAATTGAACACCTCGAGCTCAAAGCTTCTTTACCATTGACACCCTGGCACCATGGCGCAAGATCTACGTTCCCAGGAGATTAAAAATCCCATTGACATCGCCGAGGCGAGTACGGCCTTCAGCATACAAATGACGCTAGCTAATTGGGGCACAGTACCTCTTCCGCCGACTACAGCAAGTCGGTGTCGAATCCATTCACGGAGTGCCAGGCGACTACAACCTCGTTGCTCTGGACTACATTCCAAAAGTCGGCCTGAAATGGGTCGGCAACTGCAATGAGCTCAATGCTGGATACGCGGCCGACGGCTATGCCCGAGTCAAAGGCATTTCCGCGCTCGTCACAACCTTTGGCGTAGGAGAGCTTTCCGCAGTCAACGCAATTGCGGGTGCTTACTCGGAATATGTGCCAATTGTCCACATTGTAGGCTACCCGTCCACCGTCTCGCAGAAGAATGGCGCCCTGCTTCACCACACGCTCGGAAACGGCGACTTTACCGTCTTCTCGCGCATGTCCAAGGAAATCTCGTGTGCCGTTTCCATGCTCAACCACCAGCACGAGGCTGCTATGCTCATCGACAATGCCATCCGCGAGTGCTATCTCAAATCCAGGCCCGTCTACATTTCGCTGCCCAGCGACATGGTGACCAAGAAGGTCGACGGCGATCGGTTGAACACTCCCCTCGATCTGGAGTACCCGCCCAACGACCAGGAAGCCGAGGATTATGTCGTCGACGTGGTTCTGAAGTACCTCCATGCGGCCAAGAACCCTGTTATTCTGGTTGACGCATGCGCCATTCGTCATCGCGCCCTCAAGGAGACGCATGAGCTAGTCAAGAAATCCGGCATCCCAACATTTGTCGCGCCCATGGGCAAAGGTGCAGTAGACGAGACGCTTCCCAACTACGGCGGCGTATACGCAGGCGACGGATCCAATGCTGGTGTCCGCGAGCGCGTCGAGTCGTCCGACCTCATCCTCAGCATCGGCGCCATCAAGTCCGACTTCAACACTGCAGGCTTCACCATCCGCATGTCGCAGCTCAACACAATCGACCTGCACAGCTACGTCTGCAAGGTCCGCTACTCGGAATACCCTAATGTACGCATGAACGGCGTCCTTTCCAAAGTCACCGCCAAGCTAGGCCAACTCAACATCCAATCTGGACCCAAACCCAACAACGATGTCCCCAAAGCTGAAGCAGACACCTCGGACAACACCATCAAGCACGCCTGGTTCTGGCCCAAGCTAGGCCAGTGGCTACGAGAAGATGACATTCTCATCACCGAAACCGGCACCTCCAACTTTGGCGTCTGGGAAACCCGCTTTCCCGCAAACGTGCGCGCCATCTCCCAAGTCCTCTGGGGCTCCATCGGCTACGCCACGGGCTCGTGTCAAGGCGCCGCCCTCGCCGCAAAGGAATCCAACATCAAGCGCACCATTCTCTTCACCGGCGACGGCTCCTTCCAGCTCACCGCCCAGGAAGTCTCCACCATGCTCCGCAACAAGCTGAACCCTATCATCTTCGTCATCTGCAACAAGGGCTACACCATCGAGCGCCTGATCCACGGCTGGGAGGACGCCTACAACGACGTCCAGGAGTGGCGGTATAAAGACATTCCCAAGGTTTTTGGTGCAGAGGAGGGCAGCGTGCTGACGTATCGCGTGCAAACCAAGGAGGAGGTGGAGAAGTTATTCCAAGACGAGGAGTTTTCAAGCGGAGAGACGAACAAGATGCGGTTTGTGGAGTTGGTCATGCCCTGGGATGATGCCCCGGCTGCGCTCAAGGCGGTTGCGGCCGCGGCGGCAAAGAGGAATGCGGAGTAGATTTCTTTTTTTCCTTTCTTTTTTTTTCTCTCCAGAGCTCGTTTTATGGGGCATAAAATAAGATCTAGGGTAATGACGGATATGAATGATGGACTCTTCTCTCTTCTCTTCTCTTTATTTGTACGTAGTATAATGTATAGCTTACTCTCTTCATGTGTGAACATGATACGAAATCATGCCTCGTCGCAAGCGTGTCTGGGACCCTGGATGACTACTGCATGTGAATTGGCAAGTTTCGAAGTACTACATGTTAATTAATGATGTATTTTACCCATTACTTCGCTCAAGCCCATCCTAGCCCCCCCTTTTTTTTTACTCTTTTCTCATTTCTTTGAAGGGGTGTCTTCCCCCAAGCCAAGCAAAAAAACCATATTCAACATTCCAACTTCCCAACATCCTACAACATCACCGCTCCCAAACCAACCAATACCACCGTCCCCAACCCCACCCACACACCCCTCTCCACAGCTACATTGCTCTCGGGTCCTGTATATCCCCCACTCCCATTCCCACTTGCACTCGCCCCCGTCTGCACCGGCCTCGGCGGCGGAAACGTCGCCGTCGGCGTCCCCGTAGTATTCTGCACGGTAATCCAATTCGACGCGAGCACCGTCTCACTTAGCCCGGCATCCCTCAGGAAAGCTCGAACGTCAAATCCTACCCTGTTACTCGCGAGCCCGCTATACTTTTCCGGGATGCTGAAGCTCGCGGGCTGCGGGAGGAGCAGGAACGTGTAGGCGTGCGGAATGTCGCCGACGGGGGGCGAGGGCTGGAGGTACGGAGCGGGGTTTTCGGGGGGGATGGAGAGGAAGGAGGAGGAGGAAGAGGGGAGGGTGGTGTTGGGGGCGAGCCAGTGGAGGAGGGGGACGCGCGTGTTGTTGCGGGGCACGTCGATGTCGATCATGAAGAGGATGTAGGGGGTCGAGGTGTTGCTGGAGGTGGATTGGGGCGTGTAGCCGATTGAAGGGCGCTGGGCGGTTACTGTTTCGGTTGGTTTAGTGAGTGGTGTTTTGTGAATTCAAGCAGACGACATGTACCTGGGCGAGGAAGCAGCTCTCCCGGAGGAGAAACCGTGTCGTTGCCATTGTAAATCACCGTCAAGTTACTGTTTCCGCCGCTCAGAGGAAAGCCAGGTGCTACGTCTGCCGTCGCGATGCTAGAGCCTGCTAAAAGCAGTGCTGCTGTGTTCACGAGCTTGTTCATGTTAGCGTACATGGCGCTGTCGATTCTCTTGGAAGAGAGATGCGGAGTAGTTTGGAAGACTGTCGCAAGGTACCAAGTACAAGCCTGTTTACTTTATTTAACCTGGAGAGCTCCAAAGCTACCCCGGAGTATATTGATTATGCCGGGTATTCCTAGTCCATGACGTCGTTGACGCACGACGGCTCCTTGTCACTTGCCGTTCGAAGACACGCCGAATAAGGGTTACATCCGGAGCAGTTTGTTTTTCGTCGCCCGAACGCCATCCCCCCAAATCCAAAACAAGCACACAAAGCGCCTGGTGCATATGCATACATTAAAATTATGCGTCACCCTTTTTGGAATACAAAATATAAATCACTAGTTCTCGACAAAGAAACATAGTGTCATGCAGAAAATTTTGTTTCTCGGAATCTTAACCTATATCTCTATCTACGCAACATCGTATTCATCCACACCTTGTCTCATCTCAGCAACACACCCTCTCTCCTACCCTACCAAACCCTGGTTAGCATCAATTGTACTTCCGAGTCCCACTCCATCCCTACTCTCTAATGCTGGTGTCCATGGTGCTCATGGCCGGCGCTCTGGTCTCCAAAGTCGACCTTCCATCCCCTGGTAATGTATACACGCGGATCGCGTACGATAGCGTATGCAGCCTTCTTTCCTTGAGCAGCGTGGAACTCCAGAGGCACAGGCTTCTTCCTGCGAGTCTCCTTTTCACCTTCCTGCATGACAACGACTTCTTGCTTGTCCTTCCAAGACTTGGGGGCTCCAACGATGATGATCTTCTCAACACGCACATTCTCCATTGTCTTGAGATATTTCTCGCATTTAACGGTGCGTTGGCTGGTGTCAAGATTCGAAGATGTCAGAATCTGGCGAGCACCGTCGAATGAGAATCGTCGATGGATAAAAGCGCCCATCTCGTAATCAAAGGTTTCTCCGTCATCGACGTACAGGGTACCCACAGCATTGCCGTCCTTGTCAAGGTTGACAACGAGTGTAAAGGGGTCGTATTTCATCAAGCCTGACGAACGACGGGGACGGTCTCGGCGAGGAACGATGTTACCACCCTGCATAAGAAGGGGAATCTTCTCAAGAGGAGCAGGTACAGTGTGGTGCCCTTTGCCACTATATGTGGTGTAGTCAAAGTAGTCATAATAAGGCTGGTCGTCTGCGATGTAGATGGAGACACTGTCAGCACCTTCATTGGTAACAGGCTTAGCAAGAAGTCCGGTGGAGCCAATGTAGAGCTGATCATCGACCTCGAAGCCCGCCTCGTCATCAGGGTGAGTCCAGAAGTTTGGACGGATGATCGGAGCGCCTGTTGTGTGGGCTTCGTGGAAAGCGGTGTACCAAGCAGGGAGCAACTGGTACCTCAGACGGAGAGCTTGAGTGATGATCTCAGTGTAAGGCGACCCGGCAATGTAAGGCTCGCGGCGACGAGTATCGATGTGAGCATGGCCGCGGAAGAATGGATAGTAAATTCCAGCCTGGTACCAGCGAGTCAACAGTTCCTTGCTGGGGTTACCAAAGAAGCCTCCAACATCGGCACCTCCGAAGGGGAACCCAGAAATACCCTGGTTGAGGACCATTGGAATGGAGGCTTCAAGATGAGACCACTCTGCTTGGTTATCGCCGGTCCACATTGCTGCAGAGCGCTGGCTGCCAGAGTAGAACGCACGGGTGAGAACAAAAGGACGGCGGATCTCGCCCTTCTTGCGCTCAGTGATGGCCTGGTAGGTCGCATTGTGGAACGTCATGCCATTGATGTTGTGGACGTCGCGGTGCTCCCAGTTGCCATGGTGCAAGTTGTCCTTAGGCATCGTGGTTTCGGGGCCGTTGAAAACAGATGGCTCGTTCATATCGTTCCAGATGAAGGTATTGTGGGCAGTGCCCTTGAACTTGTCGTACTTGAATAAGCTCTTCCACCAGTCAACGGCAGCCGGGTTGAAGCAGTCGACCCACATGGAAGAGCCAGGCCAGCACCATCCATCGTAGTGGTCGCCATCCTTGTTCTTAACAGCGAGGTCCTTCTTCTTGAGTTCATCAATGACCGGGTAGTCGTTGGTGTTTTTGATGTGGGGGTCAATGATCGCAACAAGCTTTCTGTCACGCTTGTCAAGCTGCTGTAGCATTCCCTCGGGGTTGGGGAAGGTCATGGGATCCCAAGTGAAGTACTTCTTCTCCTGGGTGTATTCAATATCGAGCCAGATGACATCGTATGGGATGTTGAACTTGTCGAATCTGCGGTCAACATCCTTGACGTCCTCGTCAGTGACGTAGTTCCATCGGCACTGATGATAAGCGATAGCAAAAGACTGTGGCATAGCAGTGTAACCAGTGAGTTCACCGTATTGGCGAGTGAGATCCTGGGGAGTTGGGCCGAGGAAGACAAAGACATCCAACAGACCGCTCTCAGACATCCAATGAGTTTGGGTATCAGTGTGACCCTCAACTCCCAGAGCCAACGGGTTTGCGGTGTTCCTCTTCTTGGTAACATCGATCCAGGTTTCAGCTGCGTTAAGCCAGAAGACACCAACGGTCGAGCCCTTGCGATGAGCTTGCATGAAAGGAATGGCGCCATAGAGTGTCATAGGGCTGTCTATCTCGTACTCGAAGACATCAGCATTGTACAGACGGTACGGCTCGGTGTAGGCGTTGTCACCGCCCCTGCAAACGTCAGCTATGAACGAGACTTGATGAGAGTTAGCACGTACCTTGTCGTCTTTAGAGACAGTCTCGTTGCGTGTTCTGGAATGCCGAAAACGTGTGCATAACCTGGGAAGGAGATGTCTAGTGCCACCGCTTCGGGTCCTCGAGGCTTGGTGTCCGTGTTGCCGCCAAAGGATTCATCCCACCATGTGCTCTCATCTTCGCCAGGTTGCTCGACCTTCTTCTCCTCTTCCTTAACTTCCTCTTCACCTTCCTTCTTCTCTTCCGCAGGCTTCTCGATCTTTGGTCTCCAGTGCTCTACGTTCATGTAGCCACGCTCGTTAAACTTGACCTGAGTCTCACCATTTCTTTGGAATTCGATGCCAAATGGTGCGTGTCGGATGACAGCTTGGTGCTTGCCACCCTTGCCGTAGACAACTCTGGTATATCCTTGCTCAGCATCAGGACTGAATGCAGCACCTGTAGACGGTTTGAGTCCTCCAACAAGAGCCCATTTGGCAGCTTCGTTGTATCGCTCCTTTCTTGCCTTGCTATCGTGGCGGAGCTCGATGTCACCTTTGGCTCTCTTCTCCTCGTCCAGAGTAACGCGCGCAACGCCGGTCTCGAGGAAGGTCACGGTCAGCGGCAAACGAACTTTCTCTTGGCCTTCCTTGATAGTCTTAAGCACAACAGCATCCAATTGGCCATTACTGAAGACTATCGAGACAGGGTCGAGCGTGTATGGTGAGCTCCAGGAGCTCGATGCGGCGACGTCATCGGCAAACTGGCGATTGCGCTTGCAGAAGCCAGATTGATCGCATGTCTTGAAGTTTTCGTGCTTGACCGACACTGCAGCCTGTTAGAACCTGCTTGAATGCACTGAATCGTGTAGCAACAAGACAACGACAATGATATTGCCGGTCAACGGTTGCGTTGGCGTGGAGAGCTACGGTGAGCTACGTACCAGCTGTCCCGAACAAGCAACACACCACTGCTAACAGTAAAAACACAGCCGTCCACCGGGGAGGCCGTTCCCGTAAAGTGATCATGACAGGCAGCTCTGGAGCAAAAATTCAGAAGCCAGCCCGGAATGCCTTCAGCTCAAACCAATCCTCAACACTCAAGATGCCATGTGGACGGAACACCGCCAAGCTCAGGGTCCAGCAACTTTGCACAAATCAGGCATAACTTTATGCAACATTACCCCACTAGACAACGAAGGCCGCAGCAACCCCCCCTACCCCCACCTCTCAAAAAATCCAGCTCCATCTCGGTGTTTCTTCCTTTCCTCCTTATCCACCTCTATCCAGGTATGCTTGATCCACCTGCCATTGAAGCATTGATTGACTTGGAAGACTAATACCATTGGCAGATCAACAAACACAACCTCCATCAAAATGACTACCGAGCAGACGTACGTTCACACCTAGGAGCTTGAGAGGGCAAGCTGAGGGGCGGTGAACAATATACTGACAGATAGCATAGCTTCATCGCTGTCAAGCCTGATGGCGTTCAGGTATGTTACAACCCAATCTCATTCATCGTCATTCTGCTCGGTATAGCTGTCGCTCGCAATTCAATTGCAACGCAGCTAAGAGGATGACTGGCGATTTCGTCCCAGAAAAAGAAAAAGGAACAACTGTGCTGACTTGCTCAACAGCGTGGCCTCATTGGTCCCATCATCACCCGCTTCGAGAACCGCGGCTTCAAGCTCGCTGGTATCAAGATGGTCTCTCCCTCCAAGGAGCACCTCGAGAAGCACTACGAGGACCTGAAGGACAAGCCCTTCTTCCCCGGTCTTATCTCCTGTGCGTCTCCCCAACTCAACAAAATATCAATTGCGTCACCGTTCCTAACACTCTTCAGACATGAGCTCCGGCCCCATCTGCGCCATGGTCTGGGAGGGCCGTGACGCCGTCAAGACCGGCCGCACCATCCTCGGTGCCACCAACCCCCTTGCCTCCGCCCCCGGCACCATCCGTGGTGACTACGCCCTTGACGTCGGCCGCAACGTCTGCCACGGCTCCGACTCCGTCGAGAACGGCAAGAAGGAGATTTCCCTCTGGTTCAAGGAGGGTGAGGTCCAGAGCTGGAAGAGCTCCCAGCACGACTGGGTCTACGAGAAGTAAATGCCTTGACCAGCTACGTCGTGGGAGTGCAGAGTGGCCTAGTAGCTAGGACGCGGCGAAAAGCTGGCTTGTATCTTGCGGCTTCATTGCTGTAAGAGATACGAGTTAGTCCAGTAGTTGCGACCGCCCGGCGAAAGAACACCCTGAGCTTCTCATGGCATAGAGAAGGGCCATGAGATACGATCGTGTGATAAAAAGGACAAAATAGAAACCAATGAGACACATGAATGATCTCAACACGCTTTTTACTTGGATGTGATATTGATTGAACGAACTATGTGATGGCTGTTTCATTCTTTACTCTCAGAACGGGGTATTCTAGTAAACGCCTAAAGTATGTATCCTCCCAATGTACTTATGCATCCGAATTCCCGCCCGCAGCGCCCTTAGCCTTATCTCTACTCCGCGTCTTGACCTGACTCTCCTCTTTCTCCTGCAACTCCTGCTTCACCTTAGCTACAAACCAATTCCTCAGCCTCTCGACCTCCCGCCACTCGCCCTCACCGCGTTCAACCTCTGGCCCTCTTATCTCCTCCCTTGCCTTCAACTCACCAAACGCACCCCTCTTGGCACCCGAAACAGGCTTGCTCCAGCGCCAAACACACCACGCGCTCTCATCGGCACTCACGAGCGTAGGATGCCTGTTCAGCGATTTGACGCCAAAAGCGCGCAGCAGGATGACGTCGCCAACAGTCGCTTCTGGCAGTGCTTCTTGATAGGCACGGAAACACTGCACGGTTGTGGTTGCAGGCCAGGAGCTCACATCAGTAACGTGAAGTGTGGTATTCCAGTGTTTGGGGCCCTTTTTGGCCTTTTCACTTGGCGTCGTTGCGGACGTGACGAGGGCGAGGACATCTGGGTTGCCAGAGGAGTGAAATTGAGAGGAGCGATTGAGAAAGAAGACTAGGTCTTTGAGCGGCGTGTAGTACGCGAGCGGAGTTGAGAGGCCGATTGAGGGCTCCTCTGCTTGGTCAGGATCGGTTTTTAATGAGGGTTCCTCGATGAGCGTAGGAGACATGGAAGCAGATGCATCCTTTGCGGTTGATCTGCTGCGTCGGGGCGTCGACTTGAGAGGCTTTTTGCCACTCGGTGACACGGCTGTAGCTTCCATATCCACGTCGGTCTGGGTGGACTGGAGATCAGTGGACGTTTTCTGGGTAGGCTGAGGTGTCAACAACGAGTTTTGTTTTGTGGACGCAGCAGGAAAGCTCGATTGAGACTCTGCGGTTTGCTGCGTTGCATCCGGAGTCATGAGCCTTTGCTTCTGTAGATTCACTTGTGAATGGGACGAGCCTTCAACTTCACCATGTGGTAGATTCGCTTCAGGCTTTCCACCAGTTTTGGGATCAGCCTCACTATTCTCTTCGCTCTCCTGAGCTTCAGAGAGGTTGTATACATTCCTTCTTGTTCTCCGCAGAATGCGAGGGGTCTCAGTGGTTGACTCGACATGTCCTTTGGAGCGCAGTCGTCTACTGGGACTACCAGATTCAGTCGGAATAGATTGACTGCTTTGAGCTTCAACGATCGTTTTTGAAGCAGGCTTCTTTGTTTCAGCCTTAGCCCTTGATTTCGTCTTTGGCTCGAGACCCATCTCAGATGACGACTTCGTATCCCCGTTCCCTTCGGTACCAGAAGCATCATGTTTCATAGGACTGGTCGATGTCCCTTCTACTATTCCAGCAAATTCTTCTGGTGCTATTTCTGGTGATACAGAGTGTACTGTGTCTTTGCCCAAGTCTTTGACGAGGCCATCATTAGAAAGCTTACTCTCGGAGGCATCTTGCTCCTGTGAGGTCATGGACAGACCAGGCGCCTCAGTCTGAGAGCGAACCGCGGCAAATTCTCGATTCAAGCTTCTCTGTAGGGACTTCCGTGGACTCTCACGAACAGCAGTAGAAGCAATAGCCGAAAAGCTTTTCTCTGGTGATAAGAACTCCGACTGGCTGCGGACGGTACTTGGTGAAGCTTGAGTCACCCCCTGCGAGGGAGAATTTGCTGATCGGGCGCGTGTCCGAGGAGGAGAGATGACTGAGCGGGCGATGGAACTCACGGAACCTCGAGATCGTGTAGAACGCGTGGTACGGACGGAAGCAGGTGCTTCATCGGCGACAGATGGTGCCTGGGCTTTTGCCTTAGATCTCGTGTTACCAGCAGGCACATCTGCCATTTTGATTTCATCCACGTCATGTATCTGTTCAACTGCAGCTGTGGACAGTTCGCTAGCAGATAGATTTGGCATTTCGGTAGCACCGGATTGATCCAGTTGGGAGTGAAAATGATCTTCCATTGATTCTTCTTGGAAGGCTGAATATTGCTCTGAATGTGTAAAATGCTCATGCTGGAAATCCTGTTGCATGTGATCCATAGGGAAGGCGTCCTGCAAGTAGTCATCGGTAGCCTCCATAGCGGCCTCGTATGAGTGATCGACAGAGAGGGATTGTTCTCTCTGAGACTCTTCACTAATGTCCGGTTCCTGAGATGGTGTATGAGTTTCGTCTTGCTCATCCGGTGCTTCAACAGTACCGGGAGTCTCAGTCGTGAGATTCGGGTTTACTGTCTCACCACGACTGTCAAGGTCCATGGATTGAGGCTGGTGTTGATGTTGTTCTTGATCCTGAGAGATGACCTGTGAATTTTCATTCTCAATGAGTGAGCTATGTGTTCTAGGTGAATGCCCTTGTTCTTCTTCTGACTCCTCAATGGTTTTGTTGCTTTCGGAATGCGAAGCAGAATCGATGGGCGCGTTGTCTTCAGGCACCTTGTCAATGTTTGTCTGTACCGAGTGCCCAGCGATCATCTGATCTGTTTCTTCGGCATTGGGCTCACTTTCCTCGTTTTGAGAGAGCATTGTTGTGTTCAGGTGTTGGGATCCCTCCGTATCGATGTGCACATCCGATGCGTCTGTTTCCTGTATTTGTTCATTGCGTGTCTCGACTTCTTCTGTGTTCTGAGGCATAGAGCTTGCAAATGAAGTGTCCACCACTGTGGTCGAAGCAGACAACTCCGGTGACTTGCCGCGTTCTCCATCTGATTGAGTTTCAGGTGGCGGCGACGATAGCTCCATAGGGCGCGAAGATCCGGCACCATCTAATCCGAAGGTGAAGCGTAGGGGCGTAAATACTGACTCATGGTTAGGGTGAAATCCCGATGCCTTTGACGAGCCTATCGAGCTGAAGAACGATGTCTCACCAATGTAGCTTGCTTCGCTTGGTGGATTTTCCTCCTCTTCGCCTTCAGGTTCCGGTTCTGCAGTTTGCACGTCGGCTATCAGTTGATCAAAGTAAGAAGTGGCATTGTTTTCACGCTCCATGGGAAACGGCGACGGAATCGGAAGATTGGTAGAATCCAAAGGCCGCAGGGTTGGGCTATTGGGCTCTTTGCCGATTGGGGTCAAAAGTCCGGCAGGGGCAGTACTCTGCAGATCATTTTGTAGGGTGGATAAGGTAGGAGGAGGCATCGCAAGTCTTGGAGCATCAGAAAGTCGTGATGGCGATGTTGTCTCGGTAGCTTGTTCCTTATCATCCACCTCTACAACATCTCCACTTGTCTCAATTCCCGCCCTCGCTTGCGAAGCAGCGACTGAATCACTTTCCAAAGCCTCGCGCTCCGTACGCTGGGCCTCGTCAGTGCTAGCCTCAGTCGTGCTTGTATGGTCCGCTTCACCCCCTCCTTGCACAGGGTATTCTTCCTCGGTATTGACTTCGGTGTCCACTTCGGTATCGCCACCAAAAGCGTATTCAGCATCCGATGACAGGACATCCTTCTCTGTAGAGGCTTCTGGTTCGCGTTGCTTATCGTCTTCAGCGCGTTGCGAAACGTCTGCTGTAGATACAACAGCAGATTTTGAAGGTGATGTGGGTGTTTGAGGAAGCTGTGCTGCGCGGCTGGGCGAAGCTCCAAGCCACTCGAGTTCGTCATCCATAGTCACATCCTCCTTCTCGGGAGAAGGCGTTCTTGCACTGTATGTCCATGTTTTCCAGTCCCGATATGATTTCCTCCGCCGCTTTCTGTCGTGGCCTTCGTCGACCGCGTCGAGTAGGGGGTTGTACGGTGCTTCCAAAAACGGCCCGTCAGAAAGGCGCGCACGCTTCAAGAAAGCGGGAGATGAGTACTTCAGCGCTGGGCTCGGAGCACCTTGAGACTGTCGGTGGAGCGGTGACGTAGGGTTCGGCGTAGGCGGCGCATCAATGAGCTCGACATTTGCTGTCTCCTCGCCGTTGCGAAGGACACGAATCAAAACCGTCTGCGCGTATGCCAGTTCCCAGTCGATGCTCTTTCCAGGTGTGCTGACAGCGCCCTCAGACACAAGTTGCGCGCCCCGTAGGCTCAACACAACCTCATCGCCAATGCCTATGCCTGTCGTCGCAATAGCTTTTGCGCTGGCGCCCAAGAAGCGAGCCCTGACCTGCCCGTTCCGCCGCCTTAAACGGACGTCTGGCTCTGCGAGGAGAAGGGCCAACTGTCGCGCTGACGACGAGTACGGCCATATCAACGTAACAGTAGCCCGAAAATGCTTCGAATCGATCGCGGCCAGCTCGGGGCTGATCTGCGCAATCGGTGTCTGCTCCATGGCGCGGGTAGAAATCGGGTTATTGCTGTGAACGCGACATCGCGTTGTAGAGGCGCGAGTATAGCGACCAGGCCAAAGAACAAATCATGCGTCTGATAAGTTGGTGGACTGACGTTTGAACAACCAACGGCTCCTTCCGGCGCGTGGATCCGACGCGCCCCATCCCTGCACTGCTCGCTTCCGGCCACCACCTCGGCTTTGTCTGCACTCGTCAACATCTGTTTAGCATCACATGTGCGATTACGAGAGATGACTATCACACCAACCAAGCCGTGAATGTCTCTTGAATATAGTGGAGAGAGCACTGGCTGCCGTCTCGAAACTCGAGGTTGTGTCAATAGTGCTGCTTGTAGCGGACGGAACCCACTGAGCTCAGATCTATATCATCCATCGGCGTTGACCCATAAAGAAAATGCTAAAACCCATAGACTTTTTGGTTGATCAGAAAGCTTTACTTTGAGCATTTTGTTGGCTCAATCATTCGGAAAAAGCTACCTACTAAACAGACTACGGTAATTCGAGTACATCCTTCAACATGACCAGCGCGCCAAACAGGTCACTATCGTGATACCTCCTTGCATTGATCTGGAGCGTGATGGGCGCACCCTCGAAACTCGACTTCTCCCAGAGTTCCTTGACATGTTTGCACTCTTCACTCAGGGGCTTGTAGTCGGGAGCATATTCGTCCTTTGTCTCAGCCCGAATTGGTGTCGGCACAACGACTCCTGGATAGTCAACAAGATTCCACAGGCTAGTATAAGTCCAATAGAATGCAGTGTCGTGTACAGAAGCTGGGCCAACAAAGGCGGGTCCAATGACAATATCAACTTCCTGTTTGTTCCAGCTGTCGACGAACTCGTAACGGAATTTGTCACGCTCAGCGCGCAGCTCATTGACTTGTTCCGCATTTAAGATGCCATGCGGTTGAGCATCTTTCCAACCCCATTCGGTCAGCTCATGAATTGGCTCGCCTGTGGACATGATGAATTCTTTAGCAGCCTTATCGGATGCGGGCCAGTACATGCGCCGTATCTTCTTCCATGCTTCTGCTGCGTTGTGGGGCTTGAAGTCTTTGACTTCAAAGGTGGCTGAATGTTTTGGATCAGAAAGGCGAGTGCGGGCCCATGCTATAGCCCGTTTCACCGGTGGTTGAGGTTCGATAAAGCCATCGTTCTCAATGATCCCTATTCGTAACGGCTTCCTAGTTGAGGTTTGCAAGCCTGTCCAGGGTAGCGGGACAACCTTTTGATCTACCAACCACGGCTTCCGATCGATGATATTACTCATGAAAAAGTCCAGATCTCGCAGGCTCCGACTAAACGGGCCAGTACTGGCAACAACGTTGAGTTCGGCAGCAGCAGCGTCTGCAAGAAAGCCCTTCGTTGGAAGCATGTAAGATGTGGTTTTGTATCCATAAACACCACAGAATGCTGCAGGTCCCCTGATGCTACCGCCTATGTCCGTACCTACACCGAGAATTGATCCTTTCATAGCCACCAAAGCTGCCTCACCACCCGATGAGCCACCAGCACTCAGATCGATATTGAAAGGGTTTAGCGTGCGGCCGTGGTGGGATGTGCTCTCTAAGTGCATAATCAACTGAGGTTGGTTTGTTTTGCAGTAAAATACTGCGCCCATGCTTCTCAACAACGACACCATGTGACAGTCATTCTCGCTAAACACAGTGCTTGCTAAAGATCCATACGAAGCGTAGGTTCCAGCCATAGCCAAATGTTCCTTGATGCTAATTGGCACCCCGTGGAGTGGACCAACAATTTTTCCGGTCTTCTCCAGGTGGTCGTCAAGCTCCCGAGCTCTTTTGATTGCATCATCCATGAACCATTGGGTCAAGCAGCATGTCAATTGGTGCGCGATGATGGCGCGTTTGGAAAAGGCCGTAGCTACCTCTACTGCTGTCAATTTTCGGGCTGCGATAGCTTCCGCAAGTCCGACTGCATCATACTTTTCTGTAATGTCGATCTCGGCAGGAGTCAATATACCACAGGTTGCTGGTACTTTAGATACATCCTTTGGAGGATTTAAGAAAAAATCTGGTGATAATCGCAGCTCGGCAGGTACTTTTTCCGCTAAAGTTTCGAGAAGGGCGGCACGTTTCTGCTCAAAGCTAGGCGTACCCTTAGGGAAAGGTTTGGGTTGTATGACCGGGAGACTTGAGGGGTAACCAGACATATCGATGTTTGTGTAGCGGAAGGTGATACAGGTGATTGGCGTTTTGTCTCACACGCGGTGGAGGATTGCGTAGCGCTTTATATGCCCCTCTGCGGCTAATTCCGTGGTGATGCAGAAGCCGGTGAGCTGTCCATCCTGACCTTGGGTTCTACGGAAGCCGGGTCGGCAAATTGCCGGCCCATTTCTCCAATTGTGCACATGATGGAGATAAAGAATGCGTTGGAGTCGAGGGCGGAAAGGTCCCGGGAGTTAGCTATGGGCCGTTAGATTCCACTGCCCCACCACACCCCGCACTAACCAATACACGTCTGGAGTAGCCCTATGTAATCACTGGCTATCTTTAACCTTATCACTTTCGCTTGGACCTGCTGTTTCCCAGCAAGACCCAGCCAACCTTATAGCCACTCAACCGCATGCTTACAAACTCCATATCTCGATACCTTGCCGTCACGTATACCTCCAACGGCAAACTGTAGATAGGAGTTGGAGATAATGAACATGTTCCTTTGCCGATCCCTGATATGCAGTATGAGGAGCCACTTAGCGCAATTAGCTAACTTGTCTCACCCCGCGTAACCAGAACTCAGATAAACCCCGCTCATGCATCCCGAGATTTATATGCACAATGGTTACCGTGCTCCCCAGGCCCCGAATGCCTCCCGATTAATTGAGCAACATTCCAATTTCCGAGCATGACCGAACAAGCAAATACTCTTGAAACGGCACCTATTCCAGGTACCGTTCATCTGGTAGACTTGGACCACAGCTTGCAGGCACGGCATGCCGAAGATGGTGATATCATTTTGAATCCAGCTCCCTCGAGCGATCCAGATGACCCGCTCAACTGGTCTCCACACAGAAAACTTATGTCAACTATATCTATCAACCTGTGGGTCATGAACCTGATCGAATTTGATGATTAGATATTAACATTGTCACGTCAGATACACATGGATGGTAGGCATTGCGGTATCAACCGTGTATTCTGTGCTGGTACCGCTTTCAGAAGCGTCTGGTGTCTCTGTTGCGACACTGAATGAAGGTACTGGCTACATGTTCTTGTCTCTTGGGTGGGGATTACTCTTCTGGCAGCCTTTCGCTTTGCGATACGGGAAGAGACTAACGTTCTTGATATCCGTTGTGGGCGCTATTGGCACTAGTATCTGGAGGTGAGGAATAAAAAGGATGCATTGAGGCTCGGATGAATTTGCTGACTGATTTAGTGCATATGTCAAGAGTAACGGCGAGTGGATAGCTCGATGCATTGTCACAGGCTTCTTCGTCGCTCCAGTGGAGGCTCTTCCCGAGATTTCAGTAACTGACGTCTATTTCACCCATGAACGTGGATTTTACATGGGATTCTACGCCTTTTCTTTGGCAGGTAGTAACTACTTCGCCCCGATTATAAGCGGCTTTATTTCAGAGGGACAGGGCTGGCAGTGGGTCTTCTATTGGCCCGCTATTTTCCTCGGCTGCACACTTATCTTCTTGTTCCTTTTCATGGAAGAAACAAATTACGTACGCAGGATAGATGGAGTAGCTACGAGAACTGACAATACGGGACAAAAACAAGATGGTATCACGGACGAAGAAAAGGCTGAAGCGGCAACTACACAGACAACCACGAGCGATGATATAAGAACATCGAAAAAGACATTCATTCAGAAGCTCTCTATATGGCAGCCAACTCCCGGCTCCAATGTATTCGAGCGCGCTAAGCGTAGTTTGATGTACCTCAGTTGGCCAGTCATTTTCTATTCTGGTTTCAGTTACGGATCCTACCTCATCTGGTTTAACGTCTTGAACGCCACTACATCAATTATCCTTGGCGGTCCTGGCTACAACTTCAAACCATCCATGGTCGGTCTCAGCTATGTATCTTGTTGCATCGGTGTGGTTGCTGGCGCGCTCTTTTCAGGCCGGTTCAGTGACTGGTTGACGATAAAGCTTGCACGCCGCAACAATGGTGTGATGGAGGCTGAACACCGACTATGGCCTTTTACAGCCTGCCTACTCATGGTACCAGCCTTTCTCATCCTATGGGGTGTGGGTGCGTAATTACATCTCCGGGGTTAAAAAGAATTTACTGACGTTTCTAGGGGCGGCACATGAAGTGCATTGGTTCGGACTCATCTTCGCTATGGGATGTCTAGCCTTTACCTCATCAGTCGGGGTCACTCTCAGCGTTAATTACATGATTGACAGCTATCATGATATCAGTGGCGATGCGATAGTTACAGTTATTCTAATCCGCAATACAATGTCTTTTGCAATCAGTTATGGGTAAGTATCGTACCAAAGCTACATAAATCAGATTTTAACACGAAGTAGTATCACTCCATGGCTAAGAAATCTCGGATACCAGAATTGTTTCATATCTGCAGCTTTTGTCGGAATGGCAGCATCTGCAGCTTTTCTGATCATGATAAAATATGGCAAAGGGATGCGTATCAGAAGCAGCAGCAAATACTACAGCATAGTCAATGCTGAGAACGCTACGTTTTAAGAGATTTTGTAAGCGTTGTTTGATTTCATTTGTCAATCTAAGACTACTTGTGGATGAACATATGCAAATGATTAGAAGAATAGAGAAGCAGCAGCAGCATTTTCAAACTTATGATTACTATCTTCAGACAGAATAAATTGATAAAAGAAATGATAATATGACTATTTACTGGTTGTGCAGTTGTATTTCGCTGCAAAGGAGTGTACAGCTAGGCATATAATGACAGTTCATGAATCTTCCATATTAATAATTCCAGACCCGGACGTAACGAACTTCCATTTTCCCATTTTCCCATTTTCCCATTTTCCGTGTTGAAAACTTCCAGCTGCCAACAAAGTGCGTAACGGCGCAAGCAAAAAATCCTCTATATCATTTACAACGCAAAAAGGGCAAAGAGCGCCAACCATCCAAGCTGTGCTGCTGTACCCAAGGCACTTGGTTTATCAGCTGCACCCTGGAAGGGTTCCAGCGTACTTGTAGGCTTGCTTCCTCCTGCACCAGTGCCAGTGGGCTTCGCTGCGGCAGTCGCATTAGCCTTTCCGTCCACCTGGAAAAAGTTCGCTGCAACAGGAGCTTTGAGACCGTGTTGAGTCATGAAAGCCTGAGTGTCAAAGTTGATACGAGCTGACATCTCAGCAAAAGTCGATTGTGAAATGCTGAGATTTGCGGGTTGTTGGAACAACAGCTCGACATAACGGTGCGCTTTGGTGTCTACCGACGGGGGGTTTGGAGGAATGTATGCTGCTGGGCCTTTTTCGGACGACGAAAGAAGGGTGGCCGCCCCGCCTATCTCTTGCTTTGTTGCCTTGAAACCAATATTCATGCAGTGCAAAAGGACGCGGCGTTGCGTGCTATCAGCTGCAGGGGGCACGTCTAGATCCAACATGACGAACATGTACGTGTCTGTCTTGCTCATCATGGCGCTGGAGAGCGCGAGCTGAGGCTGGGTTGCCGCGGCTGAAACAAGTTAGGATTTTCCGTGGTAAAGCTTCTGTTCCCACTCACCATCTTTTGCTAGTAGTTGCCCTGCCTGGTTGACCATTGTTGACTTGAAGATAACTTCAAGTTTGTTATTTACTGCGGGCTTGAAACCTTGTGGCGTTTGTGCCAGCACAAGGCTGGCAAAGGTGATTGCAACTGTTGAAGTGGAGAAAAGCATGATGTTTGTATACACGCGGAGCTGGTGTCTGATCGTTGAAGTGGGTACAAAAGGCTGGTCCTTCAATCTGAGTGAGGCTCGGTCAGCCTAATAAAGGAATCCCAGCCTCAGTACACGAGAATAAGCCCACGCGGCCCCAAGGCACGCGTGCAAAAGCTCTGCCACGAATTGTCACACTGTGATCAATGCATGGCAGATACCATGCTTACGTAGGCTGGTTCGCAGGTCCTTGAAACCGGTACTGCACGAGAGTCCGTGTGTTTCATCTTGGCAACACCACGTTATGTACGCGGGCGAAGTGTATCAAAGAAGCAACCCATGATCCATGATTGGACCTTTGATTGCTTCTGTTGACAAAGCGTTCATGAAGCTCAGCTTCGATATTCAGTGAAGGAATCGGGTCGACGACAGTCTTGCGATATTCGCGCCCCAACGTAGAGCATTTCGGCTCTGAAAGGACCGGAACAAACACTTCTGGAAAACTGTAATGCGGAAGGCTGAGTTAGTTCTGAGTAAGAGACATGTCTCGGCATCGCTCGTTGGTCCATCGTTCCCTGGTCCGTTCGGGTCTCCAAAACACTTCCCCGGACACGTTCAGCTTTTCCTTCCGCACATTGATCGACAAAGTTCAGCTGCAATAGTTTGCACATTACTGGCACTAATAAACAATTTCAGGGTTCGGAATGGGAATCGGGAATTTTGTTTCGTAACATGCGATCAGGACAATGACGCTGTGTGGTTCTTTTTGAGGTGTCGGCGCTCCATCAAGCTGAACACACCCAAGCATCGGACTAAGAAGCGTGTCAGACGGGGATGAGTGCCTCAGCAATACTGAGAACAGATGTGGGTCGCCATACTTTGAAACTCTACGTACACATCAGACGCATCCTGTAAGAATGGAAGAGCGAGCGGAATGATAGACACGCTAGCAAGGATCCACGTGACAGCGCGTGCTTGACTGTCTGTGCGTTCTAGCGCCAATGGCCACACTACACCCGTCAGTCCGCGCATCCTCCCCATGCTCTCCACGGCGATCAAGCGCAACAGGCGGAACACGTCAATCTTGTTCTGGTGTCATAGGCCGTGCTCCATGGCCGCTCCCGCTTCCACCAAAACTGCTGCCTCTTCCAATACCAAGGCATTGGCTCCGCATTGGCCGCTTTCCTTTACCTTACAATTGCCGAACCCTCAGACTAATAGTCTTGGATCCTACCGCTCTCTTTCGAATCAAGTTCTGCCGCCAAGATGGTGGAGCCACCGCTTGTACCGTGGGCCAGACGGCAAAGAAATCGAGATCTTATATAGCAAAACAAAGGCAGAGTCAGAAACCATTGCCCAGCGATTCCTCGATGAGCCTGTTATTGGATTCGACATGGAGTGGCCCTGGGGCTTTTGGGTGGAAGACACTCTGCAAAACAAAATTGGTTTAATTCAAATTGCTTCTGAAGACAAGATTGGACTTTTCCACATCGGCTTGCATCCGGGAAAAACGACTGTTGATATCATTGCTCCTACTCTGAAAAAGATCATTGAAGATCCAGATATCGGGAAGGCTGGGGTCAACATACTGAGAGCAGACTTCTCAAGGTTAAGCCGGTTCTTTGGACTCAAGCCGAGAGGTGCTATGGAATTGAGTAATCTGTACAGGCTGGTGAAATTCGGACCACGCGCGCCAGAATATGTTTCTGTTAAATTAGTAAGTCTGGCACAACAAGTAGAAGAGCAGCTTGGTATGCCACTCTACAAAGGTGATGTGAGGACGAGCAATTGGAGCAAGCCGCTATCAAAAGCGCAAATCGACTATGCAGCCGGAGATGCCTACGCTGGGTTCGTGCTTTACAAGTACATAAATGCGCAGAGACTTGCTATGAAGCCGACTCCACCTCCACCAATATACGCTGAGAATTACCCGAGTGGGAAAGCGTCTAGGGATGATCCGATTATATTAGATGCTGGAGATGGTACGACGATTACGACGGCGGAGTTTTTTCGTGTTCATCCAAAGAAGACTGGGAAGACATTAACAACGTCCAAGGCAACTGCCTCAGAAACGAACACAAATCCCCTTGATGAAACCTCACAAGCTCTCTATAATGAGCTACTTGTGCGTCGCACGCTTCTTGGCGAGAAGGCCAACATACCGCCAACGCGTGTCATTTCTGACATTTTGCTCAGAGCAATCGCACGCGCCTGCCCCAATGATACACCATCCCTTCTCAGAATCAAAGGAATAGGCAAGATTCAGCAACAAAAATATGGTGACGAGTGGTTGCAAGTAGTTGCACAGTTCCCAAAAGCAAAGGGTGTTGAGCAGCCAGTGAGCATAACCAAGGCTTCAGAATCTAACGAAGTGGACCCACAAGCTCCCCAAACTCCTCGGAGACGTCGAGCAAATCGGCAGAGTTCTTCAGACTCATTATCATCCCTGGCTTTTGACGAACCTGTTTCAAAAACCCCTCAGCTACATACCGGCTTATCTTTCACTCTGGCCGAGTCTAAGCTAAACGCAGATGGCACAACTACAAACATTAGCAATCCAGAAAGCGACTCGGACGACACTCTTCCATCTCTCGATTTTGGCACTCCACCCAGCCGACAGCTCAGTTCGAGTAAAAAGCGCAAGCGAATAGAAAGCCCAAGAAAGCAGCATCCAGACCCTGATTCTCATGAATCCCATGAGACATTACGGCATATTCAACCTTTGAATCCCTCGGAGTCCATTCAACAACCTATCATCACCACGCCTAGTACGACATCGAGGGTCCATCTCTTCAACGAACCATCCTTATCCCATGCCATCTCTCTAGCAAATAACCCAACGACACCCTCAAAACCGGCACCTACCCCACGGAAGAACCCACCATATCCTCCTCTTCCTCCACCTCCACAACCCTCGACCTCAACCGCCGACCTCAGCCCTCCCTCCCGCATCGCAAAATCCAAACTGCTCGCTTTTAGTAGATTTGTCACGCGCAAACTCCCAGAGCCTCGCGCGCTTACTGCACCACCAATTGTAACCCCACATACGCTAGATCTGATTTTGCGGGCACGGCCACAGACGCAAGAGGAGTTGGAGCGGATACCGGGTATTGACAGTTTGATCTTGGCGTGTGAGAAGACTGATATGGATTTACTGAAGAATGTAATTAAATTTATTGGATAATGTCATTGGATTCTGTTACAGTTGTCAAGAATTAGAGCAAGAGTGGGAGGAGTGGAGAAACGGCTAGTGTTGTAGAGGTTATGGACGGAATAGATCTTGCATATTAGAGAATGTACCGTCGATGGATACAAGGTACTATCATAGAAGATTGGCAGACAGGTTGTAGAGTAAGCTTGTCGAAAGTATCGAATAAGAGTCTTTAATGGAGGCATAAATAATCAGATGATTGCTAACTGTATTTTCTTGCCATTTCACTCCATCTCATCTACCGAGTAGGGATTCTTTATCTTCTTCAGTCTTAACATCGCTATGCACGACATGTATGCACCTCTCCAACAAATAGCCAAAACAATGGCACATCTAAGCCCACATGGCCCTGAACTTGGTGTCAAATTCCTCCTTGAGCGCCTTGAATGCCTTCAGCACATTCAGCAGACCCTCACCCTCTTCCCAAGCAGGCGGCTCCTTATCTTCGTTGTCCTCGGCATCCCAACTCTCCTCAACTTCTGATTCCTCCGATTCGCTACCCATCTCGTCCTCCCAAGACTCCTCGACCTTCTTTTTGACATTCTTCTTAGGCTGAATGGTGAGTTCCTGCTTGGCAGGACCCTTGTTTGAAGCAGCTGTGACTGCGCTGGCTTCAACAGCAGTTTCGTTGGGCAGCATCTTGTCCTCACGGTTCTCCTCTTCGTCGTCGCCACCACCACGAACATCGATGAAGTCGAGGTCCGATTCGTTCGCCAGGCCCAAGAAACTGGACAAGCTTGTAGTGATTGTTGCCAGAATCATACTGAGATCGTTGAGCACGAACCATACGTCTCCACGGCGGATCTTGTTGGCCTTTATGAGCGCCTCGACGTCACCGTGCATGAAGAAGTCATACAGGTATGCATTCAATGGTAACTCAGAGTCGTTAGGGTAGAGACCAACATGCGGAACGACGGCTTCCTCAAGGAAGACACCAGCACGGCTAGTGGAGCACAAATCGTGAATGGTCTCGAACTTGTCGTCGTGTCCGGAAAGGGCAACAAAGGCTGAGCGAGCCTTAACATTGCGAAGCTGCTTTTCGCCTGATTTGGGAGTCTCACTGCCAACACTGACTTGGGTCAAAGGAAGGGTGTTGTCTGGCTCTTTCACATGTTGCTCAACAAATGTGCGCACGTAAGCCGTGAATATATCGAGTGTCGTCTTGTTGTGACGGCGTAAGACGTTGGCAGCCGTCTCAGGCATTGCTGGAAGGAATACGATGGAAGGGCTCTTCTTGACCACTTCCTGTACATACTCCTCATCTGCTTGTCGACAGTAACGTCGGCCAAACAAGTGCGACATTGTGAGCATAAGCTCACGAAGGACCTTCTCTTTATTTGTGTCAATCTTGGCGCATAGCTCGTGAAAGTATCCGTCCTTGAGCAGGGCATGGAATGCAAATGACGAATTTTCTGTAAAGTAGAGATGCGATACCGCGCCAGCAAAGTTGAGCGGTGCACCTTGCGCATCCAGCAGATATTGTCTGCGAAGATACTCAATAGAAAATCGCAAGTGGTGGAGTACTGTCATCTTTGCATCCTGTCCGCCCAGGTACAACCGAGGCTGAGACAGCAAAGAGTTCACGCAGCGAACAGCAAAAGGTGCGTTGCCTGACGTGTGCAGCAAGCTGAACAATCGCAACACCAATGTAGTTGTGATGGGGAAGTGACCGTTGAGATCGGGTAAACGCGAACTGATGAGTTTGTGAATCTTGCTGAGTGACACTCCATGGAAGACGACGTTTCCGAGCATGTCGAAACCACGGCGACCGGCACGACCAGCAGCCTGGCGGAAGTTGAGAGCAGTCAAGAATACTGAGTCGCCTGAAAAGACTACAGTCTTACACGGCATGTTGATACCCAATGCAAGCGTACCTGTAGCAATGACCACACGGAGGTAACCTTTGCGGAACAGCATCTCGACACAGTATCGGTACTTTCGGTTCATACCGGCGTGATGGACTCCAATTCCACGCATGAGCCCATCAATCAGCCATTCCTCTACGCCACGGTAGCGTAATTCCTTCGCGTGCACTGCGAACTCTTCCTGGGACAGCTTCTTATGATCTGCAAAGTGGAAGCCATCGAGAGGCTTATTCGGGTCGAAGGATGCAAAAGCGCTGACTTCGACGCTAGCCGCCTCCTTCATTTGATCTTGTTTAGTCATGCCCTTGGAAGCATCTCCACGAAGACCCTGCTTCTCTCGCCGCTGGACCTCTTTTTTCCATTCTTCCCACTGCTGCAGCTTGACTTTCCACTTGGGACTTGTTTCTTTCCAGGCAACCTCGGCATCCACAAGCTGCTTCATGAGGGTTCGGCACATCTTCTCGCAAATTGCACGGTCATAGTTGAAGATGATGCCCGGGAGCGCGTCTTGTTGTTGCAAATCAGCCAACAGCGGTAGTATGCTTGAGATATCGTGGTTAATCTCCATCCCCAGTTCATCTACTTCCCCATTGTTGTCGGGGACATCTTCCTCGGTATCGCTCGTGGAAGAAACTTCCTGGAGACGGTTGAGTGAGCTGCTGAGATCACTGCGTACCTTCTCGAAAGGTGACGCCTCGTCGGCCATCCAAGTGGTGAGAATCTTTTTAAGACCATCTTGCCATTTGATGATATCTGCCTTCTTGATAACGGTAGGGAGAACCTGAGAGG
Source organism: Curvularia lunata (assembly GCA_005212705.1). Lineage (NCBI taxonomy): Eukaryota > Fungi > Ascomycota > Dothideomycetes > Pleosporales > Pleosporaceae > Curvularia > Curvularia lunata. Next base: position 80,240 of record PELC01000025.1, on the reverse strand, counting down.
GGTCGAGCGATTTATCAACAGGATACTCTTTGGTTTGATACTTGCACATTGTTTGCCAAAGAGTCAGGCAGTCTCGAGCTTCAAGTGACAGGTCGCTGGGCAGACCTCTGCTCCTATTGATCAAGCTAGCAACAGGATGTAGGAAAGTAAAGTCTGCATGTTCGTCGAGACCGAGCTGGGCAAATGACCGGTTGGCTGGAAGAGGCAAGTAGCTGGCTGGGTCACGCTTCGGGGGTGGCGTGTAGACGAACTTGCGAAGATCAGAGTATCGATGGGGATGCTGCACCATCACGAGTTCATTGCCGGCGGCCTTTTGACTAGCTGATAGCCAGTCATTGAAAGACTCAGCATTGCCGATAGTAGCAGAAAGGGCGATGATTGGGCAAGGAGCCATGAGCAGCAACTGCTCCCAAACCAAACCATCTTCAGCTTGGCCAATACAATGAACTTCATCAAAGATGATCCACTTGACTCTCTCAGACCAGCCCTTGGCATTAGTGGGCGCCAGCAACATGATTTGCAAGATGTGAGGTACTGTTACCAAAATCTGGCATCCGGTAGGGTTGTTGATACGATAGTCTCGCGTGTGAATTCCCCATACAGATTGACTGTACTTGTAGTTCTTGGAAAAGCGAGCTTGAATCTCAGCAGCGATCTGGTTGACCAGTGCTTTTGTTGGAGCAACATAGACCAGCACATCTTCGTTGTTCGCCTCCAAGACTTGTTTCATGGCATAGAACGAGATGAAAGTTTTACCAGCCGAAGTTGGCGCAATGACGAGAAGACTTCTGCGAGCATCGATCTCATCCAGCACCCGTCGCTGCCACGCGTCTGGCTCAAAGGGTACACGAGAGTCCGGGGCAGAGTCAATCGTCCGATCAAAGTAAGGTCCGCAATGGAGTAGCTGGAATTCTCCTGGAGACAGTGTCAAGGCAAGGTCCGATACTAGAGTCTCCTCCAAAGCCTGTAATAGTCAGCACCAAAAACAATAGATTTAGTAGAGCGCTTCCGTCAGCTCACGCTTGTATAGGCAATGCGAGTATACTGGAGGTGCTTCGGGCAACAATCAACTTACAAACTTGAAAGGTAGCTTCCGGTCTCCTTGGGCTGGCGGCACCTGCAGCTTTGGTAACTTCAATCGCTCGATGGTAGCCTTGAGGCATACTGCAATGGTCTTGGTAACCGCGGCGTAGTTACACAGAGTCCGTGCAGTATCGAAAAGGAGTGCTGCAACATACAACCCCTTGTCCTTCGCATTATCACGACAGTAACGTACCCACATTTCCAGGAGTACATTAAGCATGTAGATGCGCACATCCGGACCAATGACCTGACGCTGAGCCTCGCTGCGGTCCGCCAAGTATTGCCTCGCTTTGTTATACCGAGACGCTAGGTCAACCTGCTTTTCGAAGCCCGCGCAAGAAACGGTCCAAGCCTGGTACCATTGCTTCGCATTTTCTTCGTCCTTGCGTTTCGAGCTGGCCGCAATGTTGTCCAGCATGGCCTGTTTTGAGGCATTGATATTCTTGGTACTTTGCCTCTGTACCTGTTTGGGTCGCTTGTTCTCCGCATTGGCCTGTGCAGGCTTCGCTTTGTCTCCAAGAGTGATAACTTCTGGGTCTAGAACTTTGCCAACAGCGTTGGTCAGACTGGCGGCGTATGAAGTCATTTCAGCCATGAAAAACTGGTTCCGGCGAAGTGCTTTCTTCGCAATTTTCGGGTCCTTCTCTATAACCACTTTGGCCTTTTGATTCAGAGATTTCTGGTTATGCCAATGGGTAACTTCGCGAAAGATTGTTGCAGAAGTTGGGTCGGCCTTGCCGCTGGAGCGCGCTACGTCAAGATGGATAGAAGCCAGGTGGGGGTCGAAGACGCTATTTGAGAAGGGCAAAACCTTGTACTTGAAGCTCTCGTCATCGTTGCTGTTTCCTGTCGAATCCTTCGCAGCGGAGGATGTACTAGGTTCTGAGGGTATCTCAAGATTGTTGAGAGCTTTTGTTGCCTTGAGAAGGATCTCGAAATGCTCATTGAACTTTGGTGAGGTGTTGTGAGCATATGAAGCGAGCAATCTTCCGTCAATAAGATCAGCCAAGTCACAGTCTGGGTGACCAGCAAATGCTTCTGCCCATGCTGGACTGCTGATAAACCTGCGCGCTTCGTGACAAAACTCTAAAACGAAGTTGCTGACTTCTTCGGAAATCTCTTGATGCTGGAAGATGCGCTCCGGCAAGGCTAGCTCTGAAAGAGCCGCTGCCTGGTGCAGTAGCAAAGATGTTAAATGCGCGTTCGACGCCGAAAGCTTCGAAGCGACTAGCACTGTCAAATACTCACGCTCAGTCAAGAGCTGGTCGCATGACTCCCTGATTGTCTGTAGGAAGCCACGCATATGTGACAAATCGACAATATCGGTGAGATTTCTCTCAGGATGAAGAGCCTAGATTCAGGTATTAGCACACATTCTTGGGCAACGCAGATGATGCATTAGATGCCTCCACACTCGTTTATACTTACAGCTGACGAAACGTCAATGTTCATAGAGCGGGCGTGCTCTAAAACAGTTGTGACCACTTTTGTATCCAACCATTCGAGCCCGTTCACAAGCGCTGCACTATAACCACGCTGCATCATACTGTAGATGAAAGTACGGAATGACGATTTGTAGTCCTGGTGACGGCCGTTTGCATTTGGATTTTCGGCCTGAAGAGCCCCAAGATCGTTCTGTGATAGCATTCTTTTGCGAATATCTGTGAATGACGCTCCATCATGACAAAGCACAAAGTAGATGTCGGTGGCACGCAAATATTCTGCAAACTCGTCTGAAGAGACTGACGAAAAAACGTGGACCTCAGTCTCTGGGACCACGTCTGGTAGATTGACTTTGAGATGGCGAATAATAGCCGCCCGTGCGAGCAGGTACTTTTCGCTGATGGTGGGAGATGCATCTTGAGGCACGCAAAGATCTTGATGTTCGTCGAAGAAAGCAATGTGAAAGTTGCAGCTTCGGGAAATAAGATTCTGCAGATATTTCTCCACAACGTACGAAGCGTGTAATAATTGATAGCCTGGATCGAAGTCGAGATGTGGGTCGTTGAAGCATTGGAGTAGGAGCGACTCGCCGTGTACGAGAAATCGCTCACTCCCTGCGAAGTCGCCTACCAGGTCGACCCGGCGACTGTAGAGATTGGAGTACCATTGGAGAATCTGCTCCAGGGTATCCTGCTCACTGGCAGCCATTGTAATTCGGCACGTGAGTCGAGGACAGCGGTGCGGTTGCGGTAAAGGATCAGCAATAGAGGTGTAGAAAGAAAAGATTCTTCTTTGAAGCAGCTACAGCTACGAAATGGCGAGATGCCGTGGGGTAACCGCTGGTGGCGGATAGTGGGGACTTGTAGATCCCGTGCCAAGACACAACAACTCCTGCAGCAAAGCCTGGATGGCGGTGTGCGCTGTTTGTATCTGTAGGGAAAGTGAGATTGTATGAGACAATCGAGGAAAAGGAGGGTGGGATGTCGTAGGGGGTTGCAGGCACGTTTGGTTTGATGTACAGTGAACGGGAGTGGAGCCACACCGTCTGGGTTTTCAAATTTGGAAAAGCCGAAAGGACCGCACACGACTAGTGCGCGCTAGTCCATAAGCGAGGTGTGGAGTGTAGCACTAGGAATAATACTTTGGCATTACAATAAAGCCTAGCCGTTGCTGTCTTACTGTGTGATTATTTGGCCGGTGCATGACGAGGCCCGCTGGTTCGCAAGGTGGGGTCTGCGGTCTTATTGAATTAGCTTATCCGCCCTTGGCATCAAGGGTGTTGACTTGGTTTTCGTGACTTATGTTCTAGTAGAGCGACAGAGAGATGAAGAGCTAGCGAGGCCTGAACACCGTGAGGATGGTGCAGAAAACGTTCATATTTGGGTTAAAAAAAAGCGCTCTATGAGATAGAAAAGGCATCTCTACAAAGCTGGGTCATACAAGAAGACCATCTGGCTACCCATTCAACAAAATACCTCAACGCCCCTCATCACACCCTAGACTTGCGAAGCAAGGAACAGCCCAAAGCCCCTAGAAGCACTGTCCGAACCAACCTACACTAGCCATGTTTACAAGACAGAATACTTGACAAGATCTGGCGTTGGCGGTAAAAGTCAGAGAAACAGAATAAGACGATCCAATGACAAGGTGATGCGAATCGTCGCCGACGAGAAATGTTGTACGGCAAAAAGGCAGGGGTTTCCTTGTAAGAACAAACATCAGGCAAAGCCAAGACTGACACAGTGAGAACGACTCACCATGCTGGTATTACTGGGTCCAACCTCAAATGTCAAGTGGAGATAGTGAGTCAATCTTCATAGGAGATTAGCTAGTTACGGTGTTGCTTACAACACTACCTACCGACACGAGACGGCTCCAATGAGCTGGGCTTGGTGGGGGCTGGGGAGGAGGTGATGGCGGATCTTCTCTCGAGCGAACTTGTGGCGGCAGGGGGATAGCTAGGCTTGATCCATATTGAGCGAGGTGTGTGTTCATCAAGTCACGGGATTGGCTTGTCGAGTATTGAGCCAACATGTTCATGATGCCGATGAAGAGAACTAGCGGCGAAGCGATCAAAGACAGCAGTTGGGCTTGTTAAATAGGCGGCGTAGAATCGCAACGTGGCCGAGGTGGTAGTGAACAGAAAGAGAAGTGTGTTCTGCGGACAAAACGCTAAAGTAGTGTCGAGGTTAAATAGTCTGAGACGCGGTTTTCTTGAGCTTCCAATCCGGATGTTCTAGGAACCTTCCAGTGGCTTGCACGGGCGTGTGTCAAGCTGGCGTGTCCAAACAGCCACGGAAAAGACAACCAGAATCACAGCGGCCCGAACGGGTAGACGGGTGGCGTCAGGCAGCACCAAGTCCGAAGCAGCGGGTTAATCTGGCATTGAGGCAGCGTGGTAGGACGGGAGCACGAATAGCAAATCAAGACATGTCCCTGTTGCAAAGAAGCCTGGGCTGTGGGCTGGATACAGACCGTGGAGCAGACACAGAAACAACGTGGCGGCCAGCTACAGTTGAATAATCGTGGTACAACGGTAGGCAGGGATCGAGACTGCTCCAAGGCTACGGAGTATCGGGGAAGACGATCCGCAGCCGCGCGGCCAGTGGGTGGCATGTCTAGGCCTGCCTTGCTTTCCTTCTTGGGGGATTTGCAAATGGCGGTCTACCAGAGCTCCTTGTCGATACGCAAGTCTCCCCCTAGGACCGAAGATCAATAGGACAAGTCGCATTTTGGATGGACGGCGACATGGCGTAATGCTAATGCTACTGGTGTCAGCGTCGGCAGATGCTAGCACGTGGTGAAGCGGCAATGTTTGTCTATTCGCAAGTGAAGCAAACAACGGTCCAATGGGCGAGGCCTTGTTGCTCTACACAGGCCTTTACATTTGTTGACGAGGATGCGTGCATACGCAGCGACTACGGTCATCGGTGTACGGGCGGACGGGGGTGTCAATGTGTGAGGACGACGGCTGTGGAGGTGAGGGGACGACTGCAAGGCGGATGGGATCATGGAGCGGCGCGCCAAGCCTGACGCGAGGGCCGTCACGCATCGCGACTTCGTCTGCGCGCGCAGCTTGCGCCTGTAGCCAATCTAAGCCCTGGGCAGACTATCCTCCACCACCTCTGCTCCTCCACGACTACATATTAACCGCCCCCGCCCCGTCGTATATGAAACACGGCGATACACAGCTGCTAATCTTCGCGGCGACCTCTTCCTACCCACTGCACATGCGCGCGTCCGATATGTGCTTCACTGGGTCGTAAGGCTAACAATCACAAATTCCGTTATTGCGTCACCCGTCTGGTGATACCCTCGCCGCCCTCCCATCGGCTCCTTCGCTGTGCTCTGCTTGATCCTTTCTGCGCCTCGCACGACGCTCTGCCGACATGTCCTCAGTCTGGAACCCCGACAATGTGCGGGACGTGGCCGAATCGGTAGGCATTGCCTCACTCGCCGACAACGTTGTTGAAGAGCTAGCGCGCGACGTCGACTTTCGCCTGGCACAGGTCCTGGAGGAAGCGCTCAAATTCATGCGACACGGGAAGCGGACAACACTGAGCACACAGGATATATCCAATGCCCTCAAGGTCCTCAACGTGGAGCCTCTATATGGCTACGAATCCACCCGACCCCTTCGCTTTGGCGAGGCTTCACTGGGGCCTGGCCAGCCTCTGTACTATGTCGAGGACGAAGAAGTCGATTTCGAGAAACTCATCAATGCGCCCTTGCCCAAGGTGCCACGGGAAATCACTTTCACAGGTAAGCTACAGGCCCCGCCATTTCCCTGTTACCGTCCCCTGACCTGCTCCAGCACACTGGCTCGCCGTAGAAGGAGTCCAGCCATCCATACCCCAGAATCCCAACACCAACACTGCCGACTTGTTACCCAAGGGTCCCAACGCAAACCCGCACCTGGCTGCTGCCAATGGGCTCGACAACGTCAATGTCAAGCCACTCGTCAAGCATGTGCTTTCCAAGGAATCCCAAGAGTTGTTCAACAAGCTTTCAGGCGCTCTTGTCGACGAAACGAACATCGAGTGGCAGAACGCAGCATTGGCCGCAATCTCGACAGAGCCTGGCATCCATCAGCTGACGACATATCTTCTGAGCTTCATAGCCGAAAAGGTTACACACAATATGAAGAACTTGTTCATACTAAGTCAAATGATGCGCGCCTCCGAGGCCCTGCTAAACAACCAGGCCATCTACCTCGACCCTTACATTGCATACATGGTCCCGCCTATCCTGACCTGCTGTATCGGCGGAAAGCTAGGACCAACAACCCAACAGGCGCCCTCTAACGCCTCCTCAGAAACGCTGGGTGGGACAGCGCCAGACTACAGCCGCGCTGCGTCAGACGCCTTCTACCTTCGAACACTGGCAGCACACCTTCTTAGAAACATTTGCAGAAAGTACTCCTCATCAAACCAGGGACTGAGATCCCGCATTGCACGCACATGTCTTAAGCAATTCATGGACCCTGACAAGACTGTCGGTGCGCATTTCGGCGCCCTGCAAGCTCTGCTCCTCGTCCTAGGCCCCGCTGATGCACTGCGAGGACTAATCCTACCCAACATCAAAATGTACAGCGAAGATTTCCTTTCCAAAAAGCTGGCCGAGGAGAACACACGCCACGACGCGGAGATTCTGCTTGACGTGCTCGTTGGCTCATTCCCTGCCCTTGTACCGAAAGGTGTCAGGGAACGAGCCGAAAAGGCAAAGAAAGAGGGAACGTACCAAGCACCAAACCTCGAAGACATGCGGGAACGTCTGGTCGAGAAAGTCGGCGACTTGGTAGCGGGACGCCTCATTAGCAAGAAGATGGATCTGGAAGCACAGCAAATCCTGAGCAAAGACTTTGACATTTGAAATGTATTTTATTCGTCCAGGCACAGTAGCTTATCAAAGCGTGAGTGGCGTTATATTTCTTTAGCTCTTTATTTCACGAACGGAAGGTACAAAAGGGGGCGTTTAGCAGCACCTTGCATGATACCATATATTTTGCTTTAGAGGCGCTGAGGCCGATTTAATCTATCGTCCTGCGCAGCTTGGATGTCGAAAAGGAAAAAAAAAGAATCACAATCTGAATACTTTCAGTCCAACTTCTTCTCCTCTTCTGTCCATCCTGCCATCCCTGCCGCCACTTCATCAACAGCATCATCTAGCATATCCAGTCGTTTGTCCACCCACTTGACGCCCTTGTTCACCAGTGCATCTTCCCCGCTACCTTTCTTACCTCCATCCTTCTCGCTCCCTCCTCTCTCACCTATACCTTCCTTCTGATCCTGAACAGACGCCGCAACCCCCTCTCCCACCTCCTTGCCAGCCACAGGTGTCTCCGCAGTCTTAGCCGTACCCCCAGCTCCACCGAAAAACGCAGCATGCGCCTCTTTCCACTCCCGCGACGACCTCACCTTGTACGCTCGCCTGGGCCTCTGTACCCCCAAACCCGGCACCGCAGGCGGATCCAGGAAGGGGTTGTACGGGGACTCGGCGGCTGAGAGAGCAGGACGCGGACAGGACGAGTCATCGTCTTGCGGTGTGTAGCTATGGCGGCGCGTAGATGCCGAAGGCAATTGTACGTTGTGACGAGCACTCTCGATCCTGCTGTTGAACGTGTCCAATTCGACTTCTGGTTGTCGTGCCTCAATTACATTGCTCCTCTCACGGCCCTGATGTCTTCTGCGGAATATCTTCCAGCTCCCCGGGGGGAAGTTGATGCAGAAGGTTAGGATGACCCATATCACGCCGATAACGATGACGGCGAGTGTAATGAGGAAGATTACTTTGAGGCTGGTGGGTAACGAGGTGGCAAGAGAGGCGTCGGGACGCTGCATGGGTGATGTGATGAGCGCTGGTACGCTTTGCTGTGGGGCGTTGCTGGACGCAGAACGAGTCGCTGGTGTGGTAGCGGTGCTGGGAGGAAACGTGTACGGGACGATAAGGATTGGATAGAGGAAACAGGGTGGCGAGGCGCGTGGATAGTCGGATCGTCGTGAGGTGGTTGAGTGCGTGGTATTTAGTGCTGTTGTGTTTGTGGTTGGGCAGATGGTGGTTCCGTATTGCATAAGAAATGAGCTGTTTGCTACCGAGACATTACTTGCTGTTGAAATGAGTGAATGTGCAAGTGAATGTGAGGACGAAGCAGGCTGTCTAAGGCGACGTATTCCAGGCACCACACCTTGTATTTGGGGTATAGGGTATTGACCAGATTCAAATTTGCGTGCTGCGTGTGTTTTGACTGCACTTGGTGGTGTGATAGCTCTCGTTTGCTCAGCATCCTTTGGATATCTCATACTTTTGGCGCCATAGGCCGTGGAACCATCTCGACTTCTCTGCTCCCTGGTCATGGCAAAACTTGTAGCTGAGACGGTGTTCATTGTCTGTCAATAAATTGTTTGTCCTCGGGACGAAAGAAAGGTCCTGGTGGACTTCGGCTTGACTATGTCTCACTGGCAAAGATAGATGGGTGATGCAACGGAGGTTGCGTGAGGCGATAGTGATCAAATTTTGAAAGAAAGGAATGGAATGGAAATGAAACAGCAGCAAACAGTAGGAGGTATCCATCACTGTCGAAGCTTCCACTGGTTCTGAGAGTGGCAGGTGAGAGCAAGCATTGAAGCTAAAGAAGCAGTTCAAGAATTGATGCAAAAACATCAAGTACAAAACGCTAATACTCTTCAGTTATGGGAACAGTAACACATTTCGAATGATATATGGATAGAAGACGGAGCATAATTTGCTAATGATTTGTTGAGGACTGATTATATTCTATGTGAACGAAGCCTCGACGAATGTCGTGATGCTACCGAAACAACGGCTATATAATGGAGACAAACGTCTCGAGCCAAATTAAACTCTATGCTCTCATGGAAACAAAGCTAAATACAGAATGCTTTTGGTTGAAACATGCTTCAACGCTGCAGTAACAACAAATATGATAAAAACAGTGCGAAGAGTCCAGAGACATCACCACAGCCAGGGCCGTGGCGGGATGTGATGCACCACGCTGGCACGCATCAGAGTCGCACCGACTCTTATCATGAAATGACATATCCAAGGTTCGTGAAGTCCAGTACACATATGCTCTTGAGCACGTTGCGCTTATCGCCTGTTGTAGTTGAGGTACTTCGCAGAAACGAAGAGAATGACCAGGTTACTGGCGATGAAGGCGGCGAAGATACCGAGATCCCTCCATCGGTTGCTGAAGTCGTATCCAAGCGGAGTGTAGAACTCATCACCGACCTTGTAAGCGCAGTACTCGCATAGGTTGGTCATGTTGTCCCGGATGTATCCTGGTCCACCACTGGCGAAGAAGTCGCTCATGTAAGAACCGCAGTTCTGGCCATCTGGTGCCCGGAACCGGTTAAACTCGCTATCGGTGCATTGAACAACTTGGTCGTGAAGTTCCGTAACAACCATACCGCCAATCAAACGAGTAAAGGGGTTAAGCTCGTAAAGCCAGACGCGCCAGAACTTGGGAATGGAAGGCTTAGGGATGGTAACACCACAGAACAGCGCAAAGATGATCTACAGCTAGGGTTAGCGAGGAATTTCTAGACGTAGTGCAAATCTACTCACAATGATGAAGGGATTGCAGTAAGAAGCAATCAGGGGCGAGGGCGTCAAGGCAGCAATGAATTGACCCAATGTGACCGAGAAGATCTCCGTAATCAAGACAATAAAGAACTGGTATCCCGCACGCGAAGACTCTGAGTTGAGCCCAGGGATGTAGTAGAGTGGGAGGAAGAATCCAACTGCGCATATGATGCTATATGGCATCTCGGCGATAACCATAGAGAGTGCGAATGGGAATGTCTTGTACGCCTTTGACATTTGCTCGCGGAAAGAGATGGCGCGTTGAATAGCGTACTTTGGCTCGACTTGGGCGAGGATGAGAGCTGGAAGGACAGTGACCTGGAAAATGATAAAGACGCGGTATTGTAGAGATGCTCGGGAGTTGTTCAGGTTGAGATACATGAGACCAGTGAGCAGAGCGATGATGACGTGGTTAAACAGGCGGGTGAAACCATAGTTGGGGGTACGCCAGAAGGAGAGGTTCTGGCGACTGACAACCTTCTTGATCTGGTACGACAATGGAGTGGCGTACTCTTTCTGTTCAACCGGTTCAGCGCTACCCACAGTAGCAATGCGCTCCTCCTTGAGCTGGACGATGTGTTGCTTAACCTCGGCGAATTCCTCAGAATCAGCCCAGACGTCTGCCCAGTCACGATCACCAAGGCGGGGAGTGGAACCAGCGCCGATGGCATCTAGCATCCATTCTGCTGGGTTGGCATCAGAGGGGCAGTCAGCACCATGACGGCGGAAGTAGTCGAGGAGAACGTGAGCGTCTTTGCCGATGTCACCGAAGTAGACGCATTGGCCGCCTCGCTGAAGGAGCAGGAGGCGGTCAAAGTTCTCGAAGAGAGCAGAGTTCGGTTGATGAATGGTGCACAGAATTGCTTGACCAGCAGCAGCCAGCTTGCGGAGGAAGCGAACAATGTTGAAAGCGCTCTGAGAGTCAAGACCAGAGGTGGGCTCATCCAGGAAGAGAAGTAGTTCAGGTTTAGAGGCAAGCTCAACACCAATAGTGACACGCTTGCGTTGCTCCACAGCCAAACCGCTCTCTGGGTCTCCGATGATGGCGTCAGCGATATCCTCCATCTCTAGCAAGGCGATGACCTCTTCAACATATGCATACTTCTCAGCCTGAGGTGTCTCGAATGGCTGGCGCAAATCGGCAGAGAATCGGAGCGCTTCACGGACAGTGGTCGCAGGTTCATGGACATCGAGTTGTTCGGCATAGGCTGTGCCACGCTGGAACGCAATACCAGGGGGTTTTCCATCAACAAGCTTGTCACCGGAGATAACACCGATGTTCTTGCGGTTGGCAAGCACATCTAGAAGTGTCGTCTTACCGGCACCCGAAGCACCCATGAGCGCTGTGAGTTGACCAGGTTTGACATATCCGTAAATGTTCTTCAATAGGCGCAGCTCTCCACCAGGGACGGGGACATCGTAGCAAAGGTCTTCCCATGTGAGAACCGACTTGGACGCAACCTTGAGGTCTGAATCTTGGTCACTACTGGCCTCGCCGCGGTGGCGCTTCTGACGCTTTTCTTGTAGCTTGGCGTTGAGCTCCTTTAGTTCCTTGTTCTCCTTGACGAAGAAAGTGACTGTACGACCACCAGCACCCCACTTGACAAACTCTCCAAGGAAAGCGTTGGAGAGGAGGAAGAAAACGATGAGCGCAATCATGATGCCGTAGTTCATCCAGCGATCAGAAGTTTCCCATGAGAATGAGGCCTTGACGTAATCGGAGCCAGAGACGATCGGGTTGCCTGCTTTGCTGCCAGGCAGAGTGCAGACTTGAGCGTTGATGTCATTGTAGCCAGGTCCATACGGAATGAGCGAGGTTCCAGCACAAGTCAGGTCCAGTCGACTGAACTCGTTCACCATCATTGCTGCGAAACCAAGACCCAGAGCGTTGATGTAGTAAATCCAGCGAAGCCAAACCTGCTCAGATTCCCACTGGATGAGATAACCAGAGGTCAGGACGAACAGGGTGATGATGGTAGCGGCGAGACGAATGGCAACATCAAAATCGGGGCAGAGACAGCCGACAGTTCGGAAGAACAGGGTCATAGCCAGATAGCCAGTGGTGATGATGAGAACAAACGTGAAGAAAGCGCCAGCGTCTCTGACCAAATTTGTCATGAAATAAACAATGATGGAGAAGACGAGAATCTGGACCGAAGCAAACATAAGATCGACACCGATTTGGGCAATCCAGAGTGCTGACGGCCGGTGAAAAGCGTAGGCGCGATGTTTATTTATAATAGGTCGTCCGATCATAGTAGACGCAAGTTCAGAAAAGGCCTGGAAAGCGTTGAAGAGTAGAGCGATGAAGAGGACACCTCCACGAGTGAAAGCACCAGCTGATGTTTGGGGAAGATCGAGCCAGACAGTACCGGTAATGATGGCGATAACGAGCGATGTGAGCCAGGAGATGGCCAAAGCCATCTTGTCCTGCCACTTGAGCAAGAACTGACGTTTCGCCAGAGCCCACACTTGGAGATAAAAGGGAATCGAGTAAACCGACTTGGCGGGCGCGTGCCTCTTGCTTTCCTTGATAGCGACCTGGAAGTCTTCGTAGACGTGCTTCTCTTCGGCCATCTGAGCCTTGTAGGCAGTGATCTCGGCGTCAAGCCTAGCCATGGTCTCAGACCGCTTGAAAGCCTCAGCAAGGGCGTCGGGCGTAGAGGGAACGTCCTTCTCGCTCATGCCAGGCTTGAATTCACGCTCGAAGACGTCGGTACAGCCGGTAAGGTAGTCGGGGGTGGTCTGACGGGGCTTCTCCAAGAATCCGAGGCCTTCAAAGTAAGCACGGGCTTCCTGGGCGGGTCCGAAGTAGACTTGTCGGCCGCTATCAATAACCATGACCTTGTCAAAGCACTTGTAGATGTTTTCCGAGGCCTGGTACAAGGACACAAAGGTCGTCGTCTTGTAGATGTTGGTCAAGACCCTCAGCGAACGGGCATAGTCGACGGCGGTGGAAGCATCTAGACCTCTTGTGCTGTTATCCCAACTCATCACAGAGGCTCCCGTGACCATTGTTTCGGCAATGGAAACTCGTTTCCTCTCTCCTCCACTAACACCACGGACAAAGGGGTTGCCGACAATGGTGTTGCGGGTATGCTCGATGTTGAACATCTTCAACATGGTATCAATGACTTTCTCCTTGAAGGCTTGTCGTGAGAGTCCAGCCGGTCGCTTGCCAGGTACCTTGGTCTCTAGTGCAAAGTCGAGAGTCTGGCCAACGGTAAGGGTGGGGTGGTGGTTCTCTTCCTCTTCGCAGTATACAGCCTCACCTCGGTACCTCTTTCCGAAGAAATCAGCATCGAATGGGCCATACTCTACGCTTCCGTTGATTCTGGTGTAGCCGTAGCGTTGGTTACTGATCACCTTGAGGAAAGTTGTGCAGCCACTGCCAGGCTTTCCAAGCACCAAGACCATCTCGCCCGGCTTTACGACACCTTTGAAATCCTTGAGGATGTCGAACTCTTTGCCCTTTTTTCCAAGGCCAAGGAGGCTGGCGGCGGTTTCAAATACGTTAAAGAAGGATACAAATGCATCGGGGAATGTCTTGACGTAGTTCTTGACACCACCGATGCCGCTGACAGTAAGACCGTCCCACATAACACCAATGCGCTTGGACTTGATCCCAGCTCTCTCTTCTTCATCACGACTGCCACGCAATGTTGCTTCGAGATCAAAGGGTTCGTCTGAGGATTGAGAACTCTCGGCAGCATCCTTCTCGACATCTGTCACTGTCTTGTCTTTACGACTGTGCCTGCTTTGGACACGGCTCAACCGGCGCTCAGCATTGCTAGTGCGCGAGAGCTCTTTGGATAGTTCAGCAAAATCCGCCTCGGCACGATGAACGTTGACACCGCCTCGAGCGTCGCCGTAGGCCTTCTCATCTGGCTTTGGGGAGTTGCGTGCAGTGCTGTCGTCGATTGACGGAGTCCTGGCGCTCGCATTGTCGCGTTGAATATGGTTGTTGTTGGTATGGATTGGCTCAAAAGTGGGCCCCTCGGTATGCTCCTTTGCGTGAGCATCCTGTGTATTGGGGTTGTCCATGGCGGCGGGCGGTACAGGGCGCGCCCCGTGGATCAGTCAAGGGCCGTGAACGAAAGGGCAGGGGGTGGAGTCACGGCAATTGTAGGCGGATTAAAAGTAGTCGGTGTAAAGTAGGTGGTGGAAGGAAAGTAGGCAGGAGAACCGAAAAAAAAGAGAGAACTGGGCCAAGGGCGAAAAAGGGCGCCAGAGGAAGACGGCAACGGCAGATTATAAAGAAGCAAAGAGTCGACGACTCGGACATAAGAGCAGCGGTGGGTCTGCTGGTCCCGAAGAGGCCAAACAGTCGAGACCAAGCGTCCTGCGCCGTCGCGCGCTGGTGGGGCTCCATAGATCGCAAATGTAACATTTTACCCTGCGGGCCAGGATGCGGCAGTGGGTACTCCGTACTTGATTGACAACCAACTCGTCCCAGCGGCCAGACCCGCATGGTGGCAACGGCGTAACCAACGGCACGAGGGACTCATGGTACGCGCCGTCAAACGTCGTAACGCGGCGCCGAAGGACTAGAGGCGCGAGATGGGGTTAGGCGTGCTTGGATGGACCGAATCCGTCGACGTCATGCCGGTGAAGCTGCAGAGACGAAGGGCGCAACGCGCCGCGCCTGCAGTCATTCGGCAGATATTGCACTCATTCAGGGACACGATCGGTGTTGAGAAAGCACTAACCTGATTAATAAACCATTAGGGCTGATGGTGTATTGTCGCGGTTGCGTGGGTGCGTCGGTTGCCTGTTTCGCCTTGGCCTGCCGGTCTTGGCCAAATGAGTCATGTTGATGGCATTGTCGACCGAACTACTAGACGGCACGACTCGCCATCACCGGCAACGGGCGTTGGCCCCATTTCTCGTTCGCAGTGCCATGTTGGCTGCTTCTGGTATTGAGGGTCCAGAGTCGATGCGGCCAAGTCTGCAGCAGACGCTTCCATGCGCTTCTGCCCCTTGTCGAAGCGATCCCATCGTACCTTGTACAGATAGCACAGTTGTACCGATCGGCCTCCCGTCAACCCGGAAGTCGCATGTGCCGCGTTCCGGCAGGCACTAGCATCCCGCGGAGGAACACCGGCATCCTCTACTCATATCTACTCATCCACACTCATCATCCCTCACAAATGTATAATTTACCAGCATCCCCACCTCCTGCGCCCTGCGCCCTTTGCGCCATCTGCCCCTAGTTCAATGTGCTACCTATGCAAACCAGCTCACCGCCTCGCTCAGCGAAAAGCAATGCCGGATAATATACCGAACCGCCATCAAAAAGAAAGAGTCGGTTCGACGTCTGTGCGCAGTGCTACTTCGGTCACGTGAATCGATCCTCGGTACAATGTTGCAGCGGCATCCAACGAAATAGAGGTATTCGTATGCCCGACTGCTTTTGTTGGACTAAGAAGAGGCCCTGGATCCATGCCGTGTGTTGCCTTAGATAAGGAGAACATGGGTACCTCCCCTTACAGTACAGTTTGCCTGCAAGTTTTCAGCCAAAGACACGTTCAGAATACTGCGGTGCCTAGGGTTACCTACAGCACTGGACTACTTTGGCCCCTCCCAACACGGGAACCAAACTGCAGCACGCAGACGAAACAAGGACGAGATACTCTGTTCTGCTGCTTACGGCCAAATAGCAACCCACTCTTCTCTCGTGCCAACTCTTGTCTCGTCCTTCCAGCCGGAGTCTAATATGATTCTCCCAACCACACAGTCCTTTCACATACGACCATAGAAAACTTGATGCAATGGACCCCGTCTGATCTCCACTATTTAAACAGTTTATCGGCGGACTAGTAGTCAGGTGGGTGACCACTGGCGAATCCCCGCTGTCGTATGTTTTTGTATCTTTTTTTTGCTCTGATTCTGCCCAAAATACCAGTTGGCATGCATTGTGGCGTGGAATGGGCGCATAGTTCGTGGAGCCAACAGCGACCTCGCGTCATGAAACAGTGTTTCCGCCCCCATACCTAACCTTCTGTCCCCACCAAGTTCGCAAACTATCCCACCTGGCCGTAAATAGCATACGCAGACCAGCAAACCACCGGCCCGAACCTGAGCCACCACTCCTCTCTTCACAAAGGTTTCAGCCCTACGCTAGGCGTTGCTGCGCAGCAAGTCAGCAGACATCACACTACGGCCACGGATACGAACACCACCACGCGAAGTCATGTGCCGGCGCGCTAAACCCCCACAGAGCTAGCACCCCATTGGTTAGCGGGCTAGCTGGCCAGTTCCCGACGACACTGGCTGAACGCAAGGCAGAACTCTGTGGTTATTTTTTGCTTCACCTTACTCGATGAGTTGACCGTCATTGAACGTCATCGTCACCAAAATAGACGCCGCTATCGGTGTTGTTCTGAAACACCTCTTCACCAGCTTCGCTTTCTTCGCATACTCTCCTCTGGGGGCTGGAGCGGAGTTTTGGCAAAGAAAGCTCTAGGCGACAAATGGCAAATGGGAAAGTGGAAAACGTAGTATAAGAAAGAAGCAAAAGAGTTGTTTGGTGCCATAGTTCACGGCTGAGGGCATTACTCTCGACTCTTCGTTACCAGTATAAACTCTATTCTCTGTTGAGGCGAAAATCTTAATATCTCGTTGAACACCTAGACCCCTCTTTCTCCCTCTTTCAAACGAGTACAGACACCATGTACTTTCCACCCATCCGGCTCGCTCCCTTCCAAGTCTCGGGCTCCAGCTCCAGCAATACCGCCTCCCCTTCATCAGCAACCGCTACTCAACCCCAGACCAACCAGGACACGCCGACACAACATCCATTTTACACTCCCCAGACATCATCTTCCGCCACTACTTACTCGCCAACTACTTCTTCCAACACCAATGCGTCTAGTAGCGGCACTGGTGGTGGCAGGGCTTCGGGGTGATAGGGACATTGCGGGGTAGGTAATGAGGTTGGCATCTTACTGGGATATTCGATGTATCGTTAAGAAGGATGTTATGAGCATGTATATCCAGAGTGGGATGTCTATGGGCTTTCGGAATGCGTAGTAGGAGGAATGTACGGGATATGATTTGCTCTTTCGTTTTCGTTGGTCATTCGATGAAGACAGAAGACATGGGATGCATGTCTTGTATATATTGTGCTAGGTAACGCCTCTCAACCGTATAGTCTCTTCGCTGATGGATAAACTTTCTACTTGTGTTCTCATATATGATGTTTTGTGATTTCATTTCTTTGCCTTGGTTACAAAGTTCGTCGAGTGTTAAGCGAAGACAGTGTATGACGTTCATGGGGTACATCTCGATCATTTTGGCCCCTTGTTTTCTCTATTCTTAGATTCCGGTATGCCAAGAGAGGACATACGCACAATTGTATTATTCGACAATTAGCGATCCATACACTAATTGGATCCGATATCCTCTTACTTCGTACCATCTTCTCATAACTCATTACCCTTGTTCTCTACACATGTGCCCGCAGCTCTGAACACTGCATACTCATGATGCCCTGTTCAAAGCATTTTAAGAATGGAATCCAGAATACAGTTATTTGTATAGCCTGAATACCTTAGCAAAGCGTTGCCGCCGATGGAATAAGACGCCTAGATTAAACATGTCTTATAGCGTATCTCCATGATCCTGCTGAAGAACTTTCTGATATCCTTGGAATAAACAGCAAACAATTGCTTCAGTCCCTTCGTAAGTTTTTCTCCCCTCCAATACGCACCTAAGAATATTAACGCCGGGAAGCGTATCTAGATAGTTGTACACAATCATGGTCCCTTCCACCCACAAACTCACAACTATGGCTTCTAGCAAAAGCCACTCAGTGCAGTGTTGATTTTTAATATAAAAATAACCTTCGTATGCGCTATCTGAAGAAGGTGGCTTTAAACATCCGCTATTACCCACCGTGCCTACCCACCAGTTGGTCCTGTAATCGCAGTAATATACCTGCTCTAAGATCATCGCGTGTGGCGAAATGAGCTTCTTGGCTATGAACTTGCACGTCTAATAAAACATGCTGTCAATGCTTGCGTGTATCCAAATTAATGGCATATGAAAGCCTCAACATGCATACTCTATTGCAATCTACGACTTCCTGATTATCTATCAGCATGATCTCTTCTGCAACGATATGCCAATACTGTTACATACCGCCAAGCGCGCCCGACATTGTGTAAGGGCGAGAAGGTCCCGCTGCGCTGCGGCTGTTGTTTTGGCCGACGCTGTCGCCTCGGCCCATGAGCAGGTTATCTCTTGAGACAGGCATGACTAACAAAGCATCATTTTCTGGTAACATAAAACTTCTGTGAGCGATTTTTTGTTCCATGGTGTTCGTTTCATGATGTTACTTACGAGCAGTGTTTGTCAGCCTTCTGGTATTTCGTTCTGCGACAGGAAGTGGTGCCTGCCGGATGTTAAGATGCTGTCGCACATAGACTTTCAGGACACCAGAGATGGCACGGTAGGTTTGGTCGTCTCTGCTGCCGCACTTGACCATCTGTATATGATTTGCATCAAGGCTCTCGACCGTCTCAAAGGCTCGTGGGAAATCGATTTTGGACGAATAATCATCCACAACCTATAACCGTCAGTATTGCACAGCATTTTCGCGAGCATGCTGACCTTTCCCTCTAATCCAAAAATGCCGGTGAGACCTCGTGCCTCTTGGAAGGAATGTATTTTGATTCCTTTCTCGAACACAATCTCCTTGAACTCTGCATGGATATTGTCCAGTACTTCGCTGTTCACCTCGAGTGCTTGGAGAATGTTCTTGTTCGAGTCCTGTAACGCTATGCGAGCCAGGTTTCCAGCAATTTGGCCCCAGCCTGCGTAGCCGCTGCCCCTGTGTGGCGTCCCAAGAAAAACGATTTGCCTCGTTCGCTCGCATACTGTCACTGATCGGAAAATGGCCTGTAGCAGTGAATTAGTAGTGCTACTTTTGCCAAGGCATCTGGAAAGTCCCTACATCTTTTAGGATGATGCCACCAGTACCATGCGCAACGAATATGAATGGTTTCTGTAGTATTGTCAGACACAATCCCTAAGGACCTGATAGCCACCAGCCTGAATCGTACCTTGTTATGAGTGTCCCGCTCCAGCCCGGCGGCTAGGTCACGGCCATGCTGTGAAATGCTGTTCTTATTCTTAGCCTGGAAGAGGCCTCCAACTACATCTGCGTTGTATCCGTATGTCCATACGCAAGCCTGGGGAATGTCTGGTACTAGATATTCCTCTGGCCAGAATACCGTGGAGGATGACGATGATCCGGAGCTAGAAGTACTTGATTTCGGAGATTTATCTGATTGTCGTTGGAAAATGGACGACTTTTGGGAAGTCTTGGACTTGGATGCTTCATTGCCGCTTCTACTGGGTGTAGCGGCAGCTTCCCATGTTCGCCGAGGATGGCCCAACAAGCCGTGAATGAATACAATGCTGCGGGAGGTTAGAGTTTGGCAGAATCGGCGCGTGAAACCATACTTTGCGAAAAATTCGTCATCATTCTGAGTGATGGGGGTCAGCCTCGTGAAGTTGAGGCGATTTACGGTCGCGGTCTGTGATGGCATGATGTCTGAGTTGCTCGTAGGCGCACTATAGTTGTTTCCTGTGCGGAACAGAACTCTTTGCAAGCTTCTTGGTTTTCTGGTTGATTAATGCGAATAGGAAACAAATTAACTTTTCAATCCCACCACTTCTACAGCGATGAGAAGATGAATATATATGTTGACATAATCCCGGCCTCAAAAACGGACAGCGGCTAAGTGTTGCCTCAGATGTCACATGCGCGCGCCTAACTAGAAGGAACAGACAGGGTTTAAGAAAATGATACGACTGTATTGACTAGAGAGCAAGACATATGCGAGTGACAATGACTAAAATAAACGCGCATCTATTTGTATCAGCGATGCGTCTTCGTTCCTTCTTCCTATGGCTCTTTACTCCCTTCCTTGCAGGGCAGCCCACCACACCATGTAACTCCGAAGACAATCATCTTGCTCAACTAACACTTACAAGTGGACTAACCTAGATGCACGTCAACATTTAACGAATTTGTGATATCATTCGAAATGAGTATGACCAAAACGAGTCAAAAACCAAAGTATCCACCTTCCAATCGAAAAGGGATATCTTCTACTCTGTCATCTTCCCCATCCACCCCTCAAACAAGACCACGAATAAGGCCACATAGAAACATCAGAAAATACCATCTACATTCTGCTGCAAGCGGGATATCTTCTTTCTCACTCTACCATCCTCCTCCACATCCTCCACACATTGTAGAATTCTACCACCAAACCAACCAAACAAACGAGCCAGCCAAGCACATTTTTACCCATCCCCTTTCCTTTCTCCGCTCAGTCTTAATTCTCAGCTGAACACAACAAACCATTCTCCTCACACAGTATACGCGAAAAAAAAAACAGTGCCGCTCACACATGCACTCCGAAAAACCTCCATAGTCACAAAGGAAAAACGACGAAAGACGTAGTTGACGAAGAAATTCGGTTTTTGAGAGGAAATAAAAAAAAGACATACGAAAAAGGTATTCAGAAAAAGGCAAGTGTGATATCAACACAGTTTCAAGCCCCCCCCACACACAGATTCCTACATACAAAATCCACAACCTCTCTACAAAACAGCAACGATAACAGCTACCTCTTCCCACCCTCGACACCATTTGTTTGCAACAACCCAGCCTCCATCTTCAGCGGCGACTTCTCGCCTTCGAGTCCCCTCTTTCTATCCTGCTGCTGCTGCTGTCCACTACTACTCTGCTCTGCATCCACGGGCCTCCTGCCAATCCGCTGCAGCCACGTCTCAGCACTTTGCACGGTACCGTCCACGACGGTTGTAATTTGGCCCATCATGTCGAGACCTTCTTTGGCAAAAGCCAGCATGCGGTTCGCGCCGCGAATTTCATCACCTCCGGTGTCGTCACCGCCGCGGTGGCTCGTGTTCCGGGAAGCGAGTTGCCAGCGCTGCGGGACGGAGAGGAGCTGCGTGCGGACTACGGTTTGGGCATTTTGCGGGAGGGCGCCGCCAGTGTAGCGTGAGACGGATTGGACGACGGATTGGAGGGTTTGCCAGATATCTGACGAGAGGGCTTTGATGCGGTCGGCAATACGGCGGACTTGGTCGTCTTTTTCCGAGTCGACGAGACCCATTTGGGCCATGTTGCCGTTTAGTTGGGATTTTTCGTCTTGGGTGGTGTTGGAGGAGGAAGAGGATTGGCGTTGATTGCGGAGCGCGGCTTCGTATTCTTCTACAACTAGGCGCAGGGCGCGCATGACGGAGTCAATGTGTGTTGTTGCATTGCGGAGGAGGCCAAGGCAAAGCTTGAGGGAGCGGAGTGATGTCTCGGATAGGGCGACACCGAGACCAGAGGTTGTCATGATGAGCTGAGTGGACCAGTTTACGCGGCGGTCTTGTGGTGTGTCGGATCGCTGCTCTGGTGCCTTTTGCGAATTTGCATCTCCCGATACAACAGCCTCCTCGTAGTTTGGAGATCGCTGGTCATCATAGGCGGGAAGCGATTCAGAATAAGAGGATTGCGAACCGCCTCGTGTTCGCGACGCGGCAGCAAGTGCGTCATCGACATCCATGGCATCGTCTGCGGGGCTGGCGATCCTTTGTCGCTTACTTCTGGAATTATCACCCTCGCCCTGTTCAAGATCGCTGGGCCGGCGATGTCCTTCACCCAGGTATCTGCGCAGGCTCTTTTCCATGCCGGTCCTTCTGCCTACAGACGAAACAGTATTTACCATGGGCGATCCAATATTGCGTTCAAGTAGCTCTGCACCGTATTGGACTAGCCGCGGCGTGTACCCTTTTGTCGTATTGTACGCGGATATAGAGCCATTGATCGAGCTTCCCAGCCATGGGTGGTTGGAAGTAATAAGAGAGAGCAGCGGTTCTGGGGGTTCAACAGTAGGCGAGCGGGCAGACAGAGTGAGCGACCGTGCCGTAGGCGAGCGAACAAAGTCTACAGTCTGTAGTTAGTATGTGCTTGTGCTATACAACACCCTCCCCCACGTACCTGGGTTACCCAGTCCACTTAGCGCCTCGGCGGCCAATCGTACATCTGGGTCGTCCATACTGACACTCGTCTCGCGTATGCTGGAAGTGTCCATGGGGCTTCCTACATCTTCGCGCGGAAGGCCTTCTGGCACGCTTGGGAAGGCGGCGCTGTTTGGAGCGGGCAGGACAGCCCAATGCGAGGATTCAAGAGGGGCGCGCGGACTATATTCTATCGAGTTGTGTGGTGTGTGACGTGGTTTTGTGTCGGGCAGGTGCAGCGACTTGATGCCGGGAAGTCTTGCATGGTCCTGGGCGTGGCTATGAGAGGGAATATGGGTTGGAACAGAGGGCAGGTGCAGCGACTCAGGCTCGTGTTGAGTATATGCGGGCGGCGGGGCACGTTGGAGTGGGCGCTCCTGTTCCATTGTGCCTTTGCGCGGTGTTGAATGAAAAGGTGCCGCTGGCGATGGAGGCGACTAGCAGTACCCCACGTACTTTGTGCACACGCTGTATGCGAGACACAGCCAGGCAGTATTCCAACAATGCGCAGAAGCGCGGTGCAGTACTATGCAGGGCCGCGCGATGGGCGTCGCGGGTGTCGCAATGGTCGAAGATGGGCCGGAGAGAGGGCTCGAAAGGGAATGGGCGGCCAGCGGGAGCGGAATCGGATGTCGGAGCAGGAATTGAGAAAGCGAGTGCGCGGTGACGATGGGGTTCAGGAGAGGCGGCGTGTCAGGGCGCTGGCAGCATGGCAGGGCGGTGGTGGAGTGCAGTCGGCCAGGCACGAGAGGCGCGGCTATGGCATGTTGGACGGGCGAGAGGGTTGAGGGGGGACCGCGAGGGCGAGGGCGAGGGCGAGGGCGACGGTGGCAGACGAGAGGGCCCGGCGGCAGCAAATTGGGGGTCACGACAAAAGCCATGATTCTCACATGTCAATCCTATCACATGTCACCGGCGATCCACCCTCTCCACGCCACCCATTCGCCCTTGGCACCGCGCAGCGAGCACCAAGGGGACAAGGCCCGTCGTGCCCCGGATGTCTGTGAAGACGTTGATACCGAGTCAACGCCCATCCCCCGCGTGTCGAATCGAGGGCTGCTGCCCGCCGTCGCGTTGCGCAGCGACTCGCGCTCTGTGGTTCCGCGCCGGGAACGCACAGAGAACCAGCACACATTAGCCCGACACATGGCGTAATGCCAGCCAGTCCCCAGTCGGCGTCCCTGGCCAGCCTCGTCTTACGCCATTGCCTCTCCTATCTCGGTTTTTTTGCACGTGTTAGTGCTGGTCAAGCTTCCCCACACGTACGTAGCACGTACGCTGGGAAAACTTCCGACAGCCGCAGGTGGCAAACAGCCCAGCAGCCGGCACCTCGACATGGCACATCATCGGCCTATCACAAGCGCTGCCTTTGTTCAGATTCTGCGGCTGCGGCTGCTGCTGCTTAACCCGCCTGCTATAGCAGGCCCTTGTGCGCTTGACGGACCAAAAAAGCAACATGCATGTCTACAGCAGCACACATACAGTCAAGCACATTCACGTGATGGCAACCTTTGACGATTATTATGCATTATCGGTCATTCGAGTATCTTCCGCGCCGAGTGTGCGGTCCGCCTATGCAAAAGCCCAGTCCAAACACCCCAGTTGTCGTAATGCGATCAGACCAACCATGCTCCCACATGCTTTTATCGTAACACGGGGCAGGCCCAAAGCCTCCCACCCCACACATAGCAATTACAACAAGTATCAAAACGGCCGACCTTAACTAAACGGCCATGTCCCATCAAGAACGAAGTAGCAGGAGCCCGGCCACGTGGTAGCTCCTTGGTCCAGCGCTGGCGCATTAGCTGCGCCTTCGTGTTATGCGCAATCCGTCTCCACACGCTTATGCCTTGCGGCTGCGGGTGGCCCGGCCGTTGGGAGTGCCGTTGGGCGAAGAGCCCGTGGCGGCAGCACCGCGGGTGATTGAGAGACGCCTGCGCGCCTCGCCAACAGTCGGCACCTTCTCGTCCTTCATCTCCACCAAGGCGCTGGTAGCCCGGCGGCGGCCCTTGGGCACTGGCTTCTTGTACGTAGCAAAGTAGAAGGCGAGGAACAGGAACAGGTACGACGTGATGATGCAGATACCGGAGATGGCAGCGAACTCCTCACCGGCGCACTTGCCCATGTTGGGCAGCTGGGGCCAGTAGGTGCTGGTGAAGTAGGTCCATGAGGCAAAGTAGATGAAGCCTGAGAAATGTTAGTTGTAGCCATGCAGCACCAAGCACCAAGAAACCTACCGAGGTCAAGAACGAACTGGGTGATCTGGCCAACAGTGATGTACTTCTTCCACCAGATGCGGATGCCTCGGGCGCTCTGGAAGTAGTACCAGTACATGACAACGTGGACCGCCAAGTTCAGGGTAATGACGGGCCATGAGACGGGAGTGTGGCCAATGAGCTGGGTGTAGCACAGAAGGGCCGTCGCGCCATGGTGGTAGGTGTGGAGGAAAGCTGCAACCATTAGCTTTACGTTGTCATTTTTTTCACCGCCATTCAGATGCACATACTCAGAGGCTTCTTCTTCAAAAACAGGAAGCAAGTGTCAATCAGCTCGAGGAACTTGGTCAGGTAGTTGAGCTGCGCAGGTTAGCCTAGTCTGCAAGTGGGCGCGCCCGCTGTGAACACGTACGTAGTAGAGGATAACAAGCTTGTCCGTCCAGCCGCCCTCGTGGTCGCAGATGGCGAAGAAAAGACCCTTCCGGACCACCGTGGGGATCAATTGCTCGGCGAAGAGCAGCAGGAGGGCGCCGCTAATGGCGGTGAGGTAAAAGTTGTGCACCTTGAAGAGAAAGTTGAGCTTGAAGGGCTCGCGGTTGCGCATAAGCTCGCGGCCGCCGAAAATTACAATGTAGTATGCAATCAACGTGGTAACGCATGTCCTGAACGTCGAAAGTGGCGTCTCGCCCTGGACGAAGCGGAAGTCCTGGGGCTTGTAGCCCGCAATGGGCTCAAAGACCTTCTCGAAGATGGGCCAGAGAGCCACACCAAAGGGACGGTCGAGCGTCGGGGCGCCGTACTCAAGCCAATCTAGGTTGCCCATTTTGCCGGTATCGGTGTGCGTGTGCGTGAGTGTGTGGAAGCAGAAACGCGAGGAAGCGAGGATTGAAGGACGGAATCTGGCGGATGAGCCCGTGGATTGTTGTGATTTAAATGGCTGCGCCTATCAGACAGGAGCCAAACGCAATCCAGTGGTGGAGGGTCGAGGGAAACAAAAGACGGCAACCACGACCAAGAAGGGGGCAAAGGAACGACAAAGAAGACGTGAAGAAGCAAATCTCACACCGCGAGGGAAAGATGGAGTGAGCACGAAGGTTTTTGAAGGGTCGGCGGACAGTTTTCTTACCCTACAGCGCCGGAAAGGAGGTCGGAAATGACTGCTGGGGCTTCCGCCATTGGCGCAGATCTGGCCTATCCAGCGCGCTGCCCGTCCACATTGCGACACTGTGCAGGCCGAGGCCTGCCCCCTAGCCTGCCTACGCCCGTTGCCAGTCGCTGGCCTACATTTGCCAAGTCTTACACGCAGGATGCGCCCTGCTAAAAAGACGTCGTGTTGCAGGTGTTGCCATGTTCATGCCCATGCCCATGTCCTGTACCAAAAACGAATGTTTCGAAACGCATCCAGATCCCACCCCCATGCCTCTTTTCACGTGCTCCGTACCCCAACGGCGCCCAGCAACCCAATTGACCAAATTTGGTCCTGATGCTAAACTCATGCGGACTGTGGAGAGGCCTTCGACGTGGCACTCTCGAAAGGGGCACAGGCACCCCGGGTATCTTGGTGTTCCGGGTGCCGAGGCACCGACCCCTTATTGTCCCTTTCGCGCACTTGCCAGTGTCCATCGACGTTCGGACCAGAATAGCCATACTAGAACTTCAGTTGCACACTACCCATGTGAGACAGTCCAGTGTTGCCTCGGACAAACAAGCAACGTGAAAGGAGCGACCCCGTGTTTTTTGGTCCTTTTTTCATACCACACAAGTTCACCCCTACTTCTGCACAAAACTCACTACTGTCCTCGGAGCAGTTTCTCTCACCATTGCTTTTTTCGAGCAAGTCTTGATATTGCTTATACACAGCTACGCAAAGTGAAACCCCTACAAGGTATCACCCACACAGCCTTTACACAGCCTCCAGAAAAACACTACTACAACACCATTGTACTCAAGAAACAGAATCCGTCTTTCTTTTGGGGAGCTAGCCAGCCAGAAAACCCACGCAACCGCTGAATGCCAACATAACCGTGCGATAGTCGCCACTACAAGCTAGTATACTCAAAAGCCCCACAGATAGACCAAAGGCTACATGCAACGAGACAACTGAAATAAGCCACACCCTTCAAGAGCTCGTGACCCGGGTAATGCTGCTGCTGCCTCCAGAGTTGGCTCGCGCCCGTCCAGAAGACCCCCGTGACGACGACACAGCGTGGCCAGACGAAGAGTTTGGCCGACTGTTGCTACGGGGTCGACCAGCCGAACGGCGCGCACTTGATGACACATGGTGCTCCCCTGATGAGGAATGGTGCCGTCGCTGCAGGGACACAAAGCACAAACACGTCAGATCCACTCGAATCCATAGGCAAGTCTTGGACAGGAAATCGAAGAAGAAAAAGAGAGACAAGAGAGAGACAAGACAGAGAAAGAGACCTAGGGGTCTAGAAATAGAATTAAGAGTACACCGATTCGGCCACAGAGAATGCTCATCTCGAGTTCTAGGGACTTAAGAATCAACGTACCGACGTTTGGCTGCCTTGACGCTCATAATCTTTCGGCCGCCGGTCTCTCGATGCCGCCCCGTCGTCTTGAAGACGGAGATTTTCCAGGCGCCCTTGAGCCGAATCATCCACGCGCGCTGAAGACTTGTCTGCCATGCCGTTCGCGCGCGATTCCGCAAGCTTGGCAAGCTTGTCCCAGCGCTCTTGTCGGCTTTGCTGTCTTTGCGTCGCATTGTTCTGCGACTCGGCATAGTCGTGCGAGCAGTCGTCAAAAAGCTGCGGGTTGACTTCCATGAACAGCTTCATAGCATTGTATACCATACCGTGGATGGTCCTGTGCCCCTTGTTAGCATGCAACCCTTGATTAGCATGCGCTGCTATGACATACCGATTCCAATGACCCTTTGAATTTTCGTACAGGGGTGCAAACATGATTGGCAAAATAACTTCGACATTGTCGCTGACAAGGTTGCAAAAGTATTCGTTGTTCCAGAAGTAGAGCGCTCGTTCGGCAACTTGGAAATGGGGGCTGGCGACCGACTTGGCTAATTGGTTGAACAGAGGCTCTTGCACCTTTGCAAACTCGGCGGGGTCCATGACTTCAAAAATATCTTCTACTTCGTTCAAGAACATGACCTCCTTGGTGCTGTTTACCTTGGGCCAATATCGGAGGAGACCCAAAACAACCTACTCATGTCAGCATAGCTCGCCGCATTAGACGTCTGTCGTCTTACCTCCTCTGTCAATGCAGCATCCTTTTCCAAAAACTGGACAATGCAGTACGCCAATTGTGGGTGGTACATGCTCAGACTCTTGACCTTGTGCAGTGGAATGAGCACTCTTGTGAGGAAAAGTTTGTGTTCTTCCTTCAAAGGAAGGGCAAAACCATTGATGATGGAGCCGAGAATTTCAAGAAGCTCGGCAATTCCATTGAAACGCTCGGTCTCATAGATAAATTGGAAGAAGACGTTGTTGATGGATCGACGAATGTATGAGCGGAGGTTGAGGAATTTACCATATATACGATGGAGCGTGGTTTTCAAAAAGTCACGTTCTCTGGGGTCTTCGGAGTCAAAAAGCTCAAGTAGCTGAGATAGGTTAGCTGCGGGCCTGGCCATTGCGACAGTCAGATACATACGTTGAGCACAAAACTGTGGTCTATGTAGGCTTTGGCAATGTTTGTGTTGAAGTCCTGGCTTTCAATGAAACGTAGGAAGAACTCGTAGACGACTTGAATATGTGGCCACGCCACCTCCAACACCGGCTCGTCCTCTTCGGGATCAAAGGCCTCGCCTTGAGGGTTCATAGGAGGTGGGATGGGCCGGAACAAGTTCTTTGCAAACATCTCCACAACGCGAGGATACATCTTCTCCGTGATGACTTGGCGGTTGTTGGCAACGTAGTCAAGCAACTCGTGCAGGGCCAGGCGCTTGATCTCCTTGGACTTCATGTCGCCACTGGCATCGTTGAAGTCGAAGATGATGTTACACTGGTCAATCTTCTGCATGAATAGCTCCTCCCGCTTGTTCGGAGGCACTTCGTGGAATCCAGGAAGCTTCTCCAATTCACGCTGGCGCTGGTCGGAAATGTCGAAACGCGACGAATGCTGCCTCTTTGGAGTCCTTATGCCCTCAATATTGTCCTTTGGCGTTGCTTGAAGACGGTCGAATATGCCTGACTTCTGACCAGCCTTGGGAGGCGCAAGGTCGCCTGGCATCGTTTCGGCCGCGCCAGGAGGGGGAACGTGCTGCAGCATTATTTAGTCCACACATGCTCCCTAGATGAGGGCGATGAGTACAAGTACTTACAGGAGCGCTCGGGCTGATGACGACGCTCGGCGCCAGGGGCTGCCCAAGCCTAGAAGGTGTGCCTGGGCCTGCAGCACCAGCATTACCAGCACCGCCAGGACCCATCAGGCCCTGTCCGCCAAATGATTGCTGTCCACCAGCCAAGGAGCCCGACGAAGGCTGTGAGTTTGGTTGTAGCGAGCCCATGTGGCCTGCGGCGCCATCAGTAGCGGGCTGGTTCTTGCCTCGCGCATCGGCGAGCTGCGTCTGTGACGAGGAAGGGGTGGCCTGGGCGGAGCCCGAGGGGGAATGCGAGGCACCTAGTGACGGCGATGCGGTGCCGGAGTTTGAGTCCTTCTTCTTAGACGACTTGCCATCCTTGCTTCGAGAAAGCTGTTCGGACTAGACATGTTAGCCTCCGCGCATAGAGAGGGGCAGAGCACAGGTGCTGGTAGCAGCGGCGCAAGGGTCCAAGGAGAAAACGCAGACTTACGACCCTTTGCCGGAAACCCTTCATGATTGTGAAGATGCGCCCACGGCCAGATCAAGCGGTGCGGAGGTCCTTGCGGAGACGGGGGTCCCAATTTGAGGCAGGCCTCGATGCGTGTATCAACGGGGGTCGCAGTCCAAGAGCGCCAATGGATAGCAGAAGACGGGCGCAGGCAGGCAAGAGTGACAACTGAGCAGGCGTGCAACTCAGGCCGACATGGAGGACGGAGGGACGCGTGGGAGGGTGGATGGAGGCTAGTGTGTAGCCGTCCTGGAACGCAACACGGGGGGGGTCGGCGGAGGGCAGAGCTGGCAAGAGGGGGCGGGAGCAGACGGCAGCTGGAGGGGGCCCTAGCAACGGTGTGGTGACGTATAGGAGAGCGACCAGAGAGAAAGGCGTATATGGAAGAGCTGGAGAGATGGGAGTCGGAGCAGGTCGTCAACTGACAACTCAGGGCTGCTGCCAGACAGACGGCGTCGAGTGATTCGCGCTAGCCGTCCCGTAGCGAGGCCGTGCGTTTGGCATCTTGAGAGCCCCGCTGCCCGTCACGACATCATACAGCGCCGCAACCAGGACATTGCTGGCCATGCGAGGACGAGGTTACTGAGGATCACAACAGGAGAGGGTTGGACGAGTTATAGCGACTACACATCGGTGCAAGCCACCTGGTCTGCTACGCCTACAGTGGCCCGATCCCTCGCAGTAGAGACGGAAGGTGCAAACGGCGTCTATCCAATCGTAGTTTTCTACTGTGCTCAAGGAAGCTCTGCGCATATACACGTACACACTCAGACGCAAGGCCGCTTATTAGGTCTCTCGTGTGCTCTGTCGTCGCCTGTGAGATTAGTTTGACTGGAACGACTCGTATTGATTGAAAGAAAAAAATCCGCTATGAGCAACGGACAAAACACCAGCACGTCAGACAACCAAAGCCAGCGGGATTCATGGCTGCCTATCCCGTCGCGTGCCATCTCGGTTGTCGAGCATCCTGCCATCATCAAGAACGTGGAAAAGGGCATTGCCTCCCTGGGCGGGCCTGTCAAACTGAGCAAGGTTGGCCAAGACGAGAGTGGAACTTTATGCCATACCAGCACACTGACACGTGATCCAGGGCCTGCGATCGAAACTGGAAACCACTGTCAATGCTGAGGGCGATGACGAACTCAAGAAACTCATCTCTGTGTCTCTCCGTCCTGACGACCCTTTCGCCAAACGACTGCTTTCTACTCCGGTGCGAACCAACAACCTGCTCCTCAAAGTCACAGTGCCCAAGCGAACAGGTCGCAAACGAAGGCGCGGCACCTCGGGGCCATTTCTTGCTAACGAAGAAGCGAACCAAGGCGCTAGCCAGACGTACGTCGATGCGCCGACCATTTACAAGAGTCTCCAAGATAATGCATCGACGTACAAGGTCAGTCTTGTCGGCATAGTTGATGAGACTCATCGGTTCAGGAGTGAGCGCCACCCTCGGACATAGTAACGTAACTGTGGCTGATTGTTCGTAATTGTTCAGATATGCCCGACCTTCAGTACGCTGCTTCTCACAATGACACCATGGTCGGTTTGCGCGATCATATTCTTTCCAGGCGATGTATGATTACCTTTAACGGCTACATTAGCATCACTGACACCTTCCCAGTCAACCAAGTCAAGAGTTACAGCATCAACACAGCAGCGGGTGCGGATATCACCAAGAGTGTTGGCCCGTCTGCAGAATTTCTGCAGATGCCAATCGCTTTCAACTATCGGTACGTGGACGTCTTCATGCATCCAGGATTTGCTGACTCCTCGTTAGATTCCAGCAAAATTCCAACGTCAAATACACCGATCAAGGTATCTTCAACATACAGAGACGTCTGGCGTACAATACATATATAGTCATCAAACCCACGGACGAACACGTTCCCACCGGGCCCAGACCTGGACTGCCTGCGGAGAGAGATCTCACGCCTTCTATGCAGTCCCTGATTGCCAACATCAGATCTCTGCTTCTTCAACGGCCCATTGTCACCCGCCAGCTTCTGTACAACAGGCTTGGCTGGGACAAGCGGACCAAACTGAGACAAGCTGCTGTATACTGTGGATTTTTCTTCGAAAGTGGACCTTGGCGAGAGGCACTTATCCGTTGGGGAGTTGACCCTCGTAAGGACCCCAAGTACCGCTTTTATCAAACTGTGTCTTTTCTCTCGTATATCAAATCAGGCACATCGACACACCGCACTGTGTTCGACCAGCACGTCATGAAGCTGGCGAAGATGTCTCCAGAAGAGCTGGAGTCTGAGCATATTTTCGACGGTGTTCACGTTTCACAGACTGGAAACCTCTTTCAGTTCTGTGATATCACTGATCCTCTCATTTCGAAGATTCTCGCTACAAAGGACATCAGAACCACCTGCGCCCCGACCTTCCAGGGATGGTATCATGTTGGAACATGGGCGAAAGCAACCGTGATCATGAAGGACAAGATGAACACGATTATTGCTGGCGGGAAACCAGATGATGCAATATACCAGCGCATTGTCAATTGGCCTGAGCTATGGGATGATAAGGAAATGGCGGCTCAGTACAAAGCCGAAATCAATGACCATCAGCGAGGCCATGAGAAGAGGAGAGAGCATCAGGTCATGCACAACGTCCGCTGGGCTGCAAGAAACCCGGGATATGCTTTTGAGAAGATGGAATCAGAAAACGACAAAGAACGACAGGCAGGCCAAAGCGAAGAGCTCGAGGATGTTGACGTCCCTGAAGACATGACAGAAGACCCAGTCGTGGCCGATGCAGTGTTGGATGCAGACATTGAAGGAGACGACGACGATTCTACCCAAGGCCGCGAGGGGACTGAGGATGACGACAGCGGTGACGAAGAAAACGACGAGATGCAAGATGACGAGCCTGATGAGGAGATGTACGAAAGCTCAGAAGAGGAAAACGACAATGACAGCCCTGTCATGTCGGTTCGGGCTACGTCAGAAGGACCAGCACCATTTGGAGGATACTACAGGGTATAATAGAAATCATGCATTGCCTGCGGCTTTTGGGAACGCGGAAACTGTAATGCATTTCCCATTTGGGTCTGACAGTTACTACCACAACGGGAAAAAAAGTCTGTGGCTGACGAGTAGCCGAATTCATAGCCCTACCTGCTAGCTTAGAATTAATCTTGAATGAGAATTCAATCTAGAGAAACGCCGTAGCCTACTCAGTCTCATGGTAATTATCTGAAGATATACTGGATGACAAGTGTACCGGCTACAGCCTTAGAACCAGAACGACCCACTTTTCTGCGCTTGGCTTGGGTGCAACTCGGATCGCCTGAGCTTTCGTTTTCATAACCTCCCGCGAAACCGCACCACCAACACCACCACTCGCCCACGCAACGCCGGCTGCAACGTCCAGTAGCCCCCTTCATCACCCCGAAAAGCTAGCCGCCAGCTAATTGAACCGCACCATGTCCTTCATGCGCGCCGCGTCCAAGGTCAGCCGAGTGGGCGTGCGAGTCCCGGCTTACCGAGCAACTCCCGTTGCGTTGAACGCTCAGCGCACCTTCTCGCAGTCGGCTGTCCGAAAGAGCGATGCGCACGCCGAGGAGACCTTTGAGGAGTTTACCGCCAGGTACGAGGAACATGTGGAGAGGCTCGGACGTCTGGGTAGCGATAGTGGGACCGCAGACGACGGAGAGCCATTGGGCCCAATTGACTGCATCAAGAGCTGCAGCGCTGACTTTTGTGTCTTGACTGCAGGTATGAGAAGGAATTCGAGAAGGTCAATGACGTTTTCGAGCTTCAGGTATGTTTTGTTGTGCCCCAGCACATGGCCCGCACCGGTATCACCCGTTATGCACCGAGCCAGCTGGTCGAATGTTGTGCAGGAAAACAGTGCGTTAACAACTCGCAGCGAAACCTGAACAACTGCTTCGCTTACGATCTCGTCCCCTCCCCCGCGGTCATCACTGCTGCTCTCCGCGCTGCCAGGCGTGTCAACGACTTCCCCTCGGCTGTTCGAGTTTTCGAGGGTACGTTTCTCCCTACACCCCATGTGTGTGTATTTGGGCACATGGTGCCCAGGCGGGGCGTGCAACATGCCACAGGATGATGCAACTTTTGGGTGTGACCGGCCATGGAGCTTTGATTACTAACTTACGTCACAGGCATCAAGTTTAAGGTCGAGAACAAGGGTCAATACGCCGAGTACCTTCAGGAGCTTGAGCCGATACGTGAGGAGCTTGGAATTCCTCTCAAGGAGACCATGTACCCCGATGAGAAGTAGATGGCTCCAGGCTGGTGTGCTCGCTATCCGACCATCTCCAATTTGACATGGAATGCCTCGGAGCGCCCAATGTAAATGCCACATTATTTCTTTGACTAGACAGATAGCTGGAAGCGAACTTGGCCTGTACAACTATGTGATGTTTTGCAACATGAAATGGTGGTTGATGTGCGCCAAGGCGGGTTGCGTTGGTGGAGAAGTGATACTTAGATGCAGTTAGGTAGACGGCAAGAGTTTTTGATGTTCAACTGTCTTCGAGCCATGTTGCATTTTGTGACCTTTGTGAGGCATAGAGTGGCACGACTGTTGCTGGAGTTCAGTTGTGGCCGAGGTCTCCAACGTTTGCGGGCAACCAGGGTTCCAGGATGGGCTGTATGACACATGGCGGAGATTCACAAATGCCGACCACGCTACGCCCAAAGCGACGTAGACGCAGGGGTCGGCGCGGCCCAATCAGCGGCAACCAACACACGGAACTTGCCGGTTCAGAGTCCAGGGCATTTCCGCATCTGCAGCCGTTCGTCAGTTGAGTGCTCTGCAGAGCTCAAGACGCGACCTATACCAGCACCTGCTGGACGCGCCCTCCCCCACCACCACCACTCCTCGTTCCCTCATAACGATTTTAATGACCAACTGGGCCATCTAGCCCATCCCTTCCTTTTCAGATTTTAATATTCCCCATTGCAGTCGCCTGCCAGCGTTCCTCGAACCGCAGCGCCGTCCTCAGAGCAAATGCGCCTGCCTTGTGCCACTTCGGTCGCCCCAACCACTGAATAGACACAACATCATACGGCGCAGCCTGGGAGGGCTCTAAAGAGGTGGAGGAGCAGCCGTGGGCTGCAAGCATCGCAACGATGGCGTCCCACAACTTCGAGGCCATGGCCTCCAAACTGGATGACCCCAACTCTGGTACGGGGTACTCCCCAAGCATGATCGCATACGGTCGCGCATATCAAGCAACTTGGACAGAGACTAACTGCCTCAGATTTGAGAGCAAAAGGCACTCAAGCCATTGAGATCCGGGACAACATCGAGAGCTACTGTCAAGGGCCGCAGTACAGCGCATTCCTGAACCATCTGGTCCCCGTGTTCCTCAAGATATTAGATGGAAATCCAGTATTCATATCCACATCTCCCGAGCAGGTGAGCGCAAAACTCGAAGCATCAGGTCAGCTTTCTGACTCAGAAATAGCGCATACGAAATTGCATCCTCGAAATCCTGCACCGCCTGCCCATGAACCCTACTGAGGCGATCGAACCACATGCCGCTAAGATTGTGGATAAGCTTATGAGTTTAGTGAAGCTGGAGAATGAAGACAATGCCGTGCTGTGCATGAAGACTATCATGGATTTCCAGCGCCATCAAACCAAGGCGCTCGCGGACCGTGTTCAGCCCTTCCTAGACCTTATCCAAGAAATGTTCGAGACGATGGAGCAGGCAGTACACGACACCTTCGATACCAGCGCAACAGCACAAGCCTCGCAAGGCGTACCCTCGACCCCGAACAACCACCAGTTTTCGCAGTCTCCCCGTCCCAGTTCACCAGCAACTGCCCTGAGTTCCGGTTCTGCAGGCGATCTTGGATCTGAGCACCAACAGACGCGCATGCTGCTCAAGGGAATGCAGTCGTTCAAGGTTCTGGCAGAGTGTCCGATTATTGTCGTATCTTTGTTTCAGGCATACAGAAACTGTGTGAACAAGAACGTCAAACTCTTCGTTCCGCTCATCAAGAACGTGCTTCTGCTCCAAGCAAAGCCACAAGAGAAGGCGCATGAGGAGGCTAAGGCTCAAGGCAAGATCTTCACTGGTGTCAGCAAGGAAATTCGAAACCGAGCGGCATTTGGAGACTTCATTACAGCTCAAGTTAAGACTATGAGCTTCCTGGCATATCTCCTGCGAGTCTACGCAAACCAGCTGAACGACTTTCTACCAACCTTGCCGGATATCGTTGTGCGTCTGCTCAAGGATTGTCCACGGGAGAAGTCTGGCGCGCGCAAAGAGTTGCTGGTGGCCATACGGCACATTATCAATTTCAACTTTCGTAAAATCTTCCTCAAGAAGATTGATGAGTTGTTGGATGAGAGGACCCTGATAGGAGACGGGCTCACCGTATACGAAACCATGCGCCCGCTTGCGTACAGTATGCTTGCTGATCTCATCCATCATTTGCGAGATTCGCTTTCGAAAGAACAGATTCGCCGGACGGTCGAGGTGTACACCAAGAACCTACACGACAGTTTTCCAGGAACCAGTTTTCAGACCATGAGCGCCAAGTTGCTTCTGAACATGGCGGAGTGCATTGCTAAGCTAGAGCCCAAGGAGGATGCCCGGTACTTTCTGATCATGATCCTCAACGCCATTGGAGACAAATTTGCCGCGATGAACCGCCAATATCACAACGCCGTCAAGCTGTCAGCGCAATACAGTCAGCCATCGATTGATGCGACCGACGAGAATCACATGGCTGTTCAAGACAGTCCCCCAGACTGGGATGAGATTGACATCTTCAACGCGACACCTATCAAGACATCGAACCCGCGAGACCGAAGCTCCGATCCGATTGCTGACAACAAGTTCCTGTTTAAGAACCTCCTACATGGGCTTAAAAATCTCTTCTACCAGCTACGAGCCTGCAATCCCGCCAAAATTAAAGAGGAGATCGATCCAGCCAACGCATCTGCCAATTGGCACGAGGTGTCATTCGGCTATAACGCCGAAGAGGTGGAGGTGCTGATCAAGCTTTTCCGCGAAGGTGCCAAGGTTTTCCGTTATTACGGCACTGACAAGGCACCCGAGACTCAAGGAATGTCACCAGGAGATTTCATGGGCAACCAGCATATGATGTCGAGCGGTAAAGAGGAGAAGGACCTGTTGGAGACGTTTGCGACCGTTTTCCACCACATAGACCCGGCCACATTCCACGAAGTGTTTTCATCCGAGATACCCCATTTGTACGATATGATGTTCGATCACCCAGCGTTACTCCATGTTCCACAGTTTCTTCTCGCTTCCGAGGCTACATCTCCCAGCTTTTCGGGTATGTTGCTCCAGTTTCTCATGGACCGAATCGAAGAGGTTGGCACTGCAGATGTCAAGAAGTCATCCATCATGCTTCGCCTCTTCAAATTGTCCTTCATGGCAGTCACGCTCTTTTCTGCCCAGAATGAGCAGGTGCTCTTGCCGCATGTCAGTAAGATCATCACCAAGTCTATCCAGCTGTCAACGACTGCCGAGGAGCCTATGAACTACTTTTTGCTGCTCAGATCGCTCTTCAGGAGCATTGGTGGTGGCAGGTTCGAGCACCTGTACAAGGAGATTCTGCCTCTTTTGGAGATGTTGTTGGACGTCCTCAACAACCTCTTACTGACAGCGCGCAAGCCTGCTGAGAGAGATCTGTTCGTTGAGCTTTCTCTTACGGTGCCGGCTAGGCTGAGTAACCTTCTTCCTCATCTCAGCTACCTTATGAGACCACTAGTTGTTGCTCTGCGAGCTGGATCTGATCTTGTCGGCCAAGGACTTCGAACATTGGAGCTTTGTGTTGACAACCTGACTGCGGACTATCTTGATCCTATCATGGCACCTGTCATTGATGAATTAATGGCCGCTTTATGGGAGCATCTCAAGCCGAATCCCTACAGCCACTTCCACGCCCACACCACAATGCGCATCCTTGGCAAACTAGGTGGCCGTAATCGCAAATTCATCACGGGGCCACCGGAGCTCAATTTCAAGCCATACTCGGACGACCAGTCTTCCATCGATATACGTCTCATCGGGTCCACAAAAGATCGCGCTTTTCCTGCAGCAATCGGAATCGATACCGCAATCGCAAAGCTTTACGAGGCCCCCAAGACACCAGCAGCAAAGAAGTCGGACCCGTTCCACAAGCAGCAGGCGCTCCGTCTCATCACGGCTCATACGAAACTGCTGGTCGGCTTCGACAGCTTGCCCGAGGACTTTGCCCAGCTGGTTCGCCTGCAAGCCAACGACTTGTGTGCGAAAAAGTTTGATGCCGGTTACGACATTCTCACAGCCTCTGAACGCGAGAAATCGATCACTAAGAAGAGCGTGGAGCAAGAGACCCTGAAGAAACTGCTGAAGGCCTGCATCTTTGCTGTCTCTATACCCGAACTGAAAGCGGAGGCTGAGGCTCTTGTCAACAACCTGGCGAAGCATTTCACGCTGCTAGAACTCGGAACCCAGTTCGCAACGCTCAAACACAAGACCAAGCCTTTCGATGTACATTCGGGCGAAGGACCTGTTGTCATCGAGACTGATGTCATTTCCGAAGCTATCGGGGACTCCCTTGCTTCAGAACATGTCGCTGTGCGCGATGCTGCCGAGCAAATCATCATAACTATGCGGGATGCCACCAAGACGATTTTTGGAAATGACAGCTCACTCGACAAGTTCGTCTTCTTCAATGAGCTTTCCAGCACTTTCTGCCATAATTGCCATGCGGATGACTGGTTCATGAAGTCTGGTGGAACTCGTGGCATTGAGATCATGATCAAGCAGCTTGGGCTTCCTCAAACCTGGCTGGTACCTCGCCATTTCGAGCTCGTTCGAGCTTTGAACTTCGTCATGAAGGACATGCCTACCGACTTGGACTCGAAGACACGCATACAAGCTGAAGGGCTTATTCAAGATCTCATTCGAAGGTGTCACAAGAGGATCAAGAAAGAAGATTTCGAAAAGGGCAACAACATCACGCTGAGGCTCTGCCAACAGCTCGTGGGCGATCTGTCACACATGAACAAGAACGTGCGAGACGCAACACAAAAGGCTTTCCAAGTGCTCTCCGATGTCACAGAATTGAGCGTGAGCGACCTCATCACACCTGTCAAAGACAGACTCATTCTACCCATCTGGACAAAGCCACTCCGAGCGCTACCCTTCAGCATCCAGATTGCCTACATCGATGCTATCACCTTCTGCCTGAAGCTCAAGAACAACATTCTTGAATTCAATGAGCAGTTGACAAGGTTGCTGATGGAGTCCCTTGCATTGGCAGATGCGGAAGATGAGCACCTTGCAAGCAAGCCTTTTGAACAAAGGAATGCGGATCACATTGTCAACTTGCGAGTGGCCTGTATTCAACTTCTCTCCACTGCACAGAGTTTCCCCGAGTTCAGCACCACTCCACCCAACCAGACATTCCTCCGCATCATCGCCGTTTTCTTCAAATGCCTCTACTCCAAGTCCCCAGAGGTTATCGAGGCGGCCAACACCGGACTTTCGGGCGTCATCTCAGCGACAAATAAGCTACCGAAAGATGTGCTACAAAGTGGACTCCGGCCAATTTTGGTTAACCTTCAGGATCCACGGAAGCTCTCTGTAGAGAATCTTGATGGTCTTGCTCGCCTACTGAAGCTGCTCACGAACTACTTCAAAGTCGAGATTGGAACCCGTCTTCTTGACCACCTCAAGAGCATCGCCGACCAAAATAGTCTACAGAAGATTTCGTTCACTATGATAGAACAGAACCCGAAAATGAAGATAGTGACTGGCATCTTCAACATCTTCCACCTGTTGCCGCCGGCGGCTGCCACGTTCCTGAAGCAGATCATCGAAAAAGTCATCGAGTTGGAGAGTGCGCTCAGAAGGACACACTACAGCCCATTCAGAGAGCCACTAATCAAGTATCTGTGCATGTACCCGAAGGAAGCCTGGGAGCACTTTGCCCCTAATCTGAAGGATCACACTCAAGGTCGGTTTTTCGCTCAATTGCTTCAA
Organism: Curvularia lunata; assembly: GCA_005212705.1. Classification (NCBI taxonomy): domain Eukaryota; kingdom Fungi; phylum Ascomycota; class Dothideomycetes; order Pleosporales; family Pleosporaceae; genus Curvularia; species Curvularia lunata. The sequence continues at coordinate 41,076 of PELC01000025.1, read as the reverse complement.
GATCCAGCAAGTGAAGCTCTGCGTAAGCAGGTCACAGAAGACATCCCAGGCTTCTTGAGTGCTATCAACCCAGAAGGCACTGAAAAGGAGAAGTGCCAAGCTCAGCTCAATGGCATTCACATTGCATATGCCCTATGTCAATGTGAGGAAACCAGCAAGTGGCTTGTTTCAGACGCAGACCTACGGAAGGGACTCTTCGAAGCAGCTCGCTCGCTCGAGAAGAAGCTTAGAGCAAACAGCCTTGAGGCAGACTTACGCCTAGCTACTGAACAGGCCGGCGATCAGATAATGGTCATTTTTACCACTTACCTCAAGCACGAGCCAAGTAACCTGGACTTCTTCTTTGAGCTCGTTGACGCTGTGACCTCTGAGGAGTTCAAGGCTTCACCACGCTTGTTCGACTTCATCTACGATCAGATAATTTCTAACGAGTCTGTGGATTACTGGAAAACGATCGTCAACAAGTGCATCGACTTGTACACGTCTCGAAATTCTTCGCAGAAGACTAAGACTTTCATCTTCAGATACATCGTCAACCCCATCTTTGCCATGGATGTGAAGCGCAACTGGGAAGCTTTGTTTGATCAGAAAGCCAAGGGTACCAAGTTCATGGACAAGGCTATGACCGAAACTATTCACAGCCGACTGTGGAAGCCACAGTCCACTCTCGAGCTTTCAGAAGACACTGCGCAGCTCGGTGTAGACCACTCACGGATGGAGCTTCTTCAACTCACCACCCTTCTTCTCAAGCACTACCCTGGCATGATTCAAGAAGCTCGCAAAGACGTCATCAAGTTTGCCTGGAACTACATCAAGCTTGAAGACATCATCAACAAGTACGCTGCCTATGTGCTCATTGCATTCTTCATCGCCGCTTTCGACACACCTGTGAAGATCGCTGTACAAGTGTATCAGGCACTTCTCAAAGCACACCAGAATGAAGGCCGCTCACTGGTAATGCAAGCACTGGAACTCATGGCTCCTGTATTGAAGAAGCGGATGCCACTTTTGCCTGGAACCGACTCCAAGCTGCCTCGCTGGATTCAGTTCCCCCGCAAGATCCTTGCAGAGGAGAGTTCTAATTTGCAGCAGTTGATGAGCATCTTCAACTTCCTGGTCCGACATCCAGATCTTTTCTATGAGGGCAGAGAACATCTTTCCCCAATCATCATCACGTCGCTGTCCAAAATTGCGCAGCCTCCAAACCCGTCCACCGATGCAAAGAAGCTTGCACTGAACCTGGTCAGTCTGATCAGGACATGGGAAGAGCGCACAGCAAGTGAGAGCGGATGGTCATCGGATCGGCAGTCAGAGTCACCGCAAGCGCTCAAGAGACGGGCTGATGGATCTTCCGTGGCATCAAGCTCTCCAAGGGGCTTTGTCGCAGTGGCCGGTATTCGGATGATGCTAGTCAAGTACCTCATACAGTTCATCGCGTATCTGCCGGAGCGCTTCCCTGTTGCCTCACCAAAGGCCAAGGATGTTGCTGTTGCAGCTCCTGGCACGGCACAGACTGCGGAGATTTGCAGGAAGGCTGTGCAGCTCTTGCACGACTTGCTCTCGCCACGGTTGTGGAATGACCTGGATCTGGATCTCATGCTCACCAAAAAGATTGAAGAGATTCTCCTCACAGAGATGAAGCAGGATGACAAAGTTGAGGCCTTTAATACTCGTATGATCAACACGCTTCAAATCGTCAAAGTCATTGTCAACGTCAAGCCTGATGACTGGGTCTTGCAGCGGATCCCACAGTTCCAGAAGATCCTTGACAAACCTATTCGATCCGAGAATCCTGACGTACAAGCCAGCCTGCATGCGACGGACGAATCTGAGGATGGGGCCATGAAGCTGAAGCCTATCCTCAAGCGAATTCTTGAGGTGATGCCTGAGCCCGTCACCGATGACGAAGGCAACGTTGAAGAGTCACCCTCAACCGAGTTCGTTAGCTTCCTTGGTACTATTGCCACAGAGGCGCTTTCCAACAGCTCCTATGTCAGCGCTATCAACATTCTGTGGACCTTGTGCCAGAAACGACCCGAAGAGATTGATCAGCACATACCACAGGTCATGAAAGCGTTCCAGGGCAAGATGGCCAAGGACCACCTCGCTGCCAATAGCGGAGTTCCGGGACAGCCTGTGCCACCAGCTATGCGTCCTGAGGGTGCCAATCCTCCTACAGATCCTCGTGAGATTGAAATACAGACAGATCTAGTGCTCAAGACTGTCGACATCCTGGCTGCCCGGATGAACGAACTGGGTGAGAACCGCAGACCATACCTCAGTGTCCTTGCATCACTCGTCGAACGATCGCAAACCAACTCGGTGTGCATGAAAGTACTGGATCTTGTTGAAGAATGGATCTTCCGCTCTACTGAGCCTGTACCAACTCTTAAGGAAAAGACGGCAGTGCTTAGCAAGATGTTACTGTTTGAACATCGGGCTGACACCTCCCTGTTGACCCGCTTCTTGGATCTCGTCATCCGCATATACGAGGACCCCAAGATCACCAGGAGTGAGCTCACTGTTCGCATGGAACACGCTTTCTTGATCGGAACCCGGGCACAGGACGTGGAAATGCGCAACAGATACATGTCCATCTTTGACAAGAGCTTGAGTCGTACTGCGGCTAGTCGTTTGAGTTATGTGCTGGCCTCTCAGAATTGGGACACACTCTCTGACAGCTATTGGCTGAGCCAAGTCATTCATTTGATGTTTGGCTCAGTAGAGATGAACACACCAGCACAGCTCCACTCAGAGGATTTCCGCCTTATGCAGCCTAGCACGCTATTCGGAACCTATGGTCGGGATTCGAGGATTGGGGACGTTATGGTTGATGACGAGCTAGAGAGCTTCGTCAACAGCCATCGCCGTTTCTGCAACCAATTGGCTGATGTCAAGGTAAAGGATATCTTCGAACCGCTTGGGCACCTGCAACACACCGATAGCAATCTGGCGCACAACATCTGGGTAGCATTCTTCCCACTTGCATGGACTGCACTCACAAAGGACGACCAGAGCGACCTTGAGAAGGGCATGGCGGCCTTGCTTACCAAAGACTACCACTCACGCCAACTTGACAAGCGACCAAACTGCGTAGCTACCATGCTCGATGCTATTGTACACTCGCGGCCACGGGTCAAGTTCCCGCCTCACATCATGAAGTACCTGGCCCAGACATACAACGCTTGGTATACTGCTGCGGTGTATATGGAGGAGTCCGCCATCTCGCCCGTTGTGGATGTCGAAAAGCTGCGTGAGAGCAACTTGGATGCTCTGCTGGAGATCTACAGCGGTCTGCAAGAGGATGACTTGTTCTATGGCACATGGCGCCGACGTTGCCAATTTATTGAAAGCAACGCTGCTCTGTCATATGAGCAATGTGGTATCTGGGACAAGGCCCAGCAAATGTACGAGGCCGCGCAAATCAAGGCCCGCACATCTGTCCTCCCCTTCAGTACAGGCGAGTACATGCTCTGGGAAGATCACTGGGTCATTTGCGCACAGAAACTGCAACAGTGGGAGATTCTGAGCGACTTCGCCAAGCACGAGAACTTCAACGATCTCTACCTGGAGTCTACTTGGCGCGTTTTTGATGCCTGGCAGAACGCTGAAACCCGCGAACAACTTGATGCAACCATCAAGGCTGTCAGTGATGCGCCAACGCCGCGGAGAGTTTTCTTCCAGACCTTCATGTCGTTGCTCAAGCTCCACAACAAGCAAGAATCACAGCCAGAGTTCCACCGGTTATGCGATGAGTCCATCCAACTGTCCATCAGGAAATGGCACCAGCTTCCACAACGCATCACTCAAGGCCACATTCCACTTTTGCAGCACTTCCAACAACTGGTGGAATTGCACGATGCTAGTGTCATCTGCCAGAGCCTTGCTCAGACCACTCAAGTCAACCTGGATGTCAAATCACAGGAGCTTAAGCTACTTCTGAGCACTTGGCGCGATCGCTTGCCAAATTTCTGGGACGACATCAACGCATGGCAAGACCTGGTCACTTGGCGGCAACATATTTTCCAGCTCATTAATGGTGTCTACCTGAATCTGTTGCCTCCAAACCAGAATAACGCTAGTGGCAACTCCTTTGCATACCGAGGCTACCACGAGACCGCATGGATCATCAATCGTTTTGCACATGTGGCACGCAAGCATAACTTACCAGAAGTGTGCATCAACCAGCTCGGCCGGATCTACACTCTCCCTAACATTGAGATTCAAGAGGCATTCCTGAAGTTGCGCGAACAAGCAAAGTGCCACTATCAGATCAAGGCCGACCTCAACAGCGGCTTGGATGTGATTAACAACACTAATCTCAACTACTTTGGTCCGAATCAGAAGGCGGAATTCTACACTCTCAAGGGCATGTTTTTGGCGAAGCTTGGCCAGAAGAGTGAAGCTGGTGAGGCGTTTGGTACTGCGTTGTACTTCGATATCAAGCTGCCCAAGGCATGGGCGGAATGGGGACGCTACAACGACATGCTGTTCAAGGAGGAGCCACAAAACTTGGAGAGAGCGGAGGCAGCCCTCAGCTGCTACTTGGAGGCTGCCAGTCAGTTCAAGAATGCCAAGTCAAGAAAACTGCTTGGACGTGTGTTGTGGTTGCTCAGCCTGGACAACCCCGAGCGCAAACTGGCGGAGAAGTTTGAAGAGTTCAAGGGCGATACGCCAGCGTGGTACTGGATTACTTACATTCCTCAGTTGTTGAACAGTCTTTCGCGACAAGAAGCTCCCATCGCGCGATCTATCCTCGGAAAATTGGCCAAGACATATCCACAGGCGCTGTATTGCCATCTCCGCACGACACGAGAGGATATGGCGGTACTCAAGAAGACGCATGAGCAGAAAGAAGCCAAGGAGAAGGCGGCAAAGGCCAAGCAACAACAGGCACAGGGCTCACCAGCAACAAAGCAGGCGTCACCAGAATCTGGCGCCGCCAACCAGCCAGCGGCTGCAGGCGCTGATGCCAAACCTGCTGCAAACGGAACCGCCAATGGCACAGTCAAGACAGAGGGTGCACAAGGCAGTCCAAAAGCCGCCGGTGCACCTGCTCCTGCCGAGGCGCCCCCAGCACCAAAGAAGCCATGGGACCACGTGGAAGAGATCAGTGCGATCCTTAAGACGGCATTCCCTCTGCTTGCTCTATCCATGGAGACGATGCTCGACCAGATTCAGAAGAACTTCAAATGTCCTCCCGATGAAGATGCTTATCGACTCATCGTAGCCCTGCTGAACGATGGCCTGTCTTATGTCGGTCGCCAACCAAATCTCTACGCACGCGAGATCAAATTGCCAGCGTCGACTGAAGCGAATATTACGCGTTTCGCTGAGTCTGTCCTGCCACCGCATATTCGCAAGGCGTTTGAGAAGGACTTTGTTACCAACAAGCCGACAATGTATGAGTACATCCAGAAGCTGCGCACATGGCGAAATCGCTTCGAGGAAAGGCTTGACCGCAGGAAGCTCACAGTGCCGCTGGAGCAGTACACGCACCAACTCAGCGAGTTCCGTTTCCTCAAGTTTGATGACGTCGAAGTACCTGGACAGTATCTGCAACATCGAGACAAGAACTCCGACTTTGTCCGGATCGAACGGTTCCTTCCTGATGTGGAGCTGGTGCGAGGAATTGGCATCTGCCATCGTCGTCTCAGGATTCGGGGTCATGATGGAAGCATTCATCCGTTTGCTATCCAGTTCCCTGCTGCTAGGAGCTCGAGGCGTGAAGAGCGCATTGTACAGTTGTTCCGCATCTTTAACGGTATCCTGGCGAAGCGCAAGGAGAGTCGCAGGAGGAACTTGCAGTTCCACCTCCCTCTTATGATTCCAATTACGCCCAGTGTGCGCATGGTACAGGATGATGCATCCTATATCAACATGCAGGGTATCTACGAGGATTATTGTCGTAAGAACGGGATCAATAAGGACGAACCAATTCTCTTCAGTATCGAGAAGCTGAGAGCGCTCCAGCCTGTAAGTTTTAACTGTGACTCCAGAGACCGCCAGCAGACACTAATGCAATATCAACAGAAAAACCTGGATCATGCCAACAGTATTCGCCTCGAGACCTTCGCTGCTGTTCAAGAGAAATACGTACCTCCGACCGTCGTTCAGGACTATTTCCGCGCCACGTTCCCCACCTTTGACGACTTCTGGCTCTTCCGTCGCACCTTCAGTTATCAGCTCGCCGCTCTCACATTCATGACTTACGTTATGCATATGAACACGCGCTTCCCTCAGAAGATTAGCGTCTCGCGCGCTAGCGGCCGCATCTGGGGTTCTGAATTGATTCCCAGCATGGCTGTCGGCAAACCCATCCTGCACAACTCGGAGCCCGTGCCCTTCCGTCTTACACCCAACCTCCAAACCATCATGGGCCCGCTCAACCTCGAAGGCATCTTCGCGCCTAGTGTCATGACTGTTGCTCGATGCCTGATCGAACCTGAAGGCGAGTTGGAGATGCAGCTCAGTATCTTCATGCGTGACGAGATGAATCACTGGTTCACTAGCCAACACAAAGCTGCTCAGTTAACGCCTGAAGTGCTCCGAGAGAGTGTCCAGAACAACAGTGATTTAATAGTGAAGAGGGCTAGCGCCATTGGTAGTCTGCCGACCGGCGCCAATCTGCCAGCGAACCAGACGGTGGTTGACCTTGTTGCAGTAGCGGTGCATCCGGGTAAGCTGAGTCAGTGCGATCCACTCTGGATGGCGTACTTGTAAGGGACTGAGGGCAGAGATTCCGAAGGATTTTAGGGTGTATGGGTGTTCATCATTGTTTTTTTATATCTTTCTTTGAAGCCGAGATAGGTGTGGTTTTTAGCATGGCGTTTTCCTTATCTTTCCTCAATGAGGAGCGGAAATAATCTTGTTTCCTGACTGATTTTTGCATGGCGCTCCGGAGGGGGTCGGAACAAAAATGGGACAGTCGAGACTTGTATTTTACTTTCTATGAGGTGGTGTTTGTTTTACTGTTTCTTTTCATGTCATGTAGAATCAATCAACAAGTGTACGCACAAGTAACTCGTTCGTGTATGTGATGTTTCGGATCTTGTGCGTTGAGCATGTGGATGATTCAGTGGAATCAGAATTGGCTATCTAGGCTGACATGTATTACTCTTTTGGTGTGGTATTGGTACGAGGAATGGATGCTGCAAGAAGCCGACAAAAGATAACACCATCTACCGAGAACTGTTTTAAGCCGGCTTATGGTCATTTCTGTATTCTCAATGTCGGCAGTTTATCTATGTCGCCCCGCTCTTTGTCCACTGCCCCACGCCTATCTATTGTCTCCACGCTCTTCTCCGCGAGCGTATCTCAACTCTGTGTACCATTTCCAATCGGTCCGACCCGGCCAATTCCACTGGCTTACATTGTTACTCCACAAACGGTATACTTTCTAAGATCGCGCTACGATCGATTAGCACGTGGAGTCTAAGATACGACCATCGGCCTAGATTCCTACCTCAGAACTCGTTCGTGTTGTGACTTGTGACATCAAACCAGGCACTTGACATGAACTGTTTTACCAGCAGGCAGTACAAGCCCATAACTTGATATTAAATCCTGTTTCTGATTGGATAACTACTCGAATTCAGCCAAAAGCCCACCTTGGCAAAGGATTCCCATCGCAGCCTCTACCCTGACGCCACACCCGATACCCCTCAAAGACCATCTTTGGCAGCACCATGGGCGACGGTCTCTGCTGCGGCCTCGGCGCCAGACAATCCCTGACCATCTGCGCTAGTTGCATAGATCCCGTATACTGTCTACCCAAGGGTCTGTGGGGCTGAATCTCCTCTGGGAACTGCGCCATGCGCGCTAGACAATGCAGCACGACTCCTACGCAAAAGACATCACTCTGCATGCCGAAGCCGCGCTCCGGGGGCTCGAAGCGCGGATCGCCCTGGCCCAGCAGCTCGGCATGCCTCGAGTACCTTTCCGAAGCCGAAACGACGCAGCCAAAGTCACCGAGCACTATGCAGGGGTAGATATCGCAGGCATCTGCCGGTAAAACCGCTGGTGCATCGCGCGTCATAAATACGTTACCGGGCTTGATGTCGCGATGGAGTATCGGGCTCCAATCGCCTCGCTGCGGCGCACATTTCCCTTGGAACGCGCGCTGCCGTGTGTCGGTGTAGTCGTGGCCGGTCCACAGATAACATACCGCGAGCGCGAGGTGCCAGAAGACGCGGAATAGGAATCCTTCGTCTTGGAGGCGGGCGTTGCGCTGATTGTACCGCATGATTAGTGCGTCGAGGCTGCCGAGCTCGCAGTGCTGCATGTAAATGGAGATGGTGGATGGAGTGCGCTGGTCGAAGGCGAAGATGGAGACGAGATGGGGATGCTGGGGGCAGAGGAGCATAGCTGTGATTTCACGTTTGGCATAGTTGGAGAAGGAGAGGCGCTTTTCGATGTAGACTTTGTGAGAGGTGAGGTGCTTGGTGAGGTAAATGCCGCTGTTTTGGGCGCCGGCGTCGCCTCGTTGGGTTAGTTTCTTGATGATTTGGAAGTCTCGGTGAGTAACATTTGAGGGCATGGTGAGTATTAGTAGTGCCTATGTGGTTTACACGGGTATGCTTTGGGAGTCTTTTTGCCCGAGAGGTAAGGTAAGTATAACATATTTCTTTGATTCTGTGAGGTGGCATCGTGGGTTGTTCTTTGCAAACGGGTGTCATGTCTAGAAGTGATGTTTTTGCTACAGCGTTTGGTGAAAAACGGAATGTGGAGTGTTGTACTATGACACTGTACTAATGCAAGTCATTGGCCTTCTAGAATTGCGTTTACCCATTTCCCAACGTTGGTATCTAATTCTCGACCAGGGGGTTGCATATTCAACGAAGTGTTCCCCTGCATGCTAGCGCTAAGTAAGCCAGATCGTATAACTAGCCCGGCTGCAAGTACTTAGCGCGGCGAAAGCATGCACATCCTCATCTGCCGGAACTTTGACGTCTAAAAAACCGGGGTAAATTGGACGCCAATTGCGGGGTTGAAAGGCCCTAGCCCTCTGGGTGTTTCTTTCGGAACCTAATCACGGCACTAAGAGAGGCATTGAACAGGACAAGGGGTGGAGTTGAAGTATTTAAATGTCGGTGAATATGCTCGTGGCTGACTGGATTCAAGCCACGCTTCCGCTAGTCTTCTGGTTGCTACGTACATACACACCGGCTCTGCTATTCTCCCATTGCAACCATGCGTGTTTTCTACGCTCTCGGTACCGCAATCGCTGCGCTTGCTCAGTTCGCCATCGCCCAAGATGAGCCTCTCCCGCCAAAGCTGACGTTGCTCTATCGAATGCGGGCTGATCTCGCCGATGGAATCCCAATTCCAGAAATTCCGGGTGGAAAATCACGGACCATCATCCCCATTATCGGGGGCGAATTCAAGGGCCCCAGGTTATCTGGTGAGTTCTTCAATATATCTTTTTGATCATCAAGGCCTGCGCGATGGGGAGGCGTTGTCAGAGTCGCTGCAAAGCATGTGACGTCACATTGCACCACAGTTCTAACACAATTTAGGCAAAATCCTCGACATTGGCGCCGACTGGCTTCTGACAGACAGCGGAGGCAAGACACGTCCTGACACGCGTTATGTGCTGCAGACCGACGATGGCGAGATCATCTACATCCAAACCGAGGGTCTGCCGCCAAAGAGTGATAACGACAGTTCGCCGAACATGCTGAGGGGCAAGTTTGAGACGAGCAGAAACGGCACGGTGGCGTGGTTGAACGACGTTGCAGCTATAGCAGTGTTGAAGGTCGGGGATGCGAATACTGTGTTGATTGACATGTGGCAGGTGAGTAGTGTGCCTGTCCAGACTTACTTCGAAGATACAGTAAAGCTGACTAAAACAGGCTGAGCCGGCGGAATGGAGTAACGAGTCATAATGATTGTATCATGTACATGTGGAAAATAAAATATAATGTTTGATGCTGGATCACAGTAGAAAATCAAATGAAGCTTCATATTACGAGCATTTCCACCAAGAACGCTTATGGCTAGTGGCCGAAAAACTTAGTGGGCTGCAGTGTGTAGTAGCGCCGACTTCGCTCATCGCCGTTGTAAATTCTACGTGCAAACTATTCGTCCCATACACTATCCCACTATTCCAACTGCAACCTATTTTTTTTTGACTGTCCAATCAACAATGTCTTCGCCCTGGCACCTTCTCCCCCCGGACCTCATCGAGCTGCAACTCGGCCAATTCGACCTCTTACTCGCGATGTACCCCTCCGAACTCAGCCTCTCTCCCAGCGCTTCCGACACCCTCTCTTCACTGCGCAACACCGCCAACCTCGCTCAGACCTCATCCTTCTCAAAATCCAACCCCAGTATCTCCGCACTCCTGGACCTACCCATTGACACTTCTGACCCATCATCGAGTCCCCAAACCCTGCGTCTGGAACTAAATGTACCATTTGCGTATCAAGGCGAGGCTGTTCCTGAGGAGCCCCCAAGTGTAAAAGTGAGGGTACAACAACCAAATTGGATGAGTAAAGCAGATACCGCGCAATTAAGCAGTTGCATTCCGCCTAACAGCTCCGATCTTCTCGGCACCATTGATCTGCTGCATGAAAACGCAACTTCATTCCTTTCCTCCCAGCAAGCCTCTCCCTTGAAAGACTCCAGCAAGCCCAAGGACAACGAACCTCTAGTACGTGTATGGTTCTACTTTCCGAGCATCAGCACACGCTCCAAGCGCGACGATATTGTCGTCACGGCACCATCGTACGGCTTAACTGGTTTCCTGTACGCGGGCAAACCCGGCTTGTTGTGTCTGGAGGGCGGGTCGCAAAGTATAGATGAGTACATGCGGTTTATCAAGACGGAGAGCTGGGGGGATATCCCTGCGCATCACAAGAAGGTGAGTGAGCGGCTTCGGGAGACGGGGGTGGAGAGGGTGTTTGGGGATATGAGTGAGATTACGGATATCCTCGGTGAAAGGAGGGGGCAGAGGGTGAATAGGGGGGATATGAGGGCTGTGGAGGAGTGGTTGGTGGAGAGGGGGTTGGGGGATGCGTTTGCGAAGGTGTTGATGTAGTGTGTTGGTAAAAGCGATTGTGTGTGTGTGTGTGTGTGTGTGTGTGTGTGTTTTGTTACCTAGAGGGGCTATGCTACATGTCCTCTGGTTGATTCATCTCAGATGTAAACGCCCGTGCATTCTTGCTGTGTATGTAAAATCCCAACCATTGTCGTCGTTAACCCGAAAATAGAGAAACGAAAAAGAAAATCAGCACATGCCAGTCAAGACAGCCATGCCAGTGACGTGGTCTACACCCGCTACTGCCGCGTCCTCATCTTCCAACAACTTGTCAATCCGGCTCTTGTTCTTGATCCTCCAGAAAGCCTGTGCGCCATCGACAAATCTATTGCTGATGTCTTCGACGTCCTCTGCCGGGCAGGCGGCAAAGCACAACCTAAAGCAATTGAAGCTGTCCTTTTGTCGAATCTGCTCAGTGGCGGCAAACATGCTGCCAGGTGCCACCAGACAGAGGTAAGGTTTGCTGGTCCAAAAAATCCACAGAGCCTTGGAAAGGCGGGCGGGCGGGACTTGTCTGGCAAGTGGATGGGATGAGAAATCGAAGCGCACCCATATGAACATGCCACCCAGTGGGCGGACAAAGGTATAGATGGGTTTCTTCTCGACAACAGTCCAGTCGTCTTCCTCGTCGGCCACGTCAGCGAGGCTCTTCCGACGGCCAGCCTTGACTGCCTCTTTGCCAGCATCTAGTATGTCACACATAGTCTTCATGCGTCGTTCGTAGTTGCCCCGCAGACCTTCGAGCCAGCGGACCCAACCATCGACTTTCCAGCCGCTTCCGTCCTTTGCGCCGCCCTGACCAGGGTCCTTGGACGACTGTGGGCCCATGAGCAGCTCGGCAATCATGGACTGCACGAAGCCAGACGGCTGCTGTGTTGAGGTCTCGGTAATACGCAAAAGGCGTTCTACGAGTGCGGGTTGTGCAGTGATCCAACCAAGACGGCATCCTGGGGCCACAGTCTTGGAGAAAGTGTCGAGACGTACTACCCGGCCCTGGTAATCGATGCTGAGGTATGAGGGAATCAAACTGTCCAAGAATTCAAAACCTGAGGACTTTTTGGGCTCGGCAGGGGGTGCACTAGGCAATGAGGACGGGTACTGTAGGTACCAATACGGGTCATCTTCGACAATGATGATGTCGTACTTGACGCAGAGCGCGTAGATGTCGATGCGTCGCTGGACCGACAGGGTGCCGGACGTGGGGTTTTGGCCGATCGTTACCGTATACATCATGTGTGGTCGGCGGCCCCGAGCAAAATCCCAATTGTCCAGAACATCCTGGAGACCTCCTGGACCGGCCACCTTCATTCCCTCGTCATCAATGGTAACAGGTACAATGTTGAAGCCTCGTGGCTTGGCGGTTTGAATGGCATTCATGTAACAGTATGTCTCGCATAACAGACCGGGTCGCTCCTCGATGGGGTCATGCTCTGCCGACCATTCATCACTGAGCGCAGTCAATGTTTTGGAAAAGCCATCTGTCGAGCCACAAGTCAAGATAACCTCGGGCCCGTCCTTGTAGGGAACGAAGGGGTGTAGATTTTCGCGTGTGAATTGGCGGATGAAATAGTATAGAGCAGGGTATCCCTGGGCCTGGCCGTATTGCAGTGCTGACTTGAGATCAATCATACGCAGGGGGTCTGGCACTTTGGAGTCTTTGGGAACAACCAGACGTGAGGCCGGCGGCTCCTTGGTTTTTGGTCGTGGTGACGCGGGTTTAGCACCTTGGGGAGACGGAGGGTCCTCGGGAGGCGGGTCGAGGGGCTTGTTCGGAGTAGGCTGCCATCGGTCTGGGCGAGCAACTTTGGCTTCGAGGGTGTCGTAGGGGAAGTAGTGGTCATTGGGCAGGCCTAAGCGGTGTGAGCAGTTGCAGGCGAAATGGTGACACGGATCGGCGTGTACCTCCAGCTAATTGTGCGATACCAGGGATCTGGAAGTATTTGTAGAACTGCTTTATAGACGAGGCTTCGCGGGCCTTTGTACTGCGTGACAGCAAATGGGAGAGGTCGATTGGATCGGGAAACGAGCTCGGGTCGGAGCTGTATGGTGGCATGGCGGTAAGCAGCCTAGATAGGCTAGTTTCCTGGTTGTGTATGCGCAAAATAAATAAGGTTCCAAGTAATTAATGTTCAATCAACAATGAAAACCGCTGCAACAAGAGAGATCAGAAAGAATGGAGGCGCATCGCCCGTGAAGTTGGTCCGGGGAGGGACCCGATAAGGGCTGGGCCTGATTAGAAATGTCGGCTTGACAAGTACAGTAGTGACCTCACCACGGAGTCGTGTCGCAGCTAAACCCCAATGGGCGGGCTGCGGGAGCTATGATTGGCAGCCTGCCATTGTATCCACATTTCGGCCTCTCGAGCGGCTGCCTGCGACCAACGGCGGACGAGATGCAAATACCGTTTTGCCGTATCCACGTCTGGATACACGTATAACGCGCTCGTTGTCGTGTCTGCCACGTGCAGGCGCAGTGTCTTGGCACCGGGCAGCCGAGCAGCAGAACGTGGGAACCCCACAGGCTGGCCATCACTGGTATGCAGGTCCCGGACGACCGAACATGGCAATCCTCTTTTCGCCACGGTCCCGCCCAAGGCTGATCCTCTGTTTCGGCCTTGGCCCTCTTCGTGTTTTATATCCACTTCGTGCACTCGTCCTCTCCTTCGCCTGCCCTACGCGCATCCTCGCTCATTATTCTTTCCACACCCAGTCTTATCGATAACCATCCCTGAAGCCTCGGCGCATCACCGTGCCATCCGCCTTCAAGCTGTCGTCTCCAACCAGATCGCGCCACGAGCTGGCGTCCCTCCCAGACATGGATCCAGACGATGCCATCCATGACGACGAGGGTGCCCCTCCGCCCGTCTATCGCGACGACGAAACCGCAAGCGCCCTTTCCAACGAGTCCGCCGAACTCATCGCCACGTCCGAGGCTTCGGCCGAAGAGCATTACCGTCCAGAACAATCGCACTCCCTGGCCAAATATCTCCCACCACAACTGCAGCGCATGTGGCAGAGCACCGTCGTCTGGGTCAAGGGTCCTCAGCCCCCGCGTCCCTGGAAGATACGCCCCTTCTTTCCGCACGTCCAGACGGCACCGCTTCGCCTCTTGAACAACTACTTTCCCAAAAGGAAACACAAGATCGCCCTGCTGGTCTTTTTCTATTTTTGTTGGATCTTGACTTTTGGCCTCGTGCTACATCGCAGTGCTTTTGCAGCTGACATACCTGGCTACGGCAGCCCTGTGCGTGTGCGATGTACCGACCGCTTTTGGAGTGATGGCAATGGCTGCGGCCTCAACGGCGATCTGTGCCGGCCTTTTGAGAACAGCACCATGACGTTCCGCTGCCCAGCAAACTGCAAGCGCGTGCAATTGATATATCCACATGCTGTTGGAGATCAGCTGGTCAACTATCGTCCACTTGTCGTAGGCGGGCCTACAGACGACGAGGAAACGCTCAACAACACTTATTATCGCGCCGACTCTTTCATTTGCGCTGCTGCCATTCACGCTGGATTCATTAATGATGCTTCAGGGGGATGTGGAGTGGTTGCTCAGATTGGCGAGAAGACTAACTATCCCAGTGTGAACCGAAGGCACATCAAGGGTACTGGCTTCGATTCCTACTTTCCGCGCACCTTTGCCTTCCTCCCTGGAACGGCAGCCAAATGCCGCGACCTGCGATGGCCCTTGCTCGGCGTTTCTCTGACATTTACCATCCTGTTGTCACTCTTTACCACGTCGCCATCTGTGTTTTTCACTTCGATATTCCTAGGCGTCTTCGTCCACGTTGCCCTTGCTTCGGACCCACCGAACCTGACAGACTACTATGCCATTGTCAGTATAACTCTTGCACGCCTTCTCCCGGCTTCATTTTGCATGTATGCCGTTTACAGATTCGCCGTACGCCGCCAGCTCGATGGCCTGCACGCGCAGATTGAGAAGACTCTTCTCTGGCTGGGAGGATGCTGGATAGGTGCCTTGAACAACTACACCTTTGACAAGATTCCTATTGAGCGCCTCACGCCCCACGAAATACAGAACCAGCCTGGCGCCATTCCTGCTCTCATCATTGTTGTCCTTACGCTATTTTTCATTGCCCTTGGGCAGGCTTGGGCATTGAGAATCGAAGGCCGCCTGCCTCGCTATCTTGCCATCTATGGCATCTTCGTCGCCGGCCTACTCACACTTGTTGCGATTCCCAAGATGAATGTCAGGATCCATCACTATATTCTTGGTCTACTCCTCGTTCCTGGCACTTCAATGCAAACGCGGCCCTCGCTGCTGTATCAGGGCATTCTCATAGGTTTGTTCATTAACGGTATCGCGCGTTGGGGCTTTGCTAGTATCCTTGAAACTCCCAGTGCGCTTCGTGGTGACGCGCCTAGCGGGACTCCTCTCCCAACTATTACTGCCCCCATCATTTACAACAATACGGATGTAACTCATCTCAAGCCTAACATCACTTTTGACTGGCAATATCCGTTCCCGACGCCGTATGAGGGCATGAGTGTTCTGGTCAATGACGTAGAAAGGTTCCACGAGTTTACAGACAGGATGGACAGCAGCTGGACATGGACTAGGCACATGGAAGGCGTGAACGAGTACTTCCGCTTTGCATACCTGAGTGGTGGCCGTAGGGGTGATTACACAAAGGCTGGCGTTTGGAGAGCGGATGGGGGTTGGACCCAGATGGAGCCAGGACCATCGTAACGTGTTGTATGAAAAGTGGAGTAGCTAGATGCGCAATTGCATCATTTTGTATAACCAAAGATCACAATGCGATCTCTCTCAAGAAAAAAACCATGAAAAGATTGTACAAGAAACAAGTGGAATGCATTCGTAGTCCTGGTTAGTCAGCGGCAGATGTCGTCGTCCCCACCAGCTTCGGCCGCAATTCGACCGCAGTCCGACCGAGACCGCTTTTGTAAGGGCCTCGCGTTCAGAACATGTTTGTGCATAGTAAGAGTAAGAACGTACCAGGCAACAACCAAACACAGTGTCGTATCCTTATCTATCTTATTCGTTCGCACAAGATTTGTCCGAAAGCTGCCATGTGGACATGGCGCTGACAAAATTCAGGTGGGGTAGGATCTATGTAGTAAAACGTCATACGCTACTGTGTAATTGCCGAGGGTAGGTGTCGCCAGTACTGCAGAGCATTAGAAATACCCACAAAAGGATGGAGATGCAGCTAGCTATAAGTACGTCCAAGGTGGACCTTGAAGAGACCATCAACATCCCAACTGCCTTCAATTTTTCACCTTCCAACTGAGCAATCTTTCGCCCATTACCATCTTCATACCATCTCTACCAATACCGCCACAATGGTCAAGTCTGTTTTCGGAGGCTTTTCTCTCTCCGACTCGGCGAGCTTCAAAACGCCAGAGATGCGTGAGGAGGTCGTCGACATTCTACTGAAGAACGGCGTCAAAACCGTTGACACAGCACGTCTGTACCCCGGCTCCGAAGACGCCATTGGCAAGATCGAAAAGCGCAAGGAACTCGCCATTGACACCAAGCTCCCTGGCGGCTTTGCGCCCGGCCAGGCCTCAAAAGAGCAGGTCATCAAAGATTGCGAGGATTCTTTGGCTCGCCTAAACATTGACCAAATCGACGTTTTCTACATCCATGCTCCCGACACCACTACTTCGTTCGAAGAGACGCTCGAAGGCGTCAACGAGGCCTACAAGAAGGGCGTCTTCCGCCGTTTTGGACTGAGCAACTTTACCGCCGAGCAGGTGCAGCAGGTCTACGACATTGCAAAGGCCAAGGGATACCCGCTTCCTGAGGTATACCAGGGCAACTATAATCCTGTAGCCCGCCACCTGGAGACACAGCTCTTCCCCACCCTGCGCAAACTCGGCATCCACTTCTACGCCTACTCGCCTCTTGCAGGTGGTTTCCTGACCAAGACAGCTGCTGATCTTGACGCGGGCGTGGGCCGCTTCAACAAGGAGGTCCTGGGCGGCCTGTACAGCAAGCTCTACAACAACGAGACCATGCGCAAGGCACTCGTCAACTGGAACGAGATTGCAGAGAAGGAAGGCGTGTCCAAGGCGGAGCTGGCGTACCGATGGGTTGCCTATCACAGTGCGCTCCATGGCGACGAGGATGGTGTTATTTTCGGTGCGAGCAAGATCTCACAGGTGGAGCAGACGGCGCAGGCACTCAAGAAGGGCAAGCTGAGCGATGAGGCTGCAAAGGGTATCCAGGAGATTTGGGAGAGTGTCAAGAGTGTGGCGCCCGTGGATAATTACCAGGCTTCGAAGATGTGAGTGGAATGGCATAGTTTAGGGGGAAATAGGAAGATATCCGTAATAGCACATGTAGAGTATAGTTTATGACATCAAAATCTAAGCAGTAATTCTTTAATGCAGAATAGCATCTCATGCATCCTTTGAGTAAAGCATCTAAATACCCTGGAAGCCCATACCGAATACCATCCGCCTTGCCTTGTCTCCATATGCTCGTCAGAAGGAAAAAGATCAACCCAAACTCGTTCTTCTAACCCCAAGGACCTCCCTCATCTCTTCACCACCGTAATCCCCGTCGGCTTCCTCCCCCTCTTCTTCGGCTCTTCCTTGTTAACCGCCCGCTTCCCCTTCTTCCTAGCCCCCGTCTCTGCCTTCTCCGTAGCCGCTGCCCGCTTCCCCTTCGGCTTAGTCTTCAGCACCGCAACACCCTCTTCCTTATCGACCGCCTTTCCCTTCCCCTTGCCCTTCGCCTTCCCACCCCGCTCTTCCTCTTTCTCTTCCTCTTCCTGCCGTCCGAGAAGCCCATGCTCCTTAACGTAAAAGATCACATCCAACGCCACATCGCAAAACTCCTGCACGCCCCTAATCAGCTGGAGACTCTGCTTGCCGCTCTCCCTTCCCGCCCGCCAGCGATCCACAACCGCAAAGAAGATATCGTCCACTTCGGCGCTGCGCGCGTCCTGGATGCGTTCGTAGTCTTTCTCCTTCCCAACAGCTCCTACATCTTCGTTGGGCGGCGCGTAGAAAGGGTTTCTGCGCCCGAGCTCATCACCTATTTCGTACTGCACATATGCTTCGATGACCATGAGCGCAATGGTGTGGAAATTTAGCACTGCGGTCGCGGGATGTGGATCTGGAGTCGTCAGAGCGCGTTGGCCGGGGAGGAAGACGTTGACAAGGAGATGGATTTCTTGGTCGGCATGGTCGGGGGAGAGGAGAATCTCTTCGCGAACGAGACCAGGAATTGAGATTTTGGCGGTGGGCTGCGAGGGGTCGGCGGAAGTGGGCTCGATTTGGATGTCGTATTGTGGGAGTTTCCAGTCGATGGGAGCGAGGGGAGAGGACGAGGGGATGGGGATGGTGGGAGGGGCGGAGGGCTGGGGCGTAGAGGGCTGTTGGGTAGCGGAGGTTTGGCTTGTGATGGATGGGTGCCGTTTTGTTCGCGCTATTAGGGGCTCGTCATCGTTTGATACTTCTTTCAAGTCTTGTTGCTGTGTCTTTGACCGGTCTGGAACAGTAGACGGCCCTGGTGTCTGTCTATCCATACCAATCAACTTATCAACCACCTCCTGACTTTGCGTGGGATGCGAACCAGGCTGTTCATTCTGTGCCA
Source organism: Curvularia lunata (assembly GCA_005212705.1). NCBI lineage: Eukaryota > Fungi > Ascomycota > Dothideomycetes > Pleosporales > Pleosporaceae > Curvularia > Curvularia lunata. The sequence goes on along the minus strand of PELC01000025.1, from coordinate 22,445 downwards.
TCTGGCTCTGCGAAGAACCCGAATGCATTTGAGGCCAGTGACCTGTGTTGTTGCTCCCTGATGGCAGTTGCTGATAAACGCTTTGGGGAGCACGTTGGTAGCTCAAAGGACCCATGAGGAATGAAGCTGGTAAACTGGCGTGGTTTTGAACGAAGCTCAAGCTGTTTACTTGCTGAGACTGACATCGTGTCTGCTTGTGCAGTCGCCTTGCGTTCTCCAGCTGCCGCCTTTTTTCTTCAATTTGGGACTGGAGCTGCTGCTGGTGAGCGAAGATGGTGTCGGCAGGACTTTGGCTGTATGGATTGAGCGATTGCTGTTGCGTGAATTGATGGGTTGGCGGTCGCAACTCAGAGAAGGTATTGGAGGTCGCGAACGGCGCAATGTTTTGGATTGAAGGGTGAGAAGAGGCGGATGTGTTAGTAAAGTCGATGGGACCGCCAATGGCTTGATGTTGGATGCCATTCGTACCGGCTGCTGGCCAAGGACCTGACAAAAGAGTACTTGGTAGTTGCTTATGCTGGTTCACTGTTTCCTTTCCGGTCACGCCCATCGTGCTGCCTTTGTATCTTAACTGCATATCTCCGTGATTGTACCAAGAGTCTGCTGCTTGTGTGAAAGCCGAGGGCTGGTCAATTTCTTTGCCTTTACCACCCAGCAATTGATTAGTAGTTACTGATGACATACTTCCACCGTATTGCTGCTCAGATTGTACGTTTTCATGATTCTTCTGGAACACCGCATTTTGGCCCTCTTTCTCAAAATCAGTGTCAGTAGCAGCAGGATCCTCAGGCCAAATGAAATCCTCATTTGTTGGAATAGTGACTTCATGTTCAGTTTGACTCGTGTGAACTTCTGTTCCGTATTCTCCTCCGCGGAGGCCAGTATGATCGGTAAATCCATGTCCTTGGTATCCACCCTCATCGTTAATGATGGTATCCTGAGCTACATCTTGTGGAAGCTCACTCGTGTGTTGAAGAGTTGAAGAATACACTTCGCCATGATGCTCAGGTTCGCCAATAGGATAGTTGAAACTAAGATCCTGGCAGTGATTTTCGCTCTCGACCTCTGGCTCCCGTTTAACAGCGGCATGACCATGAGGATTCTTATCACCTTCGTCTAAGCGGGTAAGTTGAGAGTTGCCTTGGTCAATCTGAAACGGGAGATGGTTATCCTCCGAAATCCCTGGCGCCGTATCGTGACCATGGTACTCGGGCTTGATAGCAAGTCCCTGCTGACCAGCTGTATCCATTTCGTTATTCTCTACTTGTCCTCTGTTTTCTGCTCCTGCGAGGTTGCCGAAGAAATCGTTATTGAACATCATCTCAATTTCTCCACTGCCATATTGACTGGTGATCATCTCTTCATGCTCCTGACCCAAATGTTCCGTGTTCTGGAATATGGCTGTAGAACCGGGCATCTCCTGGCGCACAGGAGAACCGTTAGGCCCGCCAGTATCGGGAATCGTGTCGATCCTTTGCATGTCTTGCGACATGGCGGCAATTCTTGGTCACCGTACGAGCGCAGACTTCCGGCGCTATTAAACAGTCAGTATCATCAGCCCTCCAGTCAATCGAATTATACGTACTTCAAGTGATCGGGCGTAGTATTGATATCGCAGCTTCTCTCGTAGTTTGAGAATCAATGGGCACAACCTGATTCTGTCACTGACAGAAGCAGAAAGAGATTGAGTAAAGAAAACAGGTAGTATTAAGAGACAGACTGCTTTCACGCAGTAGAAATGCTATATCCAGCTTAGCGCCTGGCGAACCCCGGCCAAAACCGGAACTACCTTCACCTGGTAGCTGGATATATCTCTCACTTACCCGGGACACGTGTTCGTCGAGTCAAACGGACTCTCCGGTTCAGCCAGTAGCAGGCTCAGAAGATGGACCCATGTGAAAGCATTTGGGAAACGTAATTTAAAAGTCGTCATATCACGAGGCCCGATTTCTATGATTTGTTGATACATGAAAGCGTTGTTGTGAAAGACGGTGTAGAGACTTGGTCATTCAGGTCAGTAGACAGTTGTGGGGATTGATGCTTCAAGAAGGGGGCTGGATGGTAAAGTCAGCCCGGTCACGTCAGAGCGTCTGGGTGTAAATGTGCGAAGAATTGGCAGGGAGGATATCAGGGTCTGCAAAAATTCCAATGCGAAAATGGGTGCAGAGATGACGGCGAAAAGCTCACTGACCATCACAGCCTCCCATAGTGCGAAACCACAAACGCCTAAAAGACCAGCAGACCATAACGCACAGAACTCGGACGACCTTGTCATTTCATTATCCTTCTGCTACTGTATCGCCGCCACATCCGCCTTCAGCCTTGTCACAAAGCCGTCGAAAAGCGGGTAAAGCGAACAGTCCCTATACTTATCCACCAGACTTCCCTCGCTTTTCCTCGCCTTTTCAACATCCTCAGTGCTCATATCCTTACCCTGCATAACCGTCCCCTTTGGGTACACAGGCCTTGTGCCGCTCTCAATCAGCTCCACAAACGCCGGATCTATAGGCACGCTGCCCAAGAAAGGAACTTGGAAATCACTCGCCATGACCTGACCGCCTCCCTTGCTGAAAACGTTTGTGCACTCTGAGCAATTGGGGCAGACGAAGCCGGCCATATTCTCGACCACGCCGAGAACTCTTATGCTTGTCTTCTTGCAGAAATTCAGCTCTTTCTTTACATCGCTGATGCTTATGGCTTGCGGTGTTGTCACTACCACTGCGCCCGCGAGAAAAGGGAGGCTTGGGTTGAGAGAAGGAGATGGTGTTGTGTTTTTGAGCAGAGTTTCGAGCAGGGAGATGTGTTCGTCTGAGGTACCGGGCGGTGTGTCGATAAGGAGGAAGTCGAGCGGGGGCCAAAGTACATCCGTGAGGAACTGACGGACCATAGCCGTCTTCTTTGGACCGCGCCAGATGACGGCGTCAGAGCGGGAAGCCAGGATAAAACCGAGCGACATGCATGATAAAGGCCCAACTTTTTGATCATGCGCAATTTCTGTCTCCTCTCCTTCTCCCTGGCTACTCCTTTTCAATTTCTGTCCAGCCAACGTGTGCGCTCCATGAACATCAACTGGTATCCAGCCGCCTGGGGCCTGCCTAACTTTTGACTCCTCAATGCCGAAGAAGCGTGGTATGCTCGGGCCTGTAAGATCGATATCCAAGACGCCGACCGAGTGTCCTTGCAGCGATAGCGTGAGGGCGAGTTGTGTGGTTATGCTCGACTTGCCTACCCCGCCCTTGCCGGAGAGCACGAGGAGGATGTTGCGAATGTTGTCAAGGGGCATCGCGGCCGCTTCAGATGGGTATATTGTATAGAATTTCGGGTATCTTAAAACTTGGTCTCACCCGGGAGATTTGTGCGACTCGAAATAAAGAGCGTTGTTGTCGGCGGAGGGTATGATGCGCATCCTGTGAAGTGATGAGGGTTGTGGAGCGCGCTTTGAAATCCACGACCAGAAGTGGCGGTTGCGGCGAGATCGGAGGTCCGACCTTGAGCCGAGTAGGCGGCGTGATTGCACCAAGCTAACTCAACCAATGCAAGCATTCATGTCGTGATTACTGCCTTGGTCGAGATACTTTACCATGGCATATTTAGCCTGTGAAATGGAGCAGTGTTTGAAGTCGGTCGTGTTAATATACAGTTTGTACTGGCAGATTTGCGCTTCTTCACTTATCACCTGGCCCAGCCATATCAATTCCCATTGAGTTGCAAAAAATCATGAATTGAATGCAGTCAATCGCTTCTTGCTCGCAAACTGCGCGTGTTAGATTTCCGTCTTTTTGACGAGTGCGCAGTCACATGGCCCAATCCTTGCCAACCCTAAATCGAACCCATTTCCAAACCACATGGTACACGTATCTGATATTCCCTTTTACGAAGCAGCCTTCCTCAACGGCGCCTCTCCACCAACTTCCAGTCTGTATCCCTCAGCTCCCTTCTCCGTCTCCAGGTCCTTCGGCTTGGCTGCCTTGGCTCCCACCTCTGGGAATGTAAATGCCTTGCTCCTGCCTCCCTCGAGGCCCTTCCAAACGCCCACCGTCTTCCAGTTAGTCCATGTGGGAACACCTACCCAAGGCTGTACGTTCCAGCCTAGCTCCAACACCACATCTGTCCTGTTGCCCAGCTTGCCCGTGATGTCAGTAATCTGGTATTTGGGCTTCTGGTTCTGAAGGTGTAGCTCGCCGACGGGGTAGGGAGAGGCTGTTTTTTGCTTGGAGGCGGCACGCTTCCTGGCAGATTGCTTGGGAAGCTTCGATTTGGGGTCTGGGTGGATGTAGTGGTTCTGGTGCCAGGGCGTCGAGTTGGATGCGATGATCGCATCCCAGATGATAGCTTCCGAGGAAGGCTCTGAGGCGCGGGTAGAGGGGTAGACGGCTTTGAGGTAGACAAAGACTTGCTTGGTGTTCCAGTTGAAGAGACTGTTAAGATCTGCGGTTTGTGTGAGCAATTGTCCGTTGTATCTGTCTGCCCCAGAGCGCATGCATAGACGTACCGGCATCCAGATCGAACTTGATGTGCGCATACTCCTCCCTCTTGGACGAGTAGTAATGCGGTCGTCCCTTGACTACCTGGACATTTCGCAGTGATATGCTGGCGGTGGGGTTTTGCGGAGAAATGAAACTACTCAGCGCAATCACGGTCGCGACTGTGAAAGCAACTGTGGTGAAGAAACCAAAGACATTCTGCAGCCGCACCAGGGTGGAGTGCATGCTGTATGTGTGGGCGAGCGCGAGGCTCCGACGGTATGGGGTGGATAGACGAGCGAGGGTTTGTGGGTGGGAAAGACGGGCTTGTTGCAGTGGACATGTAATGCTCGGTGGTCCTAACACGTATCTGGAGTCGTCGCGCGGATGCCGGGGCTCAGCCTTACGAGTGTGCCAGGGTCCACACTAGCGCGAGCCTCTCATGTCTCCCATCTGCAACTGGCCAAGTATTCAGCATGGATATATCAAATCGAATTGAAACATTATTCAGTCGAGAAGTTCGTCCAGTGGGATTTCCTTGTCATTTTGTTCGGAATACAAGACATGTACCAGACGTGACATTCTCACGCCGCCTCCACCAACCCCAGGACCCCATCCAGCACTTCAAAAAGCATAAAACTCTACCTCCGCAATGCCCGTCCGCGCAGGAATTGTAATAGCAATTGGAAAACTTCCATAATCTGGATCTTCATTTGGCATCACCGCATTAGCTCCGCTCCTTGTCTCATCACCCCCCAATGTCCTCAGCGTCCGCAGTTTTCCCGTCGCCACATCCTCCACTACCTTTTCTTCGTTCTTCAGAATACCGTTAAACCGAGTCCCCGGTTTTGTAGATTGACCAGAAACCTGGAAGCCCCAGCCGATAAGCAGAAAACGCCCCCCGCCACGATGAATCACCATGCCACTGCCCGGCCCAGGTTTCCCAAACACAAAAGCTCGCTCAATGGTAATGTCCCAGTCGCCGAATTGCCGTCTAATGGGTTTTGAAGGGTCCTTGTCACCAGACATCTCGTCAAAGCAGAAGCCTACGGATGACCCGGGCGTTCTTTGCGCTTCCAACACAAGTTGAGAAACTTGCGATAGTAGTCCGTAGTGTTTGGTGTAAGGATTGCTTTCGGGCTCTAGCGTATCGATTCCAAATGGACTGGCTAGGAGCGCTTGGAATGTCCCGTATGCTATCCAGATACGCCGAACGCCATACTCGTCTCTTCGTTGTTCGGGGATGAAGAGTATATTCCTGCCATGTACGTATTTGGCGCACAAGGTAGTATACTCGTTAAGGTAAATATCCGGTGCAATAAATTCCAGGTTTGGCGCGAAGCGTAGCCATATGTCGAGAACAGTGCTAGTCCCGCCTCCAGAAGGATAGTCGCCCGGCTGGCCGCCTCCACCTACAACGTTGGGAGTATTCTCATCGGCGTCTTCGCCTGCATAATTCTGCCAGACGTTGGTGTAGAGCGGGATGGGATACTCGGCTCTGCCCGCTGCAGCTACCCGGTCCACATAACGTGCATAATGGTATGCCATGAAGAGCTCCTCCGTCCTATTACTCTTTCCAAACACTTCCTCCCAAGTCCCAGACTGCGGTTTTGACTGTGCAACAAACGTCTTGAGATTAGCCTTGAGATCTGCATGGAGGTTGTCATACTCCTCAGCTAGGAATTTCAGAAGATCCGCAGGTACAGACTGTGCATATACCTCGTTGGCTTTCGCGCTTCCGTCTCGACTGTCGAACAGTAAGCCCACTTCGTTCTCCACCTGTACCATCAACACGGTGCTATGCTTTTCATCAACTTCTTTAATATGTGCTAGCAGCTTTCGAAACGCCTTGGTATCCGCCTCAACGTTCGCTTCGTAAAACAGCGACAGCACATCCGCCACTTCCATCACGCCTCCCGCCTTCCGCAGCTCCGCACGTGGAAACCGCGCTGGATTCGTCTTGATCCAAGATGGCACATATGTCGATCTTCCTAGTCACCCAATGTCAATTCACAATTGCGTCCCTCTAATTCGCAAGTCAATTCACAGGGGAAGGAAGCCGAGAACATACCATTCTTAAACGATCCAAACCACAACAATATCAAATGCAACCCGTGCTCACGCGCACCCGCAATAACCCTATCCAACTCTTCAAACTCAAACTTTCCCTCTTCAGGCTCAATCATCTCCCAGCTGACCGATCCCAACAGCGTATTCACATTCGATGCCACCATTTTCGGCCACACCTCGCTCATGTACTCGGCTGAGGAGAGCGACGAGTTCTGCAGCTCTCCGCCGAGCATTAGGAATAGTTTGCCGTTTACGACCAGCTGCTTAGTAGTGCCGTACTGCTGGAGATGCGGGTGCGACGCCATGTTTGTATGTCTTGTTGGATTGACTTCAAGGGAATGTCACGAATGGAAGGGAAACGAAAAACGGAGTTATCAAGGAAGGGTAATTTGGACAATTACATCGTTCTAGTCTTTTTGAAACGCGAAATACATAAAGCTACAGTCTCTCCACGGCGTGGGGACTCCCGCGGGGCTGGCGGTGGGCGGGGTAATAGTGACCGAACAAGTACCTAGCGGACAGCGTGGGTATCTACCGGTGCTAAAAGCACGGCTGTTTTGCATGACTTCAGATGCTTTGGAGACGTCGATCTTGCAATCTTAAGCTATTCGGTAAGATGGTATTTGTGCTCCACAAGCACTTTGCTTGACAATCTTCAAATGCGGCCAGAAATCCATACGCGGGGTTAGGTATGCTATGCACCACGACGCTCTACCTATCCCTTCGAGCTTAGTACCAGATCTGCTACCACGATTCTCTTATCCCTTTTGATCCTTTGGGGGTGAAATTGGACGACTCCAACTCCTCCCTTACGCACTTTCCTATCACGCAAACCCGATTCTCTTTAAAAACCCGTCAAACCCACTAAACCCATCCATATCCCCCACCTCCTTCACCAACCCCTGACTCCATTCTACCCCCTCCTTCGCCCCAGGCCCATAATACATCCACTCTTTAATCATATCCATATTCTCCAGCAGCTCCTGGCTCCCCTTCCACTCCTTCATCTCATTAAACACACACTTCTTGCCCGTCACTTTCTCAACCGCGGCGCAGAGATCCAGCGGCGTAGCCCATCCGCTAGCAGCTAAGACGTGCTTGCCCATTGTAGCTTCAGGCTTAGCCAGGCACGCAGCTACGAACTTGCCGAAATCAGCAGGAACGTCTAGCATGGGAATTTGCGTGTCCGGGTGGAACATTTGAGTCAGAGTGTACGTGTTGTCTCCGGTGGCTGAGGGCTTGATGGATCCGGGCACATTGGCCATGAAGAAGCCGGGGAGGACGAAGGAGGCTGGCTGGCCGACTTCAGTGATGTAGGCTTCCACCATGGCTTTGGAGTCGAAGTGGTGCAGGTTTGGTAGCTTTCCTTGTGTGATTTTGGAGACGTACGGGAGTGAGGACCAGATGAGATGGGAGACTTTGGCTTCCTGGCATGCGGATGTGAGGTTGCGGCCTTGTTGGACTTCGTGCTCGAGCGAGGCTTTTTCCCAGTACTGTCGTGTGTTAGAATCAGGGTGTTCGGATGGAAAGAGGGGGTTGTGGTACGTTTGTGACGCCAAAGACAGCGTGAGAGCCAGTGATGGCGGAAAGGATGGAATCTTTGCTGTTCAGGTCCGCCTAGGAGTGTCCTTTTTAGTATTTCTTCATATGAAGACAGTGAATACCTACAGCAACCATCTCAACACCTTGTGCTGACATAGCCTGTGCATCAGGCTTGTTCGGACTCCGAGTGATACCGCGTATCTTCCATTCTTTGCTCAGCTGCGGGTGGTTGAGGATGGCTCGTACAACAGAACCGCCCTGGTTGCCCGTCGAGCCAAAAACAGTTATAAGTTTCGTCATGATTTTCAAACCCGATGCTCAGATACTACAGTTCCCGTCTTGTGTGCTGTAGACTGACTTTTTATGTCGAAGATGCTCTGCCCGCCTTATTGTGGCTGTCTTGGTATCCCCACAAGACGCGGCATGGTAGACACTTGTGTTACCAAAACCAGTCCCGCAGCAACTAACGTAATGGATTTCAAGCGATGATTAACCATCATGTAAGCGTGTGAGCCGCTAAAGTCTCTGAAAGTATGTTTACGTGGAAAGGCTGGATGCGGGGAACGTCTCTTGCGTCGCTAGTGCGGGCTTGGATGTGATTACTCATTCCGTTTTCCTGCACCTAGCCGTCTGCCTAGTATGAAAACCGCAAGAGTTGTTTTTTGGTGGTACTGAGGGATATTTTCATATTTGGTTTCTATTCCACAGTTCCTGGAGACGCTGGACGGGCACAATGGTTCATTTATACCCAACCTAACAATGTCACAAAACTCTAAATTTTTACGTGAGGAATATAATTCATCTTATATACAGTTTTCAGTGTCACTATTAACACAGGCCGTATGCGAGTCGTACTTGCAGCGACTCGGTTGTCGATTGCCATCCGAAACCTCCAGCGGCTCATGAGTTTTCCTCCGTTTAATTGGTGGCGGACTAATGGACTCGAGAGCTCTCGATTTCCTACTTTTCTTCGAGACGAAATATAAAGTGCTGGAGACAGGTGGAGCTGAGCAGACAGTCTCTAGTGCTGCTGACGCTGTTGACGCGGGTGTTTGTGAAACCGGTGCAGTTGTACCCTGAGAAGCGGGCTTGTGCGGAGGCGACCTTGATTCCCGATATGCCCGCACTCTTTTGCCAAGGATACTCTCATCAGTAGAGCCTTCAGAACTGGACAAGTCTGCATGAGGATCTGGCGATATCTCCTTATCACTCAGACTGCTGGAAATCACGTGAGTCATGTCCTTCATCAGTGGCCTACGTGGAGAGGACGGCGGACTGGTACGCTGTGTTGTTTGCCTCGCCGTATCATCTGACACAGCAGTCACTTGAGATCCACCAATGTACTTCTTGACCAACAAAGCAACATCCTTTGCATGTCCACCGAGCTCTTCCGCATCGGGTACTGCAAATTTCTCTTCAGCCATGCGCTGAAGATCTTGCACTGTGACGGCATCTTCCCATGACCGATCAGGGTGGATCTTCTGAACTCGCGGATGACGTAGCATTTCAAACGTCTCATTTTGTGGCTTTTCGAACCCTCCGCCAAGGATTTCGACGATCAAGGGGTCCTTGAAAGCAACCGCCAAACGTCGATCGTATTCCCTGAAGTTGATCACATCAAACTCAACGGTGGACCCATCCTGGTTCAGTGCAACCTGGCGAAAATAACCCTGTACATTCAGGTACCTCGCATCAGACCGTGAGATAGACGTGTCGAGTCTCAACGTGGCGACGACTTTGAACCTTGGTTTGATCCCTGCTTGCAGTGCAGCATCCCTGTTTATGCAACACCCAAGGTAAAAGTGCGTCCAGTGTAGAGGCTTTAGATTGGTCTTCGCTGCGACCTGCGCATCGAACCTAGCTCCAACGACAGCAAAATCGCCCAGGTCCCGCTCACCGCCCATGTCGCCGAGATAGTCCTTTTTCATCTTGACCAAGAATCCTGGTTGATCCTGGTCTAGCAAAGGCAGATATGGTGCATGCAACGGTTTGAGTACGAGCCCTTCTTGGCATTCGGCAATGGTCCGGGCAAATGTCTCTTTAAGGTCTCTTAAGCCAGTCCCTGTCTTAAAATCCAACAAGGTCCACTCTGAGCGCATGGACCGACCGGGTATTACATGGATGAGTTTGCGAAGGATTCTGCGACGGTCCTGGAGGGAATGACGCAGAACAGGCTCATCGTCCACAAGCAAGACGTCGAAGAATACGATCATGAGGTGTTCCCATTTATCCGGTGGAAAGTCCTGGAACGTGCCCATGAAGGACCCGGAGCGTTTGACATGATTCCGAATCTTTGAGAATTCCATGATCTTCTTGTCATCGTCACTGTACACCACCATTTCGCCAAGAACAATACAATTTTTTCTGACCAAAGTGCCTGGTTGGCCGATGTGGAGAGCGCTGCGGATCGTGTTATGTATAGGCTCACGGTCTGCCGTCGCGTCTTTGCCGTTCTTGGAGAAGATTCGAATGTTACTATTTCCGTTTTCCAGATCGACATGGATTTCGCAATATTCGCCATCGTATTTGACTTCGGCAGCCCACGCACTATTGCCGACAAGGTGAAGGCAGTTCTGGAATGACCATGCTTTGTAGAAGGGCGGGCGTCCGATCTTGATGCCAATTTTCGGCTTGAGTCTTTTCACTGCCTCAACACGCATGGACTCCTCTTCCCGCGGCTCAGGCGCGGCTGGATAACAGCTGAGCTCTCCTTTAAGTGCATCGAAGGCGGCATCAAAGTCGTTCTGAAATGCCAACAGATCCGGTAGTAGGAAGTGGTAGCGCTGCATCACATATCTCTCGTGCAACTCGATGGTACAGTAATTCCGCAGCAGAAGGCGAACGAGCCATTTTGCTTCCCATGACTCGAGCCTCACGAAGATGCCCTTTAGTTCCGCGTCGGTCTGGCATCCCGCATCACGTTGTCTCCTGATTTTTTCGTCAGAGAATCTTTGCCTGGCAGCCAACTGTACCAGTACACGATTGATTCTTTCAATGGTGACGAATTTCTTACTAGAGAAGGTACCATCCCAGGACTTCATGGCACGTTCGGTATACACGCCCAGGTCGCCATGGGTACCTGTCTCCCAGCTCTCAAAAAACGCACGTTGCCCGCGATTGAAGGCGAGTAGACACGAGAGCTTCTTCGCGAGTGAGAGCGCTGAAAAACCGTATACACGGTCTCTTCTTCGATGTGGGAATAGAATAGATAGTACAGCTCCACCATCCGTGGCTGGGTCGTCCAGGGCGTCTCTGTGGTCTCGAAACCAGTTCGAAACGATCTGCCGGATGCGCTCCTGTTCTTCCTCGCACAGTGGTCGCGATCGGCTTGCAGATACGTGCTCGACGTCTTGTAATAGGCTGCAGATAGAATTAAACGTAAGGGCCATGATAGGTATCCTGCCACTCAGTAGGTCTAGTGAGAGTGGTGAAGCTGCCTCGAGAATGGTCTGACCGAAATTCCAAGAGATAACCGACTACTGGCTTTCAATTCAAGACCCAGTTACTGGCACTAATAGGCCAGGCACTCGCTCTATTCTGAGTCGCCTCAATATCTGCACCAAGTTAAGCAAGTGTCACAATTGAAGATACCAGTAACACAAGTCCGGCTTTTGACCCAGCCAAAAACCGAAGACTTGAAAGTCGCAAATTGACAAGTTCCTGAGAATGGAATTATGTGAATAGGGATATATACGTTGGGTTGATAGGTCTTAGCACATCGAGGTAAGATGGACGAGAAGATCCGCACGCGGTGTTGATACGACAAACCGCGCTAATGTGGGGCATCACGGGATCTAGCAGCAGCGCGCCAGAGTACGAACGCAGTGTGGGCTCAAGTTATTCCAGCTCCGACCACTTATTCTGAATTCAGTTTACACACGCGCTTTTACCATGCGCTATGATTTAGTTGATAGGATCACAGGATATGTAGGGGTTCGCGGCCATGCGCGGAAGTGGAGACCCGCAGACTCCGCCTATCAAGACATACGTCATGGTGCTTTGTAGCAATCGGTCAGCGTTGCTCCTTCAATGACCTGACTTTGCTCTTCCAGTGATCGAGCTGGGCTACCCATTGACCGACAAGAGGACTTGCACACCGATACCTAAGGGTGTAGCATCAAGGTACTTACTGATCGTAGCTCAAGCCTCAAATCTCGACCATAATAGGCTCTGGGTTCGCAACCTCTGCTTCACAGAAACGCTTGCTTTGGTTATACTGACACGCTGCAGTCCTGATCTCTCCTAATGTCTGACCAGAGAGATAGCATCAAGGACCCCCGGTCCGAGGAGACGAAGAAGAAGGACCTAATTGCTCGTGGCGATTATACGCCTACGCCCGCCGGAAGGTTAGCCTTCTTCGTCCTGCGCGGCCTCGAACCTGCTCTCCAGTACTCAATCTTAGCGCATGGCCTCGGTACATCCGTCTTGCATCGTGTGGGGTTACGAACGCTACCGAGCGGCCTGCCTGCACGTACGGACATATCGTGGATCGATGGTCTAGGCCTTTCGCCTTACCGTCTGGTCTTGCTCGGCATGGCAGTTGGCGCGGCAGTCAAACAGAACATATGGGTCACAGCGCTGTCTGCCGAACCAATGCCAGTAAGTGCGGCGGTTGCAGTAGGAGTATTCAATGCTGTCTTCAACAGTATCAGCTCCTATGCCTTCCTCATCAGTGTGACATCGGCTTCGACGGAAGCAAACTTCCCGCAACCAGCACTGCTTATAGGAAGCTCGCTCTACGCGGTTGGTATCGTGACGGAGCTAGTTGCGGAGGTTCAACGGAAGTGGTTCAAAAGTGATCCGAAGAACGAGGGTAAGGTTTATACGGGGGGCCTGTGGAGTTTGGCACGGCACATCAACTACGGGGGATACACGCTGTGGAGAGCGGGATATGCTATGGCCGGCGGAGGGTACACGCTAGGTGCTTTGGTCGGGGCTTTCTTCATCTGGGACTTCAGCCAGCGTGGTGTTCCCGCTTTGAGTGAGTATTGCGAGAAGCGATACGGCGCACAGTGGGAGGAGTTCAAGCAGAGGACGCCGTACAAGTTGTTGCCTTACATTTACTAGGGCTGGACTTGGCGACGCGGTACTTGAATGCAAGAAGATGCCGTGGATGAGGTGGTGTCGGAAAGTTCCGAACTGCCCCCTCTGTCTCGGCCCCCAGGAAATCCGCCATGACTTGCATGCCAGCTTCCACGTGCCCAATCATTCCATTCTCGCGCTCGCTACACCATACACCAACATGGGCATGGGCATGGGCATGGGCGCACAAGCCATTGTTCTGCCTGCTTGCGCTGACAAGCCACGGTGTTCTCACAGGGTCCTTTCATGCAATAACAAATGCCCATCACATCCGATAAACACGACTACACCTCTCACCACATACCGACAGGGAGCCAGCTCCGGGAGTTAGCGCCCTGGACACCCGATCATCTGACCGACTGGGTGCATGCTTATTTCCCAAAGAGTCATCCCACGATAACGGCAGCAGTGCTCGAGATAGGAGATCCAGTCGTTGTGGCACGATGCAGGTGCAGTCCCCGTCGACAGGGCCATGTTTGTGCCGTAATGCGGTGCCTCACACCGCTGTGGTTGCAAGCGACGCACTAGCTAGCAAGGCGGCCCCCCACTAAGCATGACCTTGCGATTGCGAAAGCAAAAAAGAGTGGTGTGCGATCTAGCATTCAGCTAGTAGATCTGCGGACGTTGTGCCTCGCTCAGAACCCGAGAGCTTGGGCGCTACAGGCAGTGGTGTACAAGTAAGTAAGTTTTCGTGGTGGGGATCATGAGAGCACGAATCATGTCGTATCGCTAAGGGCAGACGGAAGCGGCCTCTGAAAAGAAGGCAGCACTGGCACGACTTGGTTGCGGGTCGGGCACTGATATTAGGGTTTTACAAAGGGCTGAAAGGACGAGCGTGTTGGCATGCGCCTATTCGTATATGCATTGTCCGATCCAAGCCGACGACACATGCGTCGCGGGGTTACGAGCACTCGGACGTCGAGGTAAGCGATGATCTACACAAATCTCAGCGTTCAGCTTTTCAGGGTCCTCTTTTGTGGCGGCTGGCTCAAACAAAGGTGGTCCGGGATATGCTGTCGTCGAGTACGAGCGCCACAGCAGCAAATGGCCGGCGCGGGTGCGCTACTGGCAGCAAATTTCTCCCAATTTCCAGAAATACATGTGGAAATTACTCGCGTCTCCACAGAAGCAGTTATCGATAGACAAACAGAGACGGAGTCAATTTATCGATAATGGTCAGGAGAGGAATGTGGGGGGTTACTAGATGGTTCCGCGGCAACCGGCGCCATTTTCTCGTGCGAGCATGGTTGATGTGCGGGTCTGAATTGGCCGGCGGTGATGGAGACGAAGAGGCTCAACAATTTTTGATGCTTGGCTTGGACAGGCGAGATCGCGATCTGTGGTTGTTGGCGGGTATGCCTGAGAGCCAAGGCAAGTGTTTGGTGCTGCTACAAGTAGATGCAGAGCGGGGAACGGCTGGTGATGCATTGATGTGCATGCAAACCCCACTTTGAGGGTAAAGACACAGGTTGGTTAGCGACTAGCGGACACTGTGCACTCTCGAGTAGGAGCAGAGTCGTGCTGAAGCCAGAAAGGCGCTTGCAGATGTAACGGCCTGGTTGGGCCCGGGCCTTGGTAGCATCCTGGCACATGTGTGTGCCGGGATGATGTTAGCTATGTCGAAGATTGAGCCGGTGGTGCTGTAGTGAGGGATTTGACGTTGGCTGAGGTCATGACCTGGACGTAACGTCGTATCGGCCAGGCCGGCGCCTGTAGGCGATGAAACACACAAGACAGCCGCCCTCTGGTCGACGTGGAGCAGACACTCTAGGCCAGACATCGACGTCGAGTTGCAATGCGATGTTCAAACAAGGTGGATGCAGCGGAGACGATCATGCACAGGCCGACTGGAGCCTGCAATGCTCGCGCCACGTTTGCCCATGATTCGACGGGGCATGCACAGGCTCGAGGGATTTGATTTGGAGGGGACGGCAGTGTAGCGATAGGAAGAGAGCAGCTCGCACGGCCAGGTCCAGGATACTCGGCAGACAGGGCCCAAGGCAGTAGGCATAGGCCGCGGGCGGGCAGGGCTCCGCTGTGCTGAGCGGCGCTTGTTTTGCGAGGGCGGCGAGCGTGGTGAGCGACGAGCAATTCCGGTTTTCTGGCGTTAGCAGAGGGCGACTATGGGCTAGGGGGAGTGGGAGTGGGAGTGGTAACACGCCATAGCGGAGGGTTGCCAGCAGGCCTTTCGTCATTGACGGTCGCGGGTGGAGAAGTCGTTCCCAGGCGTCGGCTCTCGCATTTCTAGCGCCGTCGCCGCCAACGGCAAGCACGGAGAGAGATGGTACAAGACACAGCCGCTGCCTCTGCCGCTGCCGCCGCCTTTGACTGACTCTGCCTGACGCTGCCTGGCACACAGTACATACATACACAAATACATACTACCATACATCCACCTCTGCCCTTGTCCCTGCCCGCCGCCCTCGAACCACCGCCGCCGCCCTCGCAGCCGCTGTCGACGACTGGCCACGACCGACGACACGAAGAACCGCATCTGCATGTAAGTCAGCATTTGGCGCCACCCCCGTCTCCCACGCACGATGCAAACCTCGCACGCCATAAACAGGCGCACTACGCTCGATTGTGGCAAGCAGCAGTGCCTCGAGCAGCCCACCCGGCCCGGCTTGGCCTAGCTTTTGCTCGCTCTCTTTTGTGGTGCTTGGTAGTAACTCTTTCTAGCGCTCGCTGGGCGGGACTGGACCGCATCGCTACTGTATTAAGGCCCTGAACTGCCACCCGCGTCTGCGACTCTGCATCCCTTCCACGTCGCCCGCACACCACCAGCCTCACTCCTGCCAATCCTGCCGCGGGGGGATTCGAGCCATTTGAGCCATTTGAACCCTTCCTCAGTCGCCGCAAAAGCCGCCGTCGCTGCTCCGTCGGACGGGCCGTGTGCCATCAGCATCACTAATTGCTTTTCCCATTGCAGCCTCTCGCCCCTCACATCACCTCAGACCATCGTCCGGAAGCAGGTGGAAGGCAGTTCCCGTGGAACACCAGTGCATAGCGAGCGCAGGGCTGCAGCCGACATCGTTGCAAGCGGGGCGCCAAGCGCTCTGATCCGCCATATCGCCATCGCCGCTACCTAATAAACACCGGCTCCTCTCGCCGCAAGCTTGGGTGCAGCCAAAAACACTCTCCCCAGGTGCTTTTTCCGTTCCCTTTTGGCAGGCGCAGTCACCCCTGACGTCAGGGCGCTGATTCGTGTTTCACCGCACGCGCCTCATCAACCGAGCAAACAGAAGACCCCAAGATGCAGGCCGTCATGGCGCAACCCCCACAACCGTCCGCCTACGGGGCCGTCCCTCTCCGCCGCAAGCCCATACCAAACCCAGGCATCTCTGTTCGACCCGCCTCCCAGCAGCAGCAAGCCTACAACGACAACCAACTAGGACACTCACGCACACGAACCACCAGCTCGGGTATCTTTCCTGCTCCTTCGCCCACCACCGCAAACATGAATTCGCAATATCCCACCCAATACCAAAGTGGCCTCCGCCGCACCCCGACCTCCTCAACCAGTTCCACAAACGGCACTCCCAACCGCTCCAACAGCGGCGCCCTTCGCCGCTCCTCATCCACGCGCTCCGGTGGCAACTCGCCCACGTCCTATGTTGCACTGATGCGGAAGCAAAAGGCCACTGTGTGGTGTGACAGGGCCCAATATGAAGACCCGCGCATGCTCGCCCAACAGCGTCAAGCCAAGATGCGAGCAAACATGGAGGTAGCAGGCGGCCCGCACCACGCTCCACCACGGAGTGCCTCGGGAGGATCAGGCATGACTGGCGGGGTACGGTCCAAGATTGGACGGCACCATGGCCTGCCAAAGGCGTCGTTGTACGCTCCTGTCACCTACGCAGGATCCGGGGTACCTATGCGATTGAGCGCCTCAGAGGTAGACGAGGGCGACGACGAGGACGCAGGCTCAATGAAGAACGGCCAGTACCACCACCGCACCGGCTCAGGCCGCAGCTCCTTGGGCTCAGGCCGCCGTATATCGTACGCCAACCCAACCGGCCGCATATCCTCCAACAGCACTCCGCCACAGAACTCTTCTCCTGACGGGGAACTCGCCGACCTAAAAGAAGAGCCCACTCCCTCCCCTGCTGAATATGACACCCACGCGCCCAACGACAACAGCTACTTCCATCACACAAAAACAAATGCCAGTACCGGCAGTGGGAGCAGCGGAGAGCGCCATTTTGGTGAAGCTGGTCAGATGCCTGCACCTGAACACTTGAAAGCCCCTATTGCAGCGGACAAGAAGGGTAGCAAGGACGACCTGGTGAGGCGAGGCAGTGTGGATGAGCGCACTATGACCATGGGTCCGCGACTCTTTGTTGCGAACCCAGACCTCAGTGACTAGTAGACGAGAACAAGAGGCGCTTTGTTATTTCTGCGATACCCGAAACCATGATTTTACTGCTACTACTGAGCTACACGCGTTAGTATACAACAAGACCAAAGGAGAGCCGGCTATTCCATTGAATACGAGCCATTGGTAGCAGCGTGTTTTTTTTTCTCTGCAATTCTTTCGTTCAGCACACCAGCGTTATCAAGCATTTATTTTTTCCACCAGCATTTCGGTTTTTTGTTGATTCCAGCATTTGCAAAAGCAGCTTTAGGGATTGGGCATTTTGTCTCTTTCTGCTTTGGATATGCAGCCACCGGACAAGATTTCTTTTTGTCACAGTAGTCGCTTTTCTCTGCCTTTTCTTTTCCGTCTATTCGGCTGGGGCTCAGCGCAGGTAGCGCATCCTCACCCTGGTGGTAGTTCGCTCGTTCATCACCATGTCTACACGTTTGTATATACCACACCACACACCCTGCCATGGATGCATCTGCACCAAAGGCAACGATTGATTGAATGCACTCATACACAACACAAAGGCATAAACACAATTCCAATCTCTCATTGGCTGTCGGCTGCTGCATCTGCATACGAAGGGTACGATGTGTCTCCACACTTTTCGTCATTTGCCTCCAACTTAACGTCACGCCTCGGCGATGAGCGCGCTAATTTACGCATGTGGAACTCGAATCTTGCTGCGCCATCATGTATGTAGTCACCCGGCGACTCGGCGGCGCGTGGATAAAGGGGCGGCAATCAGATGGCACAGCCAGCCGACTGGTTGGCTTTGTCCGAGTGGATCATTGCCCGCGTACCTGCCAAGACTCCGCCTCGCCCGAAGGTGGCGAGTCGGTATGGCCCATGTGAAACCGTGGCTTGTTTGATATGGCGAGTATTGCAGACGTCAGGTAGTCAAGTTTGTTAGCAGTATTTGCGACTATTTTTATCAACCGTGTCTGAGCTGGCGGGAGTCGTGCCTGCGTGGGATGGCCCTGTTGATATTCAGGGTCCAGGGCGTAGTTTTGAGTCGGGAACTTTTTGTGATGACTGTCAGATTAAGTTTGACATGACAAGAAAATATGCTGCATGCATGAAGCTGCGTGGACCGACCAAGCAAACAATGTGTGTATGTATGTACGTACGATCTGGCGTTCAACACCGCGCATGTTGATCAGCTCATGGTCGCAGCCTGCAGGTCGCTCGCGCATCCCTGCCAAGACATCCGAACATGGCAACTCACCGCAACCTGCGTGCACGACGCCCGCAACCACCTCCTTCTGCGCTGAGGATACAGCC
This sequence comes from Curvularia lunata, assembly GCA_005212705.1. Classification (NCBI taxonomy): domain Eukaryota; kingdom Fungi; phylum Ascomycota; class Dothideomycetes; order Pleosporales; family Pleosporaceae; genus Curvularia; species Curvularia lunata. Next base: position 3,641 of record PELC01000025.1, on the reverse strand, counting down.
CTCTAATTCTTCTAAATAACTTTTGAAAAAGCATAAATTATGAGGCATGTAAATGGCGCTGCCAATGGCATGACAAAGCGTAGCGCGCCGCAGAGAATCTTGGACGATGCAGTCGGAGTGACCAAGAACGAAGAGGGCCATGAGAAGACTGACTACACAAGATGGAGGCTGAAAGACGACCGCGGATGCCAGACATGGCACTATCTGCAAACAGACGAGGAGATGAAGGCGTGGCCGCAGAGCACAGCCGACAAATATTTCTTAGGCCTCGACACGGTATGTTTGCGCCACCGTCGACCACCTCCACATGGTCACATAGGAATGCCAACAACTCGACTGACTTGCATAGGAACAACCTAAACTCAGGCCTGCAAAGACACCCCTCGAAGCGGCGGACAATGGTCTCACCTTCTTCTCTCAATTGCAACTCCCGCCTGGCAACTGGGCCTGCGAGTACGGCGGTCCCATGTTCCTTCTTCCTGGCCTCGTCATTACCTGGTATGTCACCGAGACACCAGTTCCCGCCTCCCACGCGATCGAGATCAAAAACTATCTTTTTGCCCGAGCGAATCCAGATGGCGGATGGGGACTACACATTGAGGGCGAGAGCACCGCATTCGGAACGTCCATGAACTACACCGTGCTCAGGCTGTTGGGCGTGGATGCTGAAGACCCGAGGATGCGCAAAGCACGAGAAACACTGTGGAAGCTGGGCGGCGCCCTCAACGCACCACACTGGGCCAAGTTCTGGCTAAGTGTCTTGAATATCACATCTTGGGATATTGTCAACCCATGTCCCCCTGAGCTGTGGCTGCTTCCGGACTGGGTTCCCTTTGCCCCTTGGAGGTGGTGGATACACATGCGGCAGGTTTTCCTACCCATGTCCTACATTTACTCGAAACGGTGGTCTTACCCGCTCAATGACCTTACACGCCAGCTCAGGGCTGAGCTACTCATGCAGCCGTATGAAACTATCAATTTCGATGCACACCGGAACACCGTTGCCCCCATAGACAACTTCCATCCCAAGTCGTGGATCCTCGTGTTCTTATTTTGGTTCCTGTCGGTTTTATGGTTTCCCTTCCTTCGCCCTGAGTGGCTAGTGAAGCGTGCGGAAGAGCACGTCTGGTGGTTGATTGAGGCGGAAGACGACAATACCGATTTTGCAAATTTGGGTCCGGTTAACGGTCCTATGAACACGTTATGTGCGTACATCAGAGACGGTCCAGATTGCCACGCTTTCCGCGAACATCTTAAGACACTTCCAGAGTTCATGTGGGTTAAGGACGAAGGCATGCTCATGAACGGCACCAATGGTGTACAATCGTGGGACACTTCGTTCTTGATCCAAGCCGTGGAGTCGTGTGGCTTCTCCAAAGAAAAGAAGTGGGAGCCAATGCTAAGGAAATCTCTCGAGTTTTTGGAAGACCAACAGATTCTTGAAGAATCTAGGGATCAACACGCCTGTTACCGCCAACAACGTAAAGGTGCCTGGGGGTTCAGTACACGCAAGCAAGGTTACACTGTTAGCGACTGCACTTCCGAAGGACTCAAGAGTGTCTTGATTTTGCAAAACGACAACCAATATCCTCAACTTATCAACGAGCGACGAATCAAGGATGCCATAGATGTCCTTCTCACAATGCAAAACGCCTCTGGTGGCTGCGCCTCTTACGAACCAACGCGAGGCAGCGAGCTTCTCGAGCATCTTAACGCAGCCGAGGTCTTTAGCCGAATTATGATCGAATATGACTACCCCGAATGCACAACGGCTGTCGTAACCGCCCTCGACATGTTCCAGCACCACTACCCTGACTACCGCTCTGCCGAAATATCCGCCTTCCGTGATCGTGCCGTAGCGTACATTCGCAAAGCTCAACGCCCAGACGGCTCCTGGTACGGTAGCTGGGGTATCTGCTTCACCTACGCTGGCATGTTTGCTCTCGAGTCCCTCAAGTGCTCCGGTGAACAATACGACAACTCTGAACGTGTCAGACGCGCATGCCAGTTCTTCCTCGATAAGCAGATGGAAGACGGAGGCTGGGGAGAGACTTACAGGAGCTGCGAAGACGGTGTGTGGCACCAGCACCCTCAAAGCCAGGTTGTGCAGACTGCATGGGTCGTTATTGCCATGATTGAGGGTGGCTTCCCACACAAGGAGCCGCTGGAGAGAGCAGTCAAGTTGATTATGAAGAGGCAGCAGCCAAATGGAGAGTGGTTGCAGGAGAGCATTGAGGGAGTGTTCAACAAGTCTTGGTAGGTTATGTTTAAACATGATGGGTATGGACAAAGACTAACGCGGCTACAGTATGATTTCCTACCCCAACTACAAGTTCATCTTCCCGATCAAGGCGCTGGGTATGTATGCTAAGCGCTTTGGAGATGATGCTCTTTTTTGAAGGAGAAAGATGTAGGCTATGATGGAAATGAGGCATTTGAAAGGTGTATTTTGGCCCTGAAAAAGGCACGACATGGTAATGAAGACGATAGGCATTCCTGGCTTCATGGCTCTATTAACGTAGTATTTGTAATACTGATCGGAATCATGGATTTCGTTTTTATTATTCTCCTCGTTCTTGTCCTGGTCGTGTAATTGAATGTGTACATCAAACTGGTCGTTGCAGGTCGAACTCTCTTCCATTGTTTCTACTTCTGTCTACTTTTCACAAATTGCACGAGAAGATACAATCACCCTGTTCTTTCTTCTCACAACCGTCAATCTAAACCCACCTCAGTAAGGCTTGTACCTCGCCTTCTCCTTCTCCTTCTTCTCTTTCCGCTTCTTCTTCGACGACGCAGTCGCAACTTCATCCACATCCATCTCTGCCGCGTCTTCGCCCTTCCAGGCGCGGACCCGGCCGTCTTCGCCACATGTGTAGGTCGTGTGTGTCTAGATGCTGCTGTGTTAGAAAAGCGGATAGTAAGGAATAGAGGATGTAAGCATATACTCACATGGACATCAGTACACAAATCCCGAACAATCTCATCGCCATGGGCACCAGGCAGCGACGTGCGGTTCCTCAAGTCGAAACCATAGTCCAGCGGGCCATTCGCACCTTTCGTAACCGGTATCAAATCCACATTCTTCTCGCTGCGTCACTATTAGCCGCCCCATTCACATCAAACAGTCAGAAAATCATTAACATACCTATGCTTCCCCACGACAACACAAGGCCTCTCGCCCACCCACCCCAAATCAATCACATACTCGCACCCCAGCACCTCCCTCACATCACCACATACCTTGGGCGCCGGCTCCTCCTCCTCTTCCTTCTGGCTCTGCAGCGCGTAGAAACTGACTGTTTCATCGGTTCCAATGGCGTACATGTCGGTGCCTGGGTACAGGAAACCAGCGTGCGCAATGGCGGAGCCGTGGTTGATGACCTGGTACAGGGCGTCGTCTTCGTCGGCTTGCGTGGTGTCGAAGAGGTTGAGCAGGCCATCGGTGCTGGAGGAGAGGAGCAGGGAGGGGTGAGACGGGTGCAGAGATAGGTTAGTTACGGTGTCGGTGTGTGAGTCTGTGTAGCTGCGGAGAGGGGACGCGGTAGAGCGTTGGTCCCTAGGTAAGGGAGGTTAGTAGGGTGTTGGAATAGATGGGAGGAAGGGGGGGCTAAAGGACGATATGGTGCTGAGTGAGGGGG